>PVHX01000793.1:139777-253853 GCA_004024805.1 Geosciurus inauris | reverse complement strand
AAGAAAGAAAGGCAGGCAGCCAGCATACATGCAGTAAAATGCATCTAGAGCGAACCTGCCTTCCTAGAGCGACCGTGCTGAGGATGGTGCAGGGATCACTGCTCCCAAGAACCAAGTGTGGGATGCTAAGCTTGGAAAAAACACAGACAGTCCTCAGGACTGTGTGCTGGCAGGAAACCTCTCAACATCACCTTTACAGAGCCCTGAAAATACTTCTTGTTTTACTCAATAATTCCAGTCTAAGATGTTCATCATAAGGAAATATTTTGAAAGAGGAAAAAAAAATAAGTTACATGCCTACAGACATTCATTGCAGTGCTATCTAGTCCAGGTACAACTGGAAATCGTGTAAATGTCTAGTGATAGGAGACAGTAAAGTAGGATGTGACTACTTCCTAGAAGAATACAGCAGCCATTAAAGAAATAACTTAAAAGATCATAGCATGGTGGGTGTAGCTCAGTGGTAGAGCACTTGCCTAGCATGTGTGAGGCCCTGGGTTCAGTCCCCAGCCCACATACACAAAAAAGGAAATTTCAAAAAGGATCATAACAAGGAAAATTATAAGATGAAAATGATAGCCTGGCATTGAAATTGTCTTTCTTCTCCTGATACTTACTACACAAACTATAACAACATTGACAGAAATGTTTGAGAGTCACTTGTTGACTTCATGATGCATTGTAACATTATTTATGCAATTTTTAAAAATTGCCTCAGCCAGGCATGGTAAAACATGCCTGTAATCACTGCGGTTTGGGAGGCTGAGGCACGAAGATTGCAAGTTCAAAGCCAGCCTGAGCAACTTAGCAAGGCCCTAAGCAACTTAGCAAGACACTGTCTCAAAATTTAAAAAATAAACAATAAAAAGGACTGGGGATGTGGCTCAGTGGCTAAGTACCCCTGGGTTCAATCCCTGGTACAAAAAAAAAAGTCTCAAGTGTTTTCAGCCCAGTGAAATCAGGAATGAAAGCATTAGTTGCTATAGTCCAAGAAAAGGGTATTTATGGGCATAAGGGAAAGCCTACTTTGCAAAATTGCAGGAAGACCCTACCACATGAAGAATAGCCTGCTGGCAGGCTCAATCAAAGCACATGAGAGGTCATGTGTGGAGAGAGGTTCCGTCTTTATTTATTTACTTATTTATTTGTTTCTAAGACTTCAAATTTCTCTCCCCAAATAATTCATCCTATCACCAAATATCTTGAAAAGTGAGGCCCAAGTATTCAAGAGCCTCATCTGTAACAGCAAGTAGCTGCAGGATCACACCCTGTCTGAATTAAACTCCTGCATGATTTATGAGGCATCCCTTTAAGCTCAGGATGGAGGGGCCCCCAACTTTGAGGAGTTGGTTCCTCCACAACCAGGTGTGGGCTCCCTGAACAAAGGCCCGAGAGCCATTGCCATGTGGCCCAGGCTGGCCAGGTGCTACAGCCTAGGGATTCGTGTTTGGTGACTTATTTATCTTCTATCCTGGCTGAGATCCATGAATGATAGTCAGGACAGCAGGAGCAGCTTAGAACTGTCTGGAGCTGTGAGAGAGGAGCCCCGGCTTGGTAGCAGCTGCTCCAAGACCACCATAGCTCCAGGAGGTGGAGGGTGAGAAGCACTGGGCCCACATGATGCTAAAGGAGGTGACCTGATGACAAAACCTGTCAACTGTGGCCTTTTATAACTTTTTGAGTTTCTTCCTGGGTTTCAAGCATAGTGGGACTGAGTTGTACCTGCTTTTACCTGCACCCTAAAATTCCATCTCCCTCATGTGGCATTCGAGGCTCCTCTCAGTGTGACCAGCCTCTCTGGTATTTTTCTTGGAGCACACCTTCTGACTGTACCCCCACAGCGGCCCCTTTGCACCTGCAGAGGATGCACCCCCAGTGTGCAGAGGATGCACCTACAGCATCCCCTCCTAGAACCTGTTTTACTTCCCAGCTCTGCTTAATCCCCATCCTCCTTCATGAACAGAATGTCCCCCACCCCACCTAGCTGGGCCACCCTCCTGGGAAACCCTGCCTCACAGCCTTCCCTTTATGGGGGGATAATCAGACACCTTAGCTTTCCTGGGGCCAATCTTGGTATCCCCAAAAACTCTATCTTGGTATCCCTATGTATCATCCAACTGCCCTTTTCTGACCACCCCAGGAAACAGCCAGAAGCTTGATCCAGTAATTCAGCATGAACACACTAAAGGCCGGGGCCACCCCAGAGCCTCTGACTCAGTTGGTGGGGACCTAGGCATGGGGACTTTATAAAGGTCGCAGTGGTTTTAACACACAGGTTTAGAGAGCTTTGGGAGCTGAGGGTAGAGGGAGCCTCTTGCCCAGCCAGCCCTGCACTTCCAGGAAAGGGGTCAGTGGCTATGCCGGCCTCTGTGAGGTGAACTGGGTTACCTACATTGCTGGCAGGCAGCACCCCACTTGGATACCTGGCTGCCTGCTTTGAATTCAAGTGTGTGTAGCTCAGCCACAGCCACACTGGGAATGAGTGCAGGGTGTATCAGGGTGTCCATCTGCCACAGCTACAGGGCACAACTTACAGAGCAAAGCATGAAACGCTCAGCTTGGCGGTTTCTCCTTCACCAAGGAATGTGTACGTCTCTTTACCCCAATACTCAGAGAAGAAGCCTAGGGACGATTTTAGGGTACAAGGGTGAAAGGGACCTCTCAGGTGCCAAGGTCCAGGCCTTACTGACCTGGGCACTAGCCTGGGGTCTACCAGCCCCTTCCAATCCCAGGCAGGATCCCAGGCTCTTGGACTGGAAGGACACTTCTTTCAGTGTTTTCCTGTTCAGGCCAAGGGTTTCTTAAGACTGGCTTAGTCAATGGGGATCCTGACTTAGATTCAAATCAGACATGACGTGCGCATTCTGATGGGGGTGCGGAGGGCTGCCCTCTCCATTCATTCATTTGCTCCACTCGCTTAGTCACATGCCTCCCAAGGTCCTAGACCTTCCAAGGAACATCCTGACAGATGCTGCAGATGACATCCCCCAACAAAGAGTTCCGCTCAGGTGGGAAGACAGACATGAATAAATACACACACAATAAATGAGCTAGGCTGTGCCTGATGGTAACAGGCGAGAGGAAGAGCTTGGGTGGGCAGGGACACAGGTGCTGGGAAAAGCATCCAACATGAGGCTGGGTGGTCAGGAAGCTGGAGGAGGTGGCATAGGCCCAGCCTGTTTGCCGGAAATGCTGAGATTTCACTCTGAGCACACAGCCCAAATCCAAGGGGAAAAATCCCGGAGGCCAAGCCTGAGCCAGACCGGACTCACCTCTTTCATGGCATGCATGTGCAGGGCAAGTGCCCTGACTTGCTCCCCCAGGCTGGAGAGTCACAGCCTGCCAGGCCTTGGGAGCAGAAGAGGCTCCTGACTGAGCTGTGACTCAATAGGGCTGCGTAGAAGTCCCCAGGGAAAACCTGTCACCTGAGTCCTACTTCAGCTGGTCAATTAGATTCTCTGGGGGCTGGGGTCCAGATAGAAGCCTTTTCTTTCTCTCTTTTTTTTAAGGCTCCCTAGGGGATGCTTCTGGGCAGCCAAGCAGAGGTTTAGGGGAAGTAGCACAGGAAGGCAACAGAGCCCCACAGGATGAGATCTCTGGGGTGGAGCAGGCCTGAGCTATGATCCCAACTTGCAGGTTGCTTAGCCTCCCTGGTCCTCAGTTTCTTATCTGCAAAATGGGTTGGTACCCACTGTCTAGACTGGTGGGGATTAAACTAGGTAACTAGTTTAACTAGTATCTAGTTTTACTAGGCACTAAGTAAAGTACATGGTGTAGAGCTGGTTCCCTGTAGTGTAATGTTAAGTGTGAGTTCCCCTCCTGGATCACATACTAAGGAGCATCCAAGATTGGAGGCAGCAGTCTCTGGCATGTCCTGCAGCCCCAATTCTAACCTCTACCAGCTTTGGGAACCTTGGTTTTCCTGCATGTAAAATGATCTGTGATCTGTCTGCTGGTGGAGATCTTCTGCAGCACAGCACCTCCCCTAAGTGGACCTGTGGTGCCTCCCACAGTGCATTGCATCTGGGGACAGACAGCCCCAGAGATTATCCATACTCCCGCAGGTGGCCTTGCCAGTGATGTTGAAATAACTGCTTTTATGTAAAATAATGTGATGAGGGGCCCACACTGAGCTGCAGTTTTCCTAGAATGCCCTTGGCCTGCACCAAGCTTCTCCAGGACCTGTACATCTCAGCTCCCTGAGCTGATGTCTATCAGTGAACTCAACAACCAGCAGCAGCTGAGACAGGGAGGCCTTAGGGGCAAGGCTCAGGTCTCCAGGATTCACTCACAGTCTGGTAGTCCCTGAAAGGGCCATTTCTGAGAAACCATGCATAGGGCCTCATTATCAGCCCCCATGTGGGCCTGACTTCTGCTCTGGAAAGATCTGAAATCCTGGGACCACATGGGGAAGACTTCCCAGACCCTCCACTCCTGCCATCCATGAAGCTCACACATGAGCCACGTCCCTCCTTTCTCCTCTTCTTTCTTCCCTGCTGCCGCCCCTTCTGCTGTGGTTGTTAATTCAAAAACTGGCAAGGGATGATGGGGAATGAAGAAAACAGACACACACTGAAAAGCTGGGGCCAGGTGGGTCATCATCCCCCGATGGAGGATGAATGACCCAGAGGTAGTACAGCACGTTTATTATCTAGGTTTCATCAAAAGGTTATTTGTGGGAAAGTTT
Organism: Geosciurus inauris; assembly: GCA_004024805.1. Classification (NCBI taxonomy): domain Eukaryota; kingdom Metazoa; phylum Chordata; class Mammalia; order Rodentia; family Sciuridae; genus Geosciurus; species Geosciurus inauris. The sequence continues at coordinate 249,166 of PVHX01000793.1, read as the reverse complement.
CAGCAAAGCAAGCAATCTGAAGGATACAGGACTGGCGAGACATTAGGGTCATCTTGTTATGCTCAGAATTCTCTATCCCTGGGAGCTGGTGCCTGATCTCAAGGTCCTGACTGATACAGCTCTGCACCTTTGCACGGTGCATACTTGGTCGGCATCACCATAGCAACTGGGCCATCTTGACCTGCACCTTTGCACAGGAAGTTCCCAGCACAACACAGCTGGAATCAGAGACCATGATTCAAATCACCACTCTCCACACTTCCCCTCCCCGCACTCTCCCTACTCCCAGAGGCCAGAGCAATGGCTCTTCAGAGGCGGGAGGGCAAGTGGGGTTTGGTCTTCCTGAAGCCCCTCTCTCCCCCACCTCCAGCACCTTTCCCTGTCCTGCACCATCATGGATCTGCATAAACACACTCCAGCCTCCCAAATGCAGCTCTGACTCTTTGCTCTGATTCCATTCCCCATGGTTGGAGAAGAGCCACCGTGGCAGGCTCAGGTGGCTGGGGCATACCATGTCCAAATTCCCAAGCTTTCTTGGGAAGGAGCCAGAGGGAAGCTAGAAGGGCCTGGACCCTAGGCCTGGTGGCCAGGCTTGCAGGAGCTCCACCAAAGGAGTGGGGAAAGGTCAGACTCCAGGGCATCTGAGACCAGGCCTGCTGCCTCAAGGACCCTGCTCTGGGCATGGGTCCCAAGACAGCTGTATGGGAGAGAAAGCTGGAACATCCTCACCTTGGGTCCCTGCAGGTCTGCTATGTCCTGACCCCCATAACAAGGCTGGCAAACGAGATCCCTATAGGCCCCCCACCTCGGGGGCCACCACGGTAAGAAGAGGCCACACTTGGCTGAGGTTGCGAGGGCTGCCTGCTCCTTGTTTCCTCCAGCCTTTTTCTCACTGAAGCCTCAGCTGGAGTGGCCCTTAGGGTTAGAGCCTGAGTCCCAGTCCAGGGCTGATGACACTGAGCCCCTGCAGCACTTCCTCTCCATGGAGGTAGGTGTGGGTACCAGGTGCCAGGCTCTACAGGCAACTTTCCCATCTGCCCGAGACTGGCACGAGCAGTAGGTCCCCCAGGAGGGAATGGCCTGAACACCTCTGCACCTCTCAGCATTGCAGGCCCCATCCCTGGGCGTGGCTCCTATCAGGCAGCCATGACTACACTTTCCAGAAGGACATATGAGGCCCAGAGAGGCTAGCTGTTCTGATCAAGGCTGGCTGCACAAGATTCCTGGGCTCTGACTCTCTGCCACTTGCAATCCTCTGGAGTCCAGCACCTCCCAGGTCTTCAAGATCATCTGGGCCAGCCCTTTGCAAATTTCTGTTAAAATATTTTTTTTCCCTTAAACAAAGAGCTGGGCATTCAATCCCTCAAAACTTCAGGAGGGCAGGAGTGAATGTGGGGTCTACCTGAGCCCCACTACCTTGTTCTGAGAGCCACTCCAAGGAGCTGAACTGAATGCTGTGCATGAGTTCAGTGCATAAGTGCCCATTTCTACAGGTGAGGAAACTGAGGCTGCGGAGGGAAGGTGGTGTATGCTGAGGCAGACGTGAGCTGCTCCCCCTCTGCCCCCGCCCTGCTGTACCACCCCCTGTCCCATCACACTGGAAATCCATTCACACAGCTTCTGCAGCCTGCAAACCGCGGGAACCCGGACGCAGACCATATTTCTGTTCTGACAGCCAGCCGTTGTAAAACTGAGCCTCCTCCTTGTAATCGCCCATAAGTTTCCCTTTGGAAGAGCTGACTTTGAACTTGTAGAGAACAAAGGCCCCTTTGTGACTTGCCCTGGGGAAGGGAGATGGGGGGAGAAATGCATAAATAATATGAGAAGCAGCAACCCCAATTCTATTTTGTAACCTCTCTTGTGAATATGAAATAAAAACCACTCTATTTTGAAAACTGCAATGGAGCCAAGTTTCTTCAGCCTGGACACAGAAGCCTGGGACCCGGGACTGAGCCAACAGGTCAGTGGCTGTGGTATTGGGGCAGCCTGGCTAACCATGGGTACATCGGGCAGCTCAGGCCCTGCTCAGCCCAGGTGAGGCATCAGAAAACAAGGCATGAAGCTCCCCCCACCCCCACCAATTTGTGTAAGAAGAAAGTCATTTCTTTGCCATTTGGGCTGGACAGAAATGGCTTTCTCCCCTCCCTGCTCCCGCTGTTCTCAACCACGCATGTCTTCCTGAGTTTCCCTCCAGTTTTTTTCTGCCATCACTCCAGGCAGAAGGGCCAGCCCTGGGGCCCCTCCAGGAGCCTGAGGGGGCAGCAGCTGTCCTCCCACCTCCCTACCCTCCCCCAGTGCAGAGAAGGCTGGCTGCTGGCTCAGCCCTTGAGGCTTCTTTACACACTGGGGTCAACATCGTGGGCTGTGCCTACCCAGGTTTTCTTCTCTGATGAGCCTTATGTCACCTCCTCTGGGAAGCCCTGCCTGACTCAGTCATTCCCAGCCCTGCCCTCCCCTCAATACTCAGTGTGACTTTGTCTATGTCTGAGAATGTAATTTATCCTGTGACCCCAGCCCCTGACCCACGGCCTGGCACAAGAATAGCCTTTGGGTAGATAGGTGAATAGGTTCTTATTCCTCTTACTCCATACATAATTCATCTTTATAGTGGTTGAGATGCTTTCAGCTGCAAGCTGCCTTCTGTAAGAAGAAAAGGAGGGATGTATGGGCTTATAGATTCATATAACTGAGATGTCTGAGTATATGGCTTCAGGTATGGCTTGATCCAGGGCGTCCCACAGTATTGGCCTTATCAAAGGCAAGCCTCTGTGTGAGAGGAACTAAAAAGATACCTCCTATCTGTTTAGCAATCCTGTTGAAGAACAGCCTCTCTGTCCTCATAACTTGACAAGGAATATGTTCTTCCCTCACCCTGTCCAAAGGATCCGGAAGCAGGGCCTTTTCTGGAGAAGTAAAAACTTTAGCAAGTCTTGTGAAGCAGAGATCTGAAGGGGGAGGTGTGCACTGTTCTCTGAGGCTCATTAGCATGGTTCTGGGCATGAACATTCTAATGTCATATGTTGCCTCTTTTTTATTAATAATTTATGCATCGTTTACTTCCAAAAGAGATCCAAGGCTACAACCTAACTTTGGCCTTGCTGGTAATCCTTCCAAAGAGCTTTTATATAGCTAGAGCTTCCGTGGAGCTCTAGCTATATAAAAGCCCACAGTGAGGAGCTGAGGCACCATAAGGAAGTGTGTTTTCTACGTCTCCAAGCTAGTTAGAATAAAGCAGAGGATTCAGATTACCTCGTGGATTCCACACGTGGACCCATTTCACAGATGGTTAAGGAAGCTGTTAACCAGAGAGGTGTCTTAGTCTGTTGAGACTCATATCACAACCGGGTAATTGATAAATAACACAAATTCATTTCTCATAGTTCTGGAGGCTGGAAGCACCTGACCAAGGTGATTTAGTGAGTAAGGGTCAAATCCCTGCTTCCAGTATGGTGCCTGTCCCTGTCTCCTCCAAGGGGGATGAATACTATGTCTTCACATGACAGAGAGATGGAAGGGGATTGTGTGGTGTGGACCGAAATGTTCCCCAAAGGCTCATGTGTTGAAGGGTTGGTCAGCTGTGTTCAGAGGTGGGCCTGTGGTGTGGGGTTGGGATTGTGAGGACTCTGACCTCATCGGTAAGATCCTTTTATGGGCTCATAATTGAATAAACTATTGGGAGGCAGGGCCTAGATGGAAGAAGTCAGTCATGGGGGCATGTTCTGGAGGCTGTATCTTGTCCCCAGCCTCTTCTTTCCTCTCCCACTCTTTCTGCTTCCCAACTGCCATGAAATGAGAAGCTTTGTCCCATTACATGTTCCTCGCCATGATGTTCTGCCTCATGGGACCCAGAAACAACAGAGCCAAGTGACTCTAGAATGAAACCTTCAAAATTATGAGCCAAAAAAATTTTTTCTTCAAGTTGATTTTCTTGGGTATTTTATCACAGCAACAGAAATCTGACTAATACAGGAATGAACTCACTCTTGCAAGTCCTTCTATAAGGGCTCCAACCCCATTCATGAGGGCTCTGCCCTATGACCTCATCACCTCCCAGAGGCCCCATGCTTATACCATCATTTTCACAATTAAATTTCAACATGTGAATTTTAGGGGACACATTCAGACCATAGGAGAGAGCAACTGATAGATCAAGGACCATTAGCCAATAGGTGGAGAGGCTCTGAGCAGGAGGCTGGAGAGACAAAGGGCCTCACACTTCTTGGAGGCCCATTCATTCTGCAGGACTCTAAGAGGAGGCTGGATCGGGTAAGGGAGACGAGACACAGAACATCAACTCAGTCAGCCAGCCCAGGAGGTGGGGCTGGTGCCTCAACCAGACAGTCATTCTTAGGTTGGGTAGGAAGCCTCCCCTATCTGGTAGTCCTTCTTTGGAACCTTTGCCTGGCTGCCCTGACCTCCCAGCCAGGGGCCAGGATGGTCAGGAGTAATGAAGGCCAGCGGGACCGCCAAGGCCTGTAGCAACCAGCAACAGTGTGGCTCTGAGTGTCCCAGGCCAGCAGCCTGTAGGGGAACCTGTGGAGCAGGGCATAAGCACTGCCCTTCCAAGGGCCAATTTCCCATTCCTGGGACAAAGGACAAGAAAGTTGTTCTGATTTCACCCACTTACATGTAGCTGCAAGTTGGAGGCCACAAGATTCTCTTACCATCTTCAGTCTGGACAAAGAAATTTCACTGCCTGTGCCCCTGAGCTTCTCTCCTGCTCTGATCCCATGACTCCCCCGACCCCAAACCAGGCCTCGATGTCCCTCCCTCCAGCCCTGCCCCAGCTCATCCCTGGATAGGGTTCCACATCTTGGGGCTCTGCTCAGGAACCAGGACAGAGTCACAGCACTAACATAGACTCCAGCTCCACAGTGCCCCCCAACTTCATGGTGCTCCAGGTGGTCAGATCCGAGTGGGCCAGTAGGCTGGCATCCTATGGAAGTGGAGGACCAGTGACAGCACCCAGAGCTGTGTAAACACACACTCCTTATAGTTGAGGTGAAGACTGGAGGGGACCCACAGACCCATGCACCAGGCCCAAGGGGAGCTGATGCAGAAGAAGACACCATCTTGCAGTAAGCAATGTCCCCACCTCTTTGAGTTAAGTTCTTTATTTGAATTTTGTTCCTCTTTTCATTTTGTTTGCATTGAATTTGCAAATAGGTCTAGGTTGTGTGCATCTGTGACGGCTGTGCTGGGCTTGACTTCATGGTTGTATGGATTTAAGTAAGATCATAATAAAAACAATTGAAGTCAACACTAGGGACCAAGAGACTCCTCCCCTTGAGATGGGGACAGAGGGTGACCCAGTACCATTTAGGTTTCATGGAAGAAGTGATAGATGTTGACAATCGATAACAAGCAATTTAACAAAGGGACTCTCAGAAGAGAGTTGATAATGCAGACGACGCTGTGTTGGAGTCACTGTCCTTAATGAGCTCTGAGCAAGGAAAGGGACTTGGCTCCTCTCAGCCAGGTTTCACATCTGAAAAGGGAGCTGAAGCCTGTCTCCAGGGCCAGCCGTCACTTATGGCAGTGGCAGTGTGGCAGGAGGCAGAAGCCCTATAGGCATGAGGTGGCCTCTTCTCTGGGCAGCCCTCTTTCCAGGGCAGGCCTGCCTCCCCAGCTTTCTCCAATACACACAACCTTGATCCAAGAAAATCCTTTCTCCAGGGGGAGATGCCAGGCCCAGTGACAAGCTGGACAGGAGTGGTCTCATTGGGGGCTTTGTGGCAGAGCCCTCAGGACCCACCAAGGCCAGCTGTCCATTCTGCTGTTGGGTGAGGATCCCCCTGGCTCACACTCCAATCCACACCAGAGGATGAAGGCAGACCGCCACCTCCTCCAACATTAGCTCACTCCTCACTTCCAGGGCCAGCGTAGGTCAGAGCAAGCAGAAGCGTGACCAGTAGTGTAGCCCCAAGACCCGAAGCCAGTTGCAGACGGATCCCGACAGCTTCTGAGGCAATCCGTGCTGACAGGGTCACACGTGCCTGTCAGAGCAGCCAGGACCCGCTGACCTGCGCTGAGGTCAGCAAGTGTCCATGTGGATCCTATGACCTCCTGTCCTGGCTTCTGGGCCTGCCAGCTATGGATGAGTCCAGCAGGAGGTGGGTAAGTTGGCACAGGCCTACCGGGAAGCCAGGGAGGACAGGGCCACAGGCTTCTCAGTGAGGAGCTGCGGTCACAGGCCAGCCTCGCTCCTGGCCTGGCCCCTCCAATCTCTGGCTCACCACTTACCCTGGACATCGGGGACACTAGGCCCAGAGTCCCCCCAGCAGGACTGGTAGAAGTTACTGACAAGGTGAAGGTCTGATTTATTTTTACTTTTCAGGATTACCCCCACCAAAGTGAAAGCTGCTATTTAACCAGCAGCCACGAAAAATAAATATTTAAACACCACATTTGTGCAGCTGAGCCAGGTTGAGCCGCAACTTAGAGGCCTGCTGTCTCCCTCAGCTGGCCTAGACTGTGACACCCACGTGGTTCTGGCAGCAACAGCACTGAAGAGGACAAGCCCTGGTGTCCACCTACATCCTTATGTCCCCGTGTCTGAGGAAACAGCAACTGGTTAGAGAAGGGACAGAAAACCAAGGAAGAGAATACTGGGGGCTGGGGCTCAGCGGCAGAGCATCTGCCTAGCACGTGTGAGGCACTGGGTTTGATCCTCAGCACCGCATACAAAAATAAGTAAATAAGATAAAGGTATGCTATCCATCTACAACTAGAAAAAATAAAATTTTTAAAAAGGAAGAATGTTTCCCCACAGAGGGTGCCCATGAGAGTGTGGGCAGACCTGCAAAAGATACACTGTCCAGGGCACCGTTGGCCCCCCCAACAGTGCAGGTCCCACCAAGGCATCAGACACCCGTGACATTCCCATGGCCAAGGCCAAAAACCACACAGAAAGGGGGCCACAGGGCGGGGAGGGCCAGGCCCTCCAATAGGAAGGAGCTGGCCTGGAGAAAGCCCCGTTCCACTCCACCCCTCTGCTATTCCCCAACCCCAAGATTTCCAAACACAGATTTTATCATTAGGAGGCCAGAGTGGGGACAGTGAAGTTTCTGCTTCAAGAATCAGGAGAGAGAGGAGAGAGTCACAAAGGCAAGACAGAAAGGGAAACAGAGAGACAGAAGGGGAGGGGTGGAGGAGAGAGAGAGGGAGAGAGAAGAAAGAGACCTTGTTTAGGCTGAGCAAGGGCAGCCAGGGAACAAGAGCGGGGCCCAGCTCCTGACTGACACGCAGGCCTGAGCTGCCGCCTGTAGAGCTGGCTACCTGGCCTGTGCGTGCACGGAGGTCCCGGCTACTGAGGCCCCACTGCTCTGGGATGATCATGCCCACAGGGCTTTCCTGGTGGCTCTCTCTCCAAAGTTAGACTTAGAATCACACAGACCTTCCAAGTAGGACTAAAAGAAGCTGCTGCCAGCCAGTTACCTGTAACCCTGGAGAACACTGTGGAAAAAGGTTTTCAAAAAGTCCATGATAAGTCATGTTGTGAACAGCATTTACGTTTTCTGCTGTTTTGTGGATTAAACACTGCTCAGTTGTTAACTGCAAATACTGAAAATGCGTTTCAATGCCCGTGATCCTGTTGTCATCTCCTATTGTTTTTTAATATACTTGCATTAGTCAGCTTTAGATGACTGTGACAAAATTCCTGAGATAATCAACTTAATAAGAAAAGGTTCATTTTGGTTTCAGAGGTTTCCATTCATGGTCGTTTAGCCCTGTGGCTCTGGGCCTGTGGCAGCACAGTATATCATAGCCACGGCTTGTGGCAGAAGAGACCTGTTCAAGAACACACCACAGAAACTTACAAACTCAAGAAATGACCAAGACAGTGTCATATCACGGCCTGCGAGGAAGCTCAACTTGCCCTCTGAAGCTTTGGGGATTGCACACTCCTAAACAGAGTGACAGCAGACGGACAAGAGAAAGGCACGCATGTGTGAATGTGCAAATGTGCAAGGAGCCGTGGAAAACCTCAAATTCAAAGACAGGGCTGGATAGTTGGAACTTAAATACACACACGGTTCCTAGAGGACTGGGAAAGTGGGGGACTACGGGCACTTTTAGAAAGAGAATGATTTTAGGAAGAATGAGTGAGCCCAGAAAACACATAAGCGTTTCTTTACACACATATTGGTAATATTCTTAAACACTGAAAGCTGAGTTTCTCCCTAACAATGTTTCATAAAATTGAAGAAGAAGAGGAGGAAGAGGAGGAGGCTGCCACCTGTGCACCTCAAAGTGGTCAAAAAGAAAAAGAGGCCAGGGTCCCAAGAGCCCCTCAAGGGTATGCCCCACTGACCTAATTTTCTTCCATTAGCCCCACCTCCAAAATGTCCCACTACCTCCCGATAGTACAGGCTGGGGACCAAGGTTTTAACCCATGAGCCTTTGGGGGACATTCAAGATCCAAACAGTAGCATACTGAAAGTCACAAAGCAACAGTGAGTGACCAAGCCTGCACTGAGGGTCCTCTGACAGGCTCCTCTGGCTCTGTACGCACCTTGGCTGGGAGCAAGACAGTGTTCCCAGGGAGCCTAGAGCAGCCCATGGGCAAGCCCTGTACCTCTCAGGGTTGACGCTGGGACCACTCATGAACCTTAGGAGAGGCTGGGACCTGGGGCCCGGCACACAGGGAGGAACACCAGGCTGGGGCTGAACAGCCAGGAGGGAGGAGCTCTGAGGCAGTTTCTTGGTCTACCTGGAAGGACTGGCTGAGGATGCTGAGGTAACATCAGCTTTGAGTAGCAGGCATCAGAAGAATTGAGATGCTCAGGGGATGTGACTTTCTGGAGGCCCCTGACCTAGCTGGGTGTTATTACTGAACACATCTCGTTTTCTGTCTCTTCCTATCCTCTGGGAACATCTTGAGAAAATTGAAGTAGTGAGAAATAGCCCACCTATTATTCCATAATATATTATATACTAATATAACAGTATATTATCCCATAATATAACACTTTAGCACATTTTACCTCATTTGATGTTCACAATAGCTCCACCTTGCTCCCATAAACTGCTCTTTGTGCTACTCCTCAAAAATATCGAACACGGGGCTGGGGCTGTAGCTCAGTGGGAGAGCGCTTGCCTCGCATGCATGAGGCACTGGGTTCGATCCTCAGCACCACATAAAAATAAAATAAAGATATTCTGTCCACCTACAACTAAAAAATAAATAAATATTTTTTAAAAAAATATCGAACACTTTCTTGCCCCAGGACATTTGCACATGCTCTCCTACTGCTTTAAATATTCTATGCATGCCTTATTCCCTCATTCCATTCAGGTCTCTACTAAATGTTCCCTTCTGGGCTGAGGATGTAACCGAGAGATAGAGCTTGCCTAGTAAGCATATGGCTCTAGATTCAATCCAAGTACCACCACCAAAAAGAAAAAAAAAAAGTTCTCTTCTCTTAAAATACTTCATAATGTTGTATGACTCTCCAGGGCAATTTCCTCATTCTTGAGAAATACACATTGGTCTCTTTAAAGATTGTGGCGAATTTTAAAATGGTCAGAGATTCTTTGCATATTCTTCCATCAAGAAGCACAGCCGGTTTCTCCACCCTCTAATCTCCAAGCCTTGTGACTTACATGGCTGATAGAATGTGGCCCAGGTGACACTCATTCCTTTGGAACCCAGGTCCCTATGAGAAAGTCCAAGCCAGCCTGCTGGAGCAAGCATGTGGAAGAGAACCAAGGCACCAGGCCAACAGCCCAACCAACTCCTGGGGATGTGAAGGAGAGGGAGGACACTTGGAACCAATCACAAAATTCAGGATGATTTGTTAGCAAGGAACATCAAACTGAAACCAGAGGAAAGAGCCAAAGAGTGCCACTCAATTTTTTTAAAAAAAAATAAGAAGTTGAGGGGAAAACAAAATCTCAAAAAGCTACAGTTATAGTCAACTGATTTTCAACATGGGTGTCAAGACAAACCAGTGTGGAGAGAATTCTTTTCAAAAAAATAGCACTGAGATAAAGGAATATGCACCTACAAAAGAATAACTCTGAACCCCTACCTCACACCATATGGAAATCACATAAAATGGATCAAATGTAAAAAGCTGAAACTAAAAGTCTCTTAGAAGCAAACAGGTATAAATTGTCTTGACCTTGATTTGGGAAAACTTCCCTAAATATGATACCATAAGAATCAAAATTTCGGGCTGGGGTTGTGTGTCAGTGGTAGAGCGCTTGCCTTGCATGCATGAGGCACCAGGTTCGATCCCCAGCACCACATATAAATAAACAAATAAATAAATAAATAAATAAAATAAGGATATTGTGTCCATCTACAACTAAAAAAGATATTTTTTTTAAAAAGAATCAAAATTTCTACAATACATCCGTTGGATATATCATCAAAATCAAACATTTTTGTTTCTTTAGGACACTATCAAGAAAGTAAAAAGGATGATCCACAAAATAGAATCAAATATTTCCAAATCAAACAGCTGATGAGGGAGTTGTTTCTACATATTTTTAAAGGATTCTTCAAGTTCAATAATAAAAAGGCAACTCAATTCTATGGAATCAAATTGACCAAATTATGCTATATGCATCTATGAACATATCACAATGAATTCCATTTTTTGTATGCCTATAATGCAGCAATTATTAAAACAATAAATAAATAAAAGGAAGACCAGTCGAGTAGAAGGGAATCAGGGGAAGGGAAGGCAGAGGAGGAGAGGGAAAAGGGGAAGTACTGGGCATTGAAGGAGATCAAATCATGCTCTGTGTATCTATGAATATGTCAGAATTAAGCTCACTATTATGTACGACTATAAGGCACTGATTAAAGAAAGAGCCAAAGGAATTAAACAGCCATTTTTTCAAAGACTACAAATGGCCAAAGAGCACATGACAACTCATTAGGAAAAGGTGAGTCAAAACCACCATCCCATCACACCTACTAGAGTATCAGATCTGGTGGGAGGCAGGACTGGTTTATTTCACTTAGCATGATTGTATTTTTTTTATTTGTTCTTTTTAGTTACACATGACAGTAGAATGTATTTTGACATATCACAAACACGTGGGGTACACCTTCCCATCCTTGTGGTTGTACATGACGTGGAGTCACACTAGTCGTGCATTCATAAATGAACACAGGAAAATTATGTCTTAATCATTCTTCTGTCTTTCCCATGCCCACCCTTACTCCCTTAACCCCACTCCCCGGTGTCCAATCCAGTGAACATCCACTCCCCAGCCCTCGTCTTTGGTTTTGGGGATTGGTTTATTTCATCTAGCATAATAGTTTCCAGTTCCATCCATTTACCTCCAAATGCCATAATTTATTTCTCTTTGCGGCTGAGTCATATTCCGTTGTGCATATGTTCCACAGTTTCTTTATCCATTCACCTGTTGAAGGGCACGTAGGTTGGTTCCATAGTTTAGCTATTGTGAATTGAGCTGCTATGAACATCGATGTGACTGTGCCACTGTAGTATGCTGATTTTAACTCTTTTGGGTATAGGCCGAGGCCGAGGAGTGGGATAACTGGGTCAAATGGTGGTTGCATTCCAAGTTTCCATTTCATACTGCTTTCCAATGTACGAGTGTGCCTTTTCCCCCACATCCTTGCCAACATTTATTGTTACTTGTATTCTTGATAATTGCCATAGAATGTCAATTTTTTTAAAGCAGCTAATACATGTTTTTGTGAGATTATGAAGAAATTGAGGGTGGGGTTGAGCGCTTGCCTAGCATCTGTGAAGCACTGGGTTTGATTCTCAGCACCACATAAAAATAAATAAATAAAAATAAAAGTTCATTCACAACTAAAAATGATATATTTAAAAAAAGAGAAATTGAAACTCTTGTCCATTACTGGTGGAAATTAAAATAGTGCAGCTACTTGGAAGGACAGTTTGTGGCACCACAAAAAAAGTTAAAGTCAGTTTCCACGTGTCCAGCAATTCTACTCCTACCCATATACCCAGGAAAAATAAAAATATTGGTTTATACAAAATCTTGTGAATGGCAACATTATTCACAGTAGACAAAAGGTGGAAACAACTCACATACCTATCAGCTGAGAATGCATAAACACAAAGTGGTATAAACACACAATGGAATATTACTCAGGCATTAAAAAGAAGGAAATTCTGACATAGTATAACATGGATGAAGCTTGAAGACATTTTGCTAAGTGAAAGAAGCCAGACACAGAAGATCACATAGTATATGATTTCATTTCTATTAAATGCCCATAATAGGCCAATCCAAGGACACATAGATTTGTGGTGGCCTCCAGCTGGGGAGAGTGAAGCGTGAGTGAGGGGGACATGCTCACAGTATGAGATTTATCTTCTCATGGCAAAAATGTTCTAGAATTAAATATTGGCAATGGTTGCACTAAAAATTCCTGAATTGTGCAATTTAAAATGGTAAATTTTATGGAATATGAATTATATGTCAGTAAAACAAAAAGCTGAAATATCTGCAAAAAAATAAAACTTGGGCAAGTACTACATTTTCTGTAATATTTAATTATCTCAATTCACTCCAGTTTTAAATTAAAGGGAGCATGTTCCAACTTAACAATAATAGTTTTAAAGGCACAAGTCTCAATTTTAAAGATAGTGTTCCAATATAGTAAAATATTTCATGTGTGACTTAAACTTTACACACACTTTGCAGTTTGCACTTATACCATTTTAAATTTTAAACACAAATGAAAACTTCAAGGTCACATAGAAAGATCAACTTCAAGTAACTCAGGGTTTGAATCTATGTTCTTTCCAATCCCTGTGCTAACGTTGTTCTATTAAAGCTGCAGTTTAAATGTGAGAGGAAACACCTGGAGGTTGGAAACACGAATTATGTCCAAGGGGCTTCAGGTCCTTCACAATCCACTTTAGAAAAGCATGTTTCTGAACCAGCTATACATCCGGAAGTTTTCCAAATTAAATGTCATGTAGAAGATAAAGTTTATTAAGAGGAAAGAAATCTTATTGCTTTGTAGCATATATATACTCACAATAACCCTAGCAACTCTTTAGAAATTAGACTAACAACATATTTTTTATGGGTGGAGTCTGCTGTCATGTCTGGTAATAAGAAAAGCAGCAGCAGCCTTGGTCAAGTTCAGCTTGGTTTAGTTCCCACACGGTGCACCTCCTTGCCCAGGTGGACAACCCCCACCAGCCGACCCTGACTTTCTATTTCCTCATTCTATTTTATTCCATCCTCAGGAGAAACTTGTGAGGAGAGAGGGTTGTTCAGGGCTCACAGGAAGGGACAGAGCTGCCTGGAAGCCAACTCTGGCAGATTTCAGTTCTCAGCCATTTTGTTCCAGGGCTCAGCTTCCATTTCCTGGGGCCCCATCCAGACTAGCCCTTCTTTTTATTTTTATTTTTATTTTTTTACAATTGTTCAAAATCTTTATTTTTAAAAAAACTTATTTATTCTACTTAGGTATACATGACAGCAGAATGCATTTTAATTCGTTGTACACAAATAGAACATGATTTTTCATTTCTCTGGTTGTACATGATGGAGAGTCACACCATATGTACACAGACTAGCCCTTCTTGTGGGTGTCAGTTGTTTGTTCCACACGCCCACTCGTGCCTCCACCCTGTCCCTGCTTCCAGCTTAGAAAGAACCTGGAATTTCATTCACACTAAGATGCTGAGAGCTGATAACAGATTCCTTCTGTGGGAGGTCTGCCTTTTACACATGGGGTACTCCTTAATTTGTCAAAAGAAAGGCTCTATAGGTGCCAAGTCAGGCCACCTCATTAGGCTTCTGGGATCACCTGTGCTCAGGTGACTCCTGCTCCACGTCACCTCAGGAGTGCTCTGCTCCCTGAAGATGGGAAATACCTGAGTTAACTCAGCTAACTCAGCCTCAGATATATTTGTAGTAACAAATTAAGCAACACATTCTCAAAACTTCTGACCAAGAAAGTCCACCTTCTGAGTAGTTGTGCCTCTTGCATGTATAGATGGCCTCGTTGAGCCCAGGAGGAGCTCTGAGAAGCCAGCATCCTGACACTCTAGAAGCGGGTGTGTCCCTCTCAGCTGCTTCTCCAGAGCTATGGGATTGACCAAGCTTAATAGGTGCCAGAGTTCTCATTATTGTCCTCCAGGACTTCACAACTTATTAGTCTTTTTGCTCAGACAATTTAGAGGGCCTGCTTTGAAAAAAAAAAAAATTGAAATGTGGTTTCAGGTTCCACTTCCTATCAGCCGGGTTTAGTTATAAGAAACAGAAACCACTCAACCATTTTAAGCAAAATGGGGTTTCGACAGGAAATGAGGGGCTTACAGTTTTATTGAGAGGGCTGGAGGAGCAGTCACGGGCAGGATCTACTGGAGTGATGCCCGGAAGGGCTTGGAGACTGGCTGGCCAGCCGCTGCTACCTTGGCCCCAGTCAGCCAGCGGGGCTGCCTCTGAGCTGCCTCCGCACCCCTCCGCTGCACTGAATGGACACTGGAACCCTGCCGCAGGAAAAACAGCCTCATGGCTTTGCTCGCCAGAAGAAACAGCCAAAAGCAGCAGGAGGAGAGTCTTGGCCCCAAATCCCAGCGGCATGCAATGAATTGGCAGAACCGGAGGTGCGCTGGAGCCGGCTCTCCCCAGCAAGAGCCAGGCATGCACAGCAATGCCAGTCCCATATCCAGAGATGCCACGTGACTAGCATGATTGAAATTGACCATGGTGGAAGCATTTACACTGCAGAAGTCATCAGCAAGCACTCCATGCCAGGGAGCTTTCCTTTTTTCCTTTTTTTTTTTTTTTTTTTTTTTTTGAGAGCTGGTTGTTAAGTATTTGCCAGCACACCACTGGGCAGAACCCCGTTCACATCTGAGACTCTAGCAGCAAGGGAAGCAGGAAACCCAGTTGTTCACCTTCTAGACTTTGAAACAACACAAAAGAAGGGCAGAGGGTTGCTGGCTGCCAAGCCATCCTCATTACACATGCTTCTAGGAATGTATCCTACAGTCAACTCGCACATGTGTAAATGATGGATGGCCGAGGACTTGCAGGACTGTGAGCGATTATGTGGAAGCAGCATTTCTTAACATGAATTGCTCTTGAGCATATGTCAAAATTGATTAACCCTCTAGCCAGGGGACTGGCGAGGTGACAAAATAGTGGTTTGGTTCAAAGAAGCTTTGGAAATTATTGATTTGTATCTACAGGGGAGAAGGATACCCCAGAAGTGACTAATTAAGCAAAGAGGCAGCTCATAAGATTGAGATCACGTTGCATTTAACCTGACCATGAAAGTGTCATTTCCCTGTCCGCTAGAACGAGTGGGATTTCAGACACAGCTATCTTGGAGGCAGTTTCTGGAAGGGCTAACCGTTTATCAAAAATAATAAGAAGCATATTCAAGGCATACCACATCTGTGACTGCTAATTAGAAAGACAAAGCTAGACGATTTCATGCCCCAGCAGAGCTGGGCAAGAGCTGGGCAGCTCTGAGGTGGCCAGAAGGTCAAGCAGAGGTCATGGCAAAGCATCATGAATCCAGGACCTGCCCAGCCTCTCACATGCTCAGGCTTTAGGACCAAAGATGCTGAGACTGCAGGTCATAGAACTTTAAGTTTTTTGCACTTGACAATATCCAGATATGGAAATAATTTGCTGTATACAGAGGTGTGGACCTTCCCAATCCATGGGGTGAAACCCTAACTCCACCCCATGTGACGTTTTGGAGATAGAGTCTTTAGGAGGTAAGTTAAGGTTAGATGAGGTCATAAAGATGGAGTCCTGGTCCATAGGATTGGTGTTAAAAAGAAACTTGGACACCTATGTTCACAACATTGTTCACAATAACTAAAGCATAGAAGCAACCAAGCGTCTATCAACATACACATCACGTGTCATATACATACAATGGAACATTACTCAGCCTTGGAAAAGGAAGGAAATTCTGGCACATGCTGTGACATACATGGATTGTGAGGACATTATGCTGAGTAAAAGAAGCCGGTCACAAAAGAACAAATCCTGTATGATTTCATTCAGACAAGGTGCCTAGGGAGTCAAAATCATAGGGATAGAAGGAACGGAAAGTTCATTTTTAATGGGTACGAAGTTTCCATTTTACAGCATGAAAAGGGTTGTGGAGATGGATGATGGTGATGGACACACCACAATATCACAGAAGTATACACTTCAAAATTGAAGTGGTAAATTGTGTTATGTGCATTTTATCCCAATTTTTTTTAAATTTTAAAAGGAGGGAGCTAGTTAAATAAATGCTAGTGTATTTATCCAAGACCTCATGGAACATCATGTAAAAGGGCCCCCTCACGTTCTGCAAACAGCAACGGTAACTGTGATGAAATATCATCCACCATTCAAATGAAAGAGGCAGCTCTTCAAGAAGAATGATCCCCGTGATACACTGAATCAAAAAAAAGAGAAAACAAGATATGTAGATGCTAATTCATAATGGGAAGGGGTAGGGAAGAATTCAGGTACTTTGGACTAGACAGCGGGGAGTGAAGGGAGGGGAGGAAGGGGGCAGGAAGGATAGTAGAATGAATCGGACATTATGACCCTATGTGCATATGTGACTGCACAACCAGTGTGATTCCACATCATGTACAACCAGAAGAATGAGAAATTATACTCCATTGATGTATGATGTGTCAAAGTGCATTCTACTGTCATGTATAACTAATTAGAACAAATTAAAAAAAAAAAAAAAAGTCAGCTGGGCACAGTGGCGCACTCCTGTAATCCCAGCAGCTCAGGAGGCCGAGGCAGGAGAATCCCAAGTTCAAAGCCAGCCTCAGCAATTTAGCAAGGTCTTAAGCAATTTAGTGAGGCCCTGTCTCTAAATAAAAAAGGGCCGGGGATGTTGCTCAGTAGTTAAGCAACATCTCTGATACCAAAGGGAGAAAGAAAGAAATGAAAGAGAGAGAGGGAAAGAGACAAAGAAGAAAGAGAAAGGAAAAGGAGAAAATGAAAAAGGAAGAAGGGGAGGGAGGGAAGGAGGGAAATAAATTGCTATAGTAGGCTGCCACTTGGGTCAAAAGTCATCAAAGGATCTATAAATTGATTTGCTTAATTAGATTAAAATATCTCTAGAAAGATACTCAAGAAAATGACTCCCCTGCTGCCTCCAAGGAAAAGTAGCTGGAAGCAGAATGGGGAAAATCTTTACCATATGCCTTTTGCATTTCACACCAATGTGCAAGCATTGCCAATTCAAAAAGATTCATTTTTTTAAAAAATGGTTCAGGAATAACACTACACTGGCCATTGAAATGTGGTGTTTGGCCCTGGAAGAACACAGGTAGGACTGGAGTCGTCAGTGCCTGCTTTGCTGCAGAGATTAACACTGGGCTGTGGGACACACAGGCCTGGAGTCCTTGTACTGACCTTGGATGAGTCACTGACCCCTCTGACCTCAGGGTCTTCATTCATGACCACCAGGGACAGACATAAGCTATGCACATCTATCCAAACCTGGGTGTGAGTCGGCCTCTCCTCCTAAGCAAGTTGAGTTCATGTGCTTACTGAGGCATAGCCCACATTGTCCCCCAGACCCAACACATCCTCCTAGTCCCCTCTGGGCATCCATGGGAAGGGCCACTTCTACCCCCCACATGGAGAATAAGAGGGTCACATGGTCCCTCACTACCAGTGCCTCTGTCTAACCCCACTCTGAGGGACAAGCCTGATTCACTCAGTGGGGTCACGGGGACTAGCAGGGTTACCTATGGAGTCAGTGACCCAGTGACACAGAGAGACTTACAATGCTGACCTCATGCTCCCCTCCAGTGGTGATAAAGGAGCTTCTCTCCCCTGTTTCTTTGTCTCTTTGACTTTTTTTTTAATCTTATCACAATGGGCCCAATAGTTTGTTCACTGGATACTTTATCCTCAGTTACAAACGTGATGTAAAACTGATGCTGTAGTTGCCCAGGAAATCTCTGAACCCTTCTTCACCTCTAGCACAAGCTGCCCAGGCCCACCTCGAACTGTCACTGCTCCAAACCCAGAACCAGCCAGTCTCCCAAAGAGCCCTGGGTCCACAGGGTGACGCTAGAACTTAGAACCCAGGATCTGGCCCTCGGTGAGCTCACTGCTGCTGGTGGCCTGGTGGAAGAAAGATCTGGCACTGTGAGAGGGGCAGGGGGTCCTCTGGTTCCCACCAGCCACTCAGGCAGAGTGGGGTTAACATCCAAGACTCTCTTGGGTGGGGAGCAGGGCCTGGGTTGGCCCCTTCTAGTGATGGTACTCCGTGGGAAGCCTCTCCAGTGTGCTCTTCACGCGCTTGATCTGACCCTTGAAATCAGGGCTTGAAACCTACAGGATGAGTTGAGAGTCCTGGGTGAGGCCAGACACAGAAGCAGGGGCACCCACCCACAGCTGATGCCTGGTCTTCCACCATTCATTCCCAAACATGGACATTTAGATCCCAATTTAATTACAACCTCCCAGAGGATCCCATTCAACTATCCAGGTGTTCCCAAGAACAGGGGCACTGATGCAATGCGCATAAGCCCAAGAGGCCCCTGGGCCTTGAGATCGGTAGGAGGGGCTTCCCTGAGTTGAGGAAGAACCTGGGCACCCGTGTGGGCTCTGGGGATATCACAAGCAAGTGTCACAACCTGGCAGCTCCAGCCCCTGCTCACCCACTGCTCTAGGAAAAACTGCATCACCCTCTGCAACCTCCAGACCCCTAGGGGACTCCTGGGGTGGCTGTAGACCTCCCTGCTCCTGCAGGGGCACAGAGGGCCTTTATGGCTGAAATACATTGAACTTTGTAATGGTCAAAGGGGAAACACATGTGTTCCCCTTTCCCTTATAACCCCTGTGGTCTCCAGGCCCTAACAAGGTACAAATGGAAATGTTATTCTTTGACAGAGTGAAAACATCAAATCAGCCAAAAGTGGCAGCAGACAGAATGTGTGTTGTGCATGCGTGCACACAGATGTATGTGTGCGTCTGGTGGGGGGAGTGTGTTGGAGGACCTGACTCTAGCTGGCATCTGCTTTGACGGGTGGATCCCAAAAGACTTCACAAGGGGCTTCAACCTTTCAGATTGCTTTACTTCACCCCTCCACTCTGCTCCCCATATGTCCCCATGGGATCCAAATACCTTTCAGACCCAAAAGAATGCTGTCCATTAACAGAATGACACCATCTCAGAATTAAAGTCTTGTTGTCTACACACAGGGAGCTATTTCTGTTTGTGGCAGGATAATACAGTAGTCCTCCCTTCTCCAAAGTTTCACTTTCTGAGGTTTCAATTACCTGTGGTCAACCTCACTCTGAAAATAGAAAATTCCAAAAATAATCAATTCATAAGTTTTGAGTCGCATGCCATCCTCAGCATGATGAAATCCCACTCTGCCCCACTCTGCCCTCCTCAGTGTGTGGAGGGTTCCTTTTCCACACTCTGATGCTATAAGCTAGTGATCTGAAGTGCACAGGATCATTCCTATAATGACAGGTCTGAACAAAACCATTTTGTACATGGGCTCCGGCTTGTACCCAAAGGGAAAGGGTAACACATTGTAAATCAAAACACCTTTGACCTGCCTGAGAGATGTGCTCCCCATACACTTCACCTGGGTTTTGGAGAATTTTCACGACACACATCAATATATCAGATGACCAGGAGGTCTGAGTCCTCCAGGGTACTACCTTTTACAAGTATGTGATCAACCATAGAACATCAATTCAAGGCATGTGGTAGGTAGGGCTTGTGCACACCTGAGGTGAGCTGGTTGACTGCATTTCACTGCTTGTTATTAAAAGGTTTAAGACCAAATCAATTAGTTGTAAATGCAGCATAAGAGCTGAGTGGGCACAGGGGTTTGCAAAACCATTTCTCCCTACAAAAAACACATCCTACAGGCAGCATTTGCTCAAGTACTCAGGCCAGATGAGTCAATAAAGACTTTTTGGAGTACCAGGTGTTGGGTTACATTTGAGGATAGACCTGGCATTGAAGTTGGGGAGCAGGTAAGGAAACGCAAATAAATAAAGTGATTACAAATCAAGCAAGTGTTCAAGTATTATGAAGAAAATAAAGAACTGAGAAGCTCATAGCACTGGGTGATCAGAGGCCTCTTTGATTGTATGATATTTGAATTGGGACTCGGAGAATGGAGAATGAGCCAGTCATAAGAAGAGAGCAAGGAAAAACATTACACACAGGGAAGTAGTCTGTGCACATGGCCAGAGGCAATAGAAAAGTTGCCGTGTTCAACCCTCTGTAAGACTAAGCCAACTGGAGCATAATGAGAGAGCACAGAGAGATGGTATAGGTCATGTTAGCCACAGTAGAGAGCATGGATTTTATTCATAGTTAATCCAAAGGCCCTTGGAAGGGTTGAAGCAGATGAGCCATGTGCTCAAATTTGTATTTGAGGAGTAGCTCTCCTCTGTGGCTTTTAGGAGAATGGATTAGAAGGAACAAAAGTGGAAGTAGGGAGCCATGGTAGAAGGCTTTGGGAACGTCCAGGTGAAAGCTGATGGTTACTGGGATGAGAGTAGTGGTAGTAGAAATAGAGAAAAGTGGGGAGAATCGAGATAAAATAGTCCACCCTTAACTATGGGGAGTATATTCCAAGATCCCCAATGGATACCTGGAACCACAGATAGTACAGAACTTTGTATATACTGATATTACCCATACTTACATAACTATGATAAACATTTACTTTTTTGCTTAAAGACAACAAATATTTTATGGTTTTTCTTTGACATATCCAAATTGCCATCATCACTACCCTTTCACTTTGGTGCCATTATTAAGTAAAACAAGGGTTACTTGAACATAAGCACTGTGATGTGACAGTAGTTGATCTGATAACTCAGTGACTAATGAGTGGGTAGCATATACAGTGTGGATACACTGGACAAAGGGAAAGATTGAGATGGTGCAAGATTTTATCCCACTACTCAAAATGCTACACAATTTAAAACTTATGAATTGTTTATTCTTAAACTTTAATACCTTTAGACCAACATTGACAGCAGTTGCTTAAAACTACAAAAAACAAAAGTGTGAATAAAGGGGGACTACTGTATATTTAGAAGATGGGACCCAATGTTACTTGCTGCCAGACTGGATATGAGACGAGAAAGATGGAAGAAAAATAAAAAATAAGTCATAAACTGCTGTGCTGAAAAACTACCAGTTGCAAAAATGGCGTACACTGATCAAGGGCAGACAGATTAAAAAGAGAAATGGGAATTCTGCATTGGACACAAAGTTTGAGAGACCTGTAGAACAACCAAATGCAAACATCATGTGACCTATGAGTGTTAGGAACTCAGAGGAGCAATCTGACCTGAAACTAGAAGTAAGACCCTCTATTTAGATTTGGAAGAAGGTGGAAGAGCAAGCTAAGAAGGCAGAGAAAGAGTGGCCGAGGGGTAGGAAGAAGGTGGAGGAATGTAGCAGTGGGAGGCAAGAGAGAAGCAGGAGGTGGACAGTGATGTTCTGCTGAGAGGTAATGTGGGTGCAGGGACCTACAGAGAATTTGGACACATGGAGGTCACTGGTGACTGATGAGATCAATTCCACTGTGGCCATGGGATAGAAGGCAAAAGGAGGAGCCAGGCGCAGTGGTGCACGCCTGTAATCCCAGCACTTAGGGAGGTTGAGACAGGAAAATCACGAGTTCAAAGCCAGCCTCAGCAACAGCTAAGCAACTCAGTGAGACCCTGTCTCTACATAAAACACAAAATAGGGCTGGGGATGTGGCTCAGTGGTCGAGTGCCCCTGAGTTCAATCTCCAGTATCAAACCCCCCCCCCCAAAAAAAAAAAAGAAGGCAAAAGGAGTGGAGTGCAGAAGAAATAAAAAGTGGAAACAGCAAGTGAGGTGCCCTACTGTGTTTTCCTCATGCCTCATATGTGACTCAGTTTGGGGCATTTCTCAGTTTGAGAGTCTTGCCTGCATCTCTGAGGTAGAATAGAGAAAACTTCCTTCCCAGGCTCCTTTGCAGCTGGGTACAGGCATGTGACCTGGCTCCATCAATCAGATTCAATATCATGGGACACTGATCTGGAAAGAGGCTTCAGAGGGCAATAGTGGTCCCAAGTTGACCTCTAAGCTGTCCTCTAAAAGGACACTTGCTGGCAGTAGCATCAGTTGCAGCTGAGTTCCAGGTAGCAGACACACTATGGTATCTACAAATCTGTAAGGTGACAGTGGTTTCTTCTCTATATGGTTCTGTAGGGTTGTAATTTGGGGTGTTGGTCCTTGGGGCTTGTTTTTGATTCTACTGTGGGCTTCTTCAAAATTCCTTTCAATCAGCTCCTGTTTTGTTTAATCTTCTTGACTCAACATAAATATACCAGTTAAGAATTATGCCTGATTTGGAAGAATTGCAGAGCAGAAAGAAAGGAAGAATCTGAGTCTCCTAGCACCCCCAGAAATTGCACCAGCCCCAGACTTCCTGTTGGGTTAGATTAGTAAATTCCTCCCCATTACTCATGTTTTTTGTTGCTAGCAGCCAAATGCACTCCTGAGCCAGGATCTGGCAGAAGACGGTGGAGAGTGGAGAAGATTAGGAGTAGACACTGAGGACCCCATCACTGTAGGACAAAATGTTGGTCACCACTATTATATGGTGGCAAAATATTTGACCAAACTGTCATCTGATGCATGGTGAGACACAGACCACATGCCCGCCAGGTCTGTAGAGTTGGGGTAACATCAGGAAAAATCTGGAATGGAGCTCCCACTGGGAATGAATTGAGTCCAGACACAGGCAGCCATCAAGCATTGATAGAAGAGAATGTGACAGTGCTTAGAGATGCATCTTTTGCCGGTGGCTGCAAGATGAATGGAGTGAGTCTCATAATGAAAGTCTTGCAAGATCAATCACATACACACATATACACATGCACACATGCATGTGCATGCATATGCACACACACACATATAGAGTTTATTCTAGGCTGATGCAAATTCTTGCCCCAAAATCAGAGCCATAACAGGAGACAAAACCAGGGCCTAGGCATTCCTCTAAAAGTTTCTCATAGAATTGCATCTAACAGAGGGACCCTCAGAAAAGAGCAGATGAAGGGTGTTGTCTCTCACCAATGCTATTAATTTGAATTGCTCCAAAATACTAATCATTAAACTCAGAACTAGGTCAAAGGCAAAACACAAGTCCAATAAATTTTTAAAAGTTAGAATTTTTATGTGTAAGTCTTATCTAGAACAGGCCGTTAGCTATGGTTACTTGCAAAAAATTAAAAAATAAAAAGATGGGAAGTAAAACCAAGCATCAGGGACATCCTATCAGCCACCTATATAGAATCCAACCTCAGTTGGCTTCCCAGCAAGAAGGGCTTTGTGACAATAGTCCAGTAGTCTGCCTCTTTTCATGTTAAGCCAGCTTTTCCTTTCTTTCTTTCTTTCTTTTCCCCAATTCAAAACAAGACTTTAGAATTGATTTATTTGGGATTGATTTATTGATTTGGAGGAATTGAACTCAGGGGTGCTTCACCACTGAACTATATCCCAGTCTCCCTATTAAATTATTTTTCTGAGACAGGGTCTCAATAAGCTGCCAAGCCTGACTTGAACCTTTAATCCCCCTGCTTTGGCCTTCTCACTACTGAGATTACAGGTCTGCGCCACTGCGCCTGGCTCAGGTAAGAGTTTGGTTTAAATTCTTGGAAGAAGAAAAAGAGATTGTGGTGATATCACATCCTATGTGGATTTAGGGATTCTGTTGTGTGAACTTTATCACTAGTGCTGAGGTAAGAAGAATTCAGGCTTCAGTACCTGAAGAAAAAGAACTCAAGCAAACTAGGACACATTTCCAACAAATATATATGGAGGATGATCCTTAATATATAAAAGACTGTATTGTTAGGACAAAAAAAGCTGGGCACCCTGGCTCTTTCCTGTTCTCCCAGTCATTCCGGAGGCTGAAGCAGAAGGATCTCAAGTTGAAGGCCAGCCTGAGCAATTTAGTAGGACCCTGTTTCAAAACAAAATAAAATGAAAAGGGCTGGGGACATAGCTGGAGACATAATGATACAGCCCTTCCCTAGCATATGTGAAGCCCTGGGTTCAATTTCTAGGGCCAAAAAAAAAAGGAATATACTGGGAGACTAATAAGCAGAGAATTTGAATACACATCACAGAAGATTTATAAAAAGCTAAGGAATCTTGCAAAAAGTATTAGCTTGCCAGGCGTGGTGGCACATGCCTGTAAGCTCAGCGGCTCCAGAGGCTGAGGCAGGAGGATTATGAGTTCAAAGCCAGCCTCAGCAAAAGTGAGACACTAAGCAACTCAGTGAGGCCTTGTCTCTAAATAAAACACAAAATAGGGCTGAGGATGTGGTTCAGTGATCGAGTGCCCCTGAGTTCAATCCCTGGTACCACTGCCAAAAAAAACAATGAGCTTTTAACTTTACAATAAGTCATGATGCTATCATTGTTTGGATCACATATAAATTTTTCTCTCTTTATATTTACATGTACACACATAGTTAAGTGATATATGTGCCCTAGTTCCGTGCCACTTCTTGTTGCTGCTATCTTTGCTCCATATTGAGCTACAGTCAGATCCTCCTAAAACCAAAATTGACATTTCCTTGCTTGAAACCTTTCAGGGGTCCCCATTATCAATAGATAAAGTGCAAGCTTCTTATCCAGGCCTCCATGATCCAACCCTGCCACCTCTCTACCCCTGTCTGCCTCACGCTTTTGTTTCACGCTACACAAAGCACTATTGTGTAACTATTTGCTTTGCTTCTTTACTGATTAATTTGCCAGGAATTCCTAAAACCTTCTAACCTCCAAGTGTGCTCTCTGATTTGGGACTCCTTAGTATTTTCTTTTTTCTTTTATATTCAGTACCAGAGATTGAACCCAGAGGAGCTCTACCACCCAGCTGCATCTCCAGCCCCTTTTACTTTTTATGCTAAGACAGAGTTTTGCCACATTGCTCAGGCTGCCCACCGACTTGTGATCCTCATGCCCCAGCCTCCCAAGTAGCCAGGATCACAGGCCCAGCCGCACACCTTCATTTTGGGAATAGCCATTATTGCACTTAGTACAGAGCCTAGAAATCATTTCCCCCCTTGGTAGGAAGCTGCAAGCGGGTCTTTAAATTTTGTAGCCACAGTGCTGGCAACAGTAACAGTCTGGTGAATAGAATGCTTAACGTTCAAATTGTTTTGTCGTTTTTCTGTTCTGCTAGTACTGATACTTAGTTACATTTATTGTTGGACATGCTCATTATCAAATTTAGAAAATTGTTGGTGATTATACAAATATCATATCAGATCCTGAGCATCCCAACTTTCTTATTAGATCTTTCCCTGTAATGTTCATCACATAAATCTCAGAAACTAAATATATCCAAACTGAATTTAAAAATAAGTATTATTTCCTTAAAATCACTGGTGGGAGCACAGTGCAGTGGCACACATCTGTAATTCCAGTGTCCCTGGAGGCTGAGGCAGGTAGACCACAAGTTCAGGCCAGCCTGGGCAATAGTAAGACCCTGCCCCCAAACAAACAAAAAAACCAAAAAGGGCTGGGAATGTGGTCGAGCGGTGGAGTGCTCCTGGGTTCAATCCCAGCACCAGGGAGCAGGGACACTGGTAGGGTCTTATTATTTTGTTTTTGGTTTTGAGTGCTGAGTATTGATTCCTTGCGTGCGCCACCATCAAGCAACATCCCCAGTCCTCCCTATCTTTTATTTTGAGACAGTCTGACTAAGTTGCTAAGGGTTTTGCTAAGTCGCCCAGGCTGGCCCTGAACGTGTGGTTCCTTGGCCCCAGCCTCCTGAGTCCTGGGACCACGAGTGTGCCCCACCAGGCCAAGCTCAAACCACTGATGTTTTAAGGAAAACAACTGAAGGCCACCTTTATAGGCTTTTCCAGAACTAGAAACCACTTTCCAGAGAAGGCAATAGCTTTGAGACACCTATCACATACACAGATACGTTGAATATCTGTACATGAAGTGATGTGGCATTTTATTCCCATCACATTTTTAAGTATAAGAGAAAAAAAGGAAGTGGGGCTGGGAGTGTAGCTCAGTGGTGGAGCACTTGCCTAGCAAGTATGAGGCACTGGGTTCGCTCCTCAGCATCACATAAGAATAAATAAATAAAATAAAGTTATCGTGTCCATGTACAACAAAAAAAGACGATGAGAGGGAACTTACAATCTAAATTTTAAAAGTACAATTTGGCTTCAGTTTGTGAATGTCATTATTTTGAGGATTCAGTTGATTTACCTGCCGGTGACACATTATCATGTTTATCACAGAAAACTTTCAGAATGTCCCAGCAATGACTGCATCTAAAGGAAACAAGTATCTGTTCTTCATCAGTAAGAGTGCATTATCTAGATAAGAGAACATATCTAGATACATGGAGTACATGCCTATATAGTTATGTATACCTTCCAAATCAAATACTGAATATTCATCTAGTGACTACATATATTCACTGCATAATCATAAATATCTCCTCCCCACATATTGAGCCTTCAACACAAAATATTTCTAAGGCAGCATGAAAAGGTGCTGATAACAAACTGATAAATTAAAGGGGTGCACTAAGAAAAATGAATAAATAAAGCCATTTACTCATAAAAATACTTCATTTTTATCTCAAGAATTAGATGTGTGGGCCAGGTGCAATGGCGCATACCTGTAATCACAGCGACTCAGGAGGCTGAGGAAGGAGGATTGCAAGTTCAAAGCCAGCCTCAGCAACTTAATGAGGCTCAAAGCAACTCAGTGAGACCCTGTCACTAAATAAAAAATTAAAAGGGCTGCGTATGTTGCTCAGTGGTTAGGCACCCCGGGTTCAATCCCCAGAACCAAAAACAAAAACAAAAAAGAAAAGAATTAGATGTTAAATATCTGAACATAAAGTGATATGACATTTTTCCCATTACATTTTTAAGTATAATCCAGATTAAAAATAATGCCTTCTTTCTCTTTAGACAGATTTAAAACCACAGAAGTTTCTATTCTTATACTGAACTAATTGGTCTAATGAAGGTATAATCATTATAGAAATATTTGGCAGCTTCTTGGAGAAGGGAAAAAATAAAGTAAAAAGTATAAATTCTCTAAATTTTTGAACTTTTGCCAATGGAAGTAACTGCCACTGTCATCTCAGGGGTACTAACTGCCACTGTCATTGCTGGGTCATCTCACATTGGCCCAAGTAATCTTCTTATCTTGTTCCTAAAGAACAGAACACGGTAGAATTTGCATTGCTGAGCCCTTGGTTCTGCCCAGAGGAAATTCTCTATAATAACTGCACAGGGGCTGCTTGGTGAAGCTCTGTGATAGAGAGAGAGCTTGCCTACAGGGGAAAAGTGGCTATGGGACCTTAGTTGTTATCCAGTGCCACATAAGCATATAAAATATGTGATAAGGTTCTACAGGGAAAAACATTAACCACAAGAAATGATTTCTCTCATTAGCTTAAAAGCAGGAAGAACTTGCTAGACATGGTGGTATTTACCTGCAATCCCAGCAACTCAGGCTGAAGCAAGAGGATCACAAGTTTGAAGCCAATCTCAACAACTCAATGAGACTCTCAGCAACTTAGTACTTGTCTCAAAATAAAAAATACAAAGCAAGGATTGGGAATGTAGCTCAGTGCCAAAGTAGCCCCAGGTTCAATCCCCAGTACCAAAAAAAAAAAAAAAAAAAAGAACTTACTTGTTTAAAACCCTATTTAAAATAAATTATCATGCAAGACTTCTTTTACAAATAGCCAAATTATTACAGGAGTTTTTTGTTTTGTTTTGTTTTTTTCTGTGGTGCTGTGAATTGAACCCAGGGCCTTATGCATGCTAAGTACATATTTGACCACTGGGCTACATCCCCAGCTGTAAAGGGGAATCTAAAACCATGTTAGAACACGTGTTGACCATGAGATATTTAAATTAGACCTTTAACCCTAGGAAAAATCAAGAAATTAAATTATTTGAGCTGACGTTTCAAATAAAACACCCTCCTCGCATCATACCTTGTGTCTCTGTTTAATTGGCCAATGTGGGGACAGCAACTGGTTCTTCATTCCAGTAACAGTAACCAACCAAGTTTTTGAATAAATATATTACCAAAGTAATCCAAGGCAGCAGATAACAGCCAGTACTCGAAGCAACCCTCAGGACCCCAAAATCACACCAACAGGAGGCCCACTTCTTGTATGGCCTTGGAGAAATAAACAAGGAGCCCCAGAGAGCAGAACTGAGACTGCAAAGGGCCATGGCGACAGCAGATCCTCCAGAGAGCAGAGCGGCACACCAGATGGCACCCAGGAGGGGTGTCCTTTCCGATCAGCCTGTAGCTGTTGGCACCTGTGACTGCCATATGTACCCCATTCTCTCTTATTTACTAACAAAGCCCTGATTTGGGAGGAAGTAAAATATTCCCCTCTAAAATGCTCTAAAATGTGGCCCTGGTCTGGCCAATGAAATACAGATGAAAGTTTCCAAGGAAATAAAGTTTTCCAGGGAAAAAAAGACAGGCTTGTAGACTGGTTGGTCCCGGGGTCCATCTTGACAAAACTGAACAGACCATCAGGCAGCTAGATCAGAGAGCCCTGGAGGGGGAGCAGGAAAGAAGTGGGTAAGCATCCTTTGTTCCCTGCACTGTTAGATCTCATGTCAGGCCATACACAGAGCGCCAGCCTTGTCCAGCAGAGTCTCACATTGCTGCAACCATTTGTGTCTCCCAAGAGCCTCGTACTGCAGGCCACGCAGGATTTGATGCCCACGCCCAGGGCAGTTAAGGAACTTTCTGAGGACACACAGGAGGGAAGAGGTCCGGAGATGGGAATGCACCACCATGGCCAAGGAGGCTACAGCTGCATGTGTTTGTGAATGCAGCTGTGAGTCCTTGCAATCCCCCCGCCAGAGTCTATACTCTCATTTTACAGATGAACTAACCAAGGCTACTAGAAATACATTAATGGACCAAAGCCACCTGGCTGGCCAGTGGCAGTGTTGTGATGCAACCTCAGGTCTACTGACCTTAGAGTCCCCACTCTGCCTCCAGCTGTAGATGTTGGCACCTGTGAGTTCCCTTGGGCAGGTATGTGTGTGCACATCTATCATTTTATAGCACCAATAGGCTATGCAGTGCAACAATTAAACTCCTGGGTTCTGCAGTCAGATTATCTTGGTCTGATTCCCAATTCACTGACTACATGACCTACGGTAAGTTACCCTTGCTGTGCTTCAGCTTTCTCATCTGTAAAATGGGAAAATGGGATTAGATAAGCGTACCAGATGGCACCCAGGAGGGGTGTCCTTGCTGATCAGCCTGTAGCTAACTGCCTAGTTAGGAAGCAAAAAGCCTTCTCTAAGTATTAGCTATTGCATTGTTTTGTTTTGTTTTGTTTTTTGGAGGGGGTTATTGTTAATGATACTGATATGGAACTGCGTGGCTGCAAGTCTTAGAAAAACATCCTGAGCACTGCTGACCTGAGAAGCCCCGAAGCCCTCTTCAGTTGTGGCAGATGTGAGGACAGAGAGCCGGTCCCTGACACCGCAGGCACTGCCTTCCCCCACACCAGGAAGTGGTTTTGGTTTTATCTGAGTAATCAGACGCAGGTCCTTGCAGGTTCCTGTCCCCACATAGCCTTCCACCCAGCTCCCTGAAGGGAAGTGAAACTATGCCCATTGTCATATCCTGGACAGGCGCCTGCTGATGTCTTGACCTCCCTCTGAGGTGGCAGAAGAGGAGGCTTTGGTTCTGGACTCGCAACCACAGAAAAGGCAGGCCTCTCTGCTAGGGGACATACATGGGTCTGAGGCCTAGTCGTTGTGGGGACACCATCCCCCTCACTACTGAGCCATGAAGCCCTGTCTGCCCTGGGGAGGACCCAGGCACAGTGGGAAAGGTCCTGGGTGGGCAGGGGGCACTGCACTGTTTGGCTGCCCCTCTGGCTATGGTGTCAAATAGACTTTTTTTCCTATGGTTTCCCCAAGATGGACACAGAATGCCTCTCACCCTAGAACCTTCTGGATGGGCTGCTGGCCTGGGCAGAGTTGCCCACCTTCTCAGAGTACTCCCTGGTCCTAGTGAAGCTAGCCCTGCCTGTACCCCGAGAGGTCCTGGGGATGTAAGGCTTTGTGATTGTGGGCAGCAATCACTGTTGCTTTTTCCTCCTTGACTAAAGTACAACCTCTGAGACAACAACCCCCTCTAGCTTTGCGCCAGGTCCCCAGTCTTAAGCCTGCACAAGAGGCACTTAGACCAGCCAGAAACAGTCCCCCAATAACTTTATCAGTCAGATGGCCATGAATCTCCTGCCTACTCCAACCTGGCCCCCCAAAAATAGAGCTTCTGGTTAGAACCTTCCAGAAACACTAAGGCTAGAGCCTTCCAAAGACTGAAGACACATTCTAGTGAGCTTTCCCTGACCTGCTCTATCTTTAAAAATTATAAGAAATTTATTTTGAGTTTTACAAATGAGCACATGGTATCTTGGAAAATAAATTTGCCAACTATCATTTAAAACATCAAAAAAATATCAATCTTATTTTACTTAGATGCCCCATTTCTGATTGTATAGCTTAAGGAAATAATTGAGAGGAAGCCCTGGTTGTATTTAGCTAGAACATTTAACCTGACCCAGAAAATGACCCTATGTACAACAGAAGGTGGTTACATTACATTAGCGCATGGCTGTCTACTCCGTGGTGTCATAGAGCTCTTAAAGACGTAAGTGACATAGATATACAGTGCATCACGTGCTCTGGCCAACATAAAATTGACCTGCATGTGACCCAAAGGGAAGCCATGTGTTGGGCTGTTAGGACTATAGAGGGCCTGCCCTTCTCCCTCCCCGGTCTCTTTCCCTTCCTTCCTTTTCTTTCTCTCACTTCCTCCCTTAGCAGAGGTCTAAGGAAGAGAGCCCAAGATTGGTAGCCCCTTGCCCACGGATAAAGGGGAAATGTGCTGAGCCCATTTTCCCAGCTTTCCTCCTCTTTTCCAACCCCAGCTCTTCTCTCAGTCCCCGTAGACTCCAAAAAACAAAACATCACCATCATCATCATCACCACCCCCACCTCTGTAGTCCTCTGCCATGCTTGTTGTCAAGCTCAGAGCCAACCTAAACACCTTCCCTAATAGGTCCCAGTTCTGGAGACCCAGCTTCAGAAAGATCTGTTCCTAGAAAGTGCCACACGCTGTCATGTCTCGGTGTCCTCAGGAACTGTCTCCGAGGGCCACTCACTGAGGCTCTGCTTCTCCCCTTGGGGAGCAGAGGAGATAATGTCTAGAGGACAGGTCACGTGCTTGGTTGAACAAGAAATACAGATCAGTCCAACGATGGGGAAGCACATTACTAGAAAAATCAAATTTCAGTCCCAAAAGGGGTGGTGGGTAAGGGGAGACCCACCTGGCATGGTCAACAGAGTGGACCTGAGGAGGGCTCTGACTCAGCAGAGAGCCCAGTGCCCCTGCCAGGGATGAGGAAAAGAAGGCATCTCACTCTGTCCTTGGGGGACAGGGGTTGAACTGGCAAATCCGCAGGAGGAGCAGCCTAGACCCCAGCCCTTGACCTTGAGCATGCTACCTAAACACAATCCAACCTCCATGTGAACTGGGGCTGCAGCCTCAGCTGAAGGTCAGTTCCCAAGTCCAAAACAAAAATACACCCATCACAAGGAAGAGATTAATTTGGCCACATTACATTTATGAACTTCTGGCCACAAAAGTCATGGCAAAAGAGGGTAAAGATAAGTTTTAAGCTGATGGAATTTGCAATAGTTATAAGCAACAAATGAATTAATGTTTGAAGTACAGAAAGAACTCCTCCAATCCAATGTAGCTTTGGGGGGTCTGTTTGTTACAGTAGTCAACCTAACTATTCCAAATAATTACTATTAAAACACAAAATGAGTGCACAAGTATCTTTTATATACTAATTTGTAGGATATATTTTGTAAGAGCTGGCCAGACCCAGGCTTGAAGCCACAGCAGAAGTCAACACAGGATCCTCGGGGGGCCAGGACATGAATCTTCCCAGGTACTAGACACAGGGCCTCAGGACTGGCTTTTGCCTCTGCACCCTGGACACCACAAAGGACTGAGGATTGGCATGATCTGCAGAGAAAAGGGATAAAAGCCTAGGAAAGAAGAGAGAGAAGAGCCCAGAAGAAACTGATCCTTCTGGGCTCAGCAGATTGAAGGGCTCCAGGGAGCTTTGGTCTCCTATACGTGCATGTGTGCACACCTTGTGCACAAGTGTGGACCTGCCACATCCACTTGTGAACTTGCATCCACACATACACCTGTGCACCCACACTGCCACACATGTCCCCACCCCTCAACAACCAGAGAGGTGGCTTCCTCATTGCCTTCTCCAGCCCCAAGGGGAGACACCATCCTTTCATGGGCTCAGACTGAGTCTCCAGGGCCAGAGACTGTTCCCTTCCTAATTTGAAGGTTTACAATGCAGGAGTCAATGCTGTCTTCTGGCACAGAGGGAAGTGGGATGCAGCAAGGTTGGAACTGGAGGGACAAGGAGAGCCTTTTAGGTCTTTCTCAGGTTGTAATTGCCCTTCACCCTTGGATCCCAGCACCTCCACCCTCCTCTGAGAGACCCAGGCCCTGGGAGAAAAGTAGGCTGAGAACTGTCATTGACCTACCTAATTCCCTCACTTTTTTTTTTTTAATTCTGAACATGCTCTCCTCCCTGCCCCAAATTATTAAAGTAATGAGTGCTTTTACTGAAACAGAGCATTAATTAAGCATATCAAGGTTCAAGGAAGAACTGTTCGTTATCTTCAGTCCCACCCCCAGAAATAATCAGAGTGCTTCTCAGGGAAATCAATCACTGAGGGGCAGGGCCCAACCCACCCTGGGCTTCATTTTGTGTTTTTGTTTGTTTGTTTGTTTTTTTGTTTTTCATGAGAAAATGTACATAATGTAAAATTTACCATCTTAGTAAGTTTTTAGGTGCACAGCTCAGTGGCCTCAAATAAATCCCCTCTGTTGTGTCTCCTCGTCTATCATCCCTCTCCAGAGTGTGTTCTTTTGTCTCAAACTGAACTTCAGCACCAGCTCAACAATTCCCCCCCCCCATCCCCAGTCCCTGGCAATCCCCATTCTATTTTCTGTCTCTGTGAAGTTGACAACTCTAGGAGACTTGTGGAAGTAGAATCCTACATATTTGTCCTTTGGTGACTGGCTCATTACACTGAGCATAATGTCCCAAATTCATCCAGGCTGTAGCCTGCTTCAGAATTTCCTTCCTTCCTTTTAAGGCTGCATAATATTCCATTGTATGGCTAGGCCACATCTTGTGTATCTAGGCATCCAAACACTGAGTTGAACCTGAGCCTTTTCTTGGAACTTTGCTTCCCTTTGAAGCTACTGGTGCCCTAAGCACCATTTCCCTCTCCCAGATCACAATTAAGTCTCAAAGTCACCAGAAAGTCTCCTCAAAGGCAGAGCCAGGAGATTCAGATCTGTGTTTGCGGGACAGAGGAGGTAAGTAAAGTTCCCCCTGCCCCAGAGGTCAGCTGAGGGGAAGAGGTGAGGACAAAGAGAAGTGGATGGGCTTGCCTGGGCCCTTGGTGGACTCCGGAGTGACCCACTGACCAGCATTCCTCAACACTGGAAGGGACAGACAATGAAGGGAAGACCTGCCCCTCCTCAAGGGGACCAGAATTGAACCAGGGACTATCTCAGGAATCTCCCTAAGAAAGGCAGTGATAGGCCCAGGGCCTTACTAAACACATTTCTACCATCAAAACCCTCTGGCCAAGACTGGGTAGGTTAATTGAAAAAGATGGTCAAAGTGGGAAACATAAAATAAAATTGCTAAGGTTTGAATGTGTGCCCCTAGGTCCATGTGCTGGAAACTTAATCCCCAGTGGAACAGTGCTGAGAGGTGGGACCTATAAATGGTGATTGGGTCATGAGGGCTGTGTCCTCGAGAGTGGATTAATGCTGTCATCACAGGGGCTGGTTAGTTATCATAGGACTGAGTTCACGACAAAAGGAACTCTGTTCCCCTCTCTTCAGCCTTTCTCTCTCTCTCCCGCACATGCTCTCTTGCCCTCCCACCTTCCCCCATGGGATGATGCAGCCCAAAGTCCCTTCCCAGATGTGGTCCCTTGATCTGAGAATTCCCAACCTCAGGATCCATAAACCAAATAAACTTCTGTTCATTAGAGAGTTCCCAGTCTGTAGAATTCTGTTATAGGAACATAAGACTAAGACATAAAACAGGTCTGATGATTTAAAGCTTTTAGCGGAAAACTCACTTGATGACCACACTTTGATGTAAGCTCAAGGCCTTGAATTTGAGAATGAGCCACTCAGTGGAGTCCACATCAGCATTCTTGGTTGTTGTTGCATAAATCACATCCATAATACATAGTTGTGATTTCCGGCTTGTTTTCCTCACAGTGGAGCCAGAATTTAAAGACGTGTGTGAAATAAGCAACTGAGGTTCCTCTGGGAATGGGTTTCCAACCTTTTTCAGCTGTCTTGCCCATGTCCAGTTTGACACTGACTTTTGTAAAATGACTTACTTTTCTCAGCATCCAACCTACCTATCAGAGAAACAACCACTTGTTCTTATGCCCCTCATCTTTCACTGGTTAACCCCATATTTACTTAGATTACATCATTATTACAAGAGCACCTGGCACGAACACATTCGAGAATGAACCCACAGGCTCTTGGGGATGCTCAGTATGCTCTACAGGGTGAACCATTTAAGCGGGGCTAGTCACAGCCTCTGCACAACTGCCAGGGTTATGTAATTGGAATCGTTCGCCATATCAACTTTTTTTAAAAAAATAAACCTACCATTGGTTAAAAAAATATAAAAGCAAACTATATAACATTCTATGTACAATCACAATCCCTATCCATTTTCCCCAGTTCCTTCCCAAAGGCCTTCAACCTCAGCTACCAGGTTCATGGAAGCTATGTACAGAATCATAGATATTTCATATACATGGTTGACATGGGATTTTTTTTCATTTAACTTTTTGAGGTAAATAAGGCTCAGGAGACTAAGCCTTAAGGGCAGAGGCTGGGCCTTCTGAATCTTTGTTTCCCCAGTCCTGAGCACAGAGAAGTGCTCGGGAGGGGTGGAGCTAGAGGGAGCCACGTGTGTGAGTGACAGTGGGATGAAAGAGGGACGGACCCTATCCAAGTCCCTAAGGCACGGGGAGTCTCCAGTGCCAAGTGTGTCCCAGTGCCTGGCATAGCAACTGCTGAGGTCGAGGCCCCAGACCTTCCAATTTTACTCCCCATCAGCAGAGGGAAAGAAAAAGGCCTGATAGAGCCCAAACTGAAAGATGTGACATTGATCCAGCACCAGATACAAGGCTTTGTCCCCCTATGAGCACATTCATTCTTCCTAACTATACAGTCCAACTCTTTCTGTTTCACAGATGGGGAAACTGAGACTCAGAAATGAAGCACGTGCTCAAGGATCCCATCTCTGACTCGGGTCTGCCTGGAGTGCAAGCTCCTCCCCCCCTCCCCCCCCAAAATGCCACCACAGGTGGAATCAACAAATGGGGAGGTGGTCAGTGCCAGGTTGCACCATCTCCACTTACAGACGGAGAGGCGGAGGCCCCTGTGGCGAGTCACAATCACAGTTGGTTGGGCAGCAGCCATATCCAGACTGGGACCAGCCTCCCACCTCCACTCCATCCTGCCACTCCGAACTGTTCCTTGTATCATCTGCTCTTGTAACTTTCACCTGTAAGATGGGGATCATAACAGCTTCTAACTCATGCAGTTGTGGAGATGAAATGAAATATTGTTCAAGTGCTTAGATCAGCTGCTTCCTCTCCAGCTCTCTGTAAAAGTGAGCTGTTACTAGTGTCATTGGGAACCTCTCTCGGGCTGAGCTCTGATGCAATTCAAAGCAGCAAGAGTGGGACTCTAAAAGCATAACTGGGGACATGGGACATGGACATTCCTGAAATCAACACTAGCGAAGACAACCAACACAGCAACCTGTAGCACACCACTTCTTTCACAATCCCTTGGCACAAGAAACATTTCTTTGTCTTTCAAATAAAAATTTTGAATCTTTCAAAAACAATTGTTCTTGACAAACTAGGAATACTTGAACCCATGCCCACAGTACAAGCCTAGCACTGCAGAGGTGTGGGGAACAGGTCTTCCTGCAATCCCCCCACTGCAGTAGGGGGTTCACTTTCATCCACATGCCCTGCTTTCACTGAGAAGTTCCATTTCAGTGGGTCATGTTCAGGATCACCCAGGAGCCAGGAGCTGATTCTTTCTCTACAACTTGGGAAAGGACTAGGTCTTTATCCACTGAGGCCACTACCCTAGGCCACAGTGCCACCAGCAAGGGTTCCAGTCTCCAGGTCATGCACATCCCTACTGCATCCCCAAACCAGCACACTGAGCTACTGACAAGATGCAGATTGACCTTGTGTTGCTAGAATAAGACTCCAATACTCTTTTGGGTGGCCCCCTGTTATGGTTAGATCTAAAATGCCCCCCCCCGTTAGGTTAAGCGAGACAAACACGAAGCGCAGATGCTGTCCTCAAAGCTCCAATGCTGCCCGCCACAAAGCGCTGTTGCTGCAGAATGCAAACCGAAGCGACTGGTCGCATGCGCCCATCGCAGCATGCATGCGCTGAACTCGCCAACATGGCCACCACCAGCCGCCAATACAGGAGGGCACTGAACATTCGACGTGAAAGTCACCATGACCCCCCCAGCTCATCCCGGAAGGACTCTGACCTCAGCCTCCCCTAACCAATCTCAGAGGACACTGGACTCTAGATCAACACCTCTTCCTGCCCCAGGCCCTTCCCTTCCTGCCTTAAGTCTTCCTCTTCCTTTTCCGGACAAGGGGGCAGGGGGGGGGAGGGCTCTTTAAATTCTGTATGCTACAAGGTCTCAGCGCCACTCTGCCTGCTCAAGCCTGGTGATGGGGGTTGGGGAGGGTGGCCTGAGAGCGTTCTTCCCAAAATAAAGCCTGTTCCGGTCCTGTTTTACTTCCTTCTGGTCATTTGGCTTTACAAATTGGTGCTGAAACCTGGGAGAGTTCTTGAACCTCCCCCTGTACTGGGGTAGAGGCAGACTCTCCGAACCAGACCAGGAGCCGCTCTCTGTCTCCCGCCTTCGGATTGACAAAAATGAGGTATGCTTCCCTCAACCTGTCTCCCGTGACTCCTCAGCTTCGTTCCCGTCCTCACCAGAGGCCTACTTGTAAGTCGCACGTGCGTACAGGTCTCTGCCCGAGGCCACTTGGATTGGAGAGATGTCTCCAGTCCTTGTGTAAACTTGTACTTTACACAAGTACACCCTTGTGTAAACAATCCCGTTTGGGCTCCAAGGAATTTCCAAGGACGCTTGAACACCTCACTTGGCCCCCCATTTTCTGGTGGACCTGAACGGATTTAGGGATGCCTTTTTCCGTTCCCGCCCACTTCCACAAATGCTGAGAGGTCATGGGAAACACCAACTCTTCTCCAGACCCCAAAACTCCTTTGGGCTGTCTGTATTGCAATTTGAGAAGCTAGGATTTGCTGAGGACCTACGCCATGAGCGTCTGGTGCTCCTTTCCACTGTAGTCTGGCCTCAGAATGGCTTAGACAACGGATCAAAATGGCCTCCAGAGGGAACTTTTGATTTTCAAATCCTCACTGATTTGGCTAATTTTTGTCACCAGACAAGGAGATGGACAGAGGCTCCTTATGTTCAGGCTTTTTGGGAGGGGAGCTCTCGCCCCAACCTTTATTCCACCTGTTCTGTCCTTCAAGTTATCCTTGCTAGAGAAAATCCCACACCCCCTTCTCAGTGTTTTTACCTATCTTCCTCTTTCATTGATCCACCTGAGCTGCTCTCAGCCCTGCCTATCCACCATCCCACCCAAACCCCTCCTCCCTCTCCCCCTCTCCTCCTGGGAACCCGCCCCCTCCAATGGATCCCTTCACTCACCCACTCCCCTCTTCCCCTGTTAGCACCCACACCTGTTCCCACCAGGCTCCCTTGTCGGCTGACCCTAAGCTTCTCTGTCCCCTCAGGGAAGTGGCAGGTGCTGAGGGAATTATTCAAGTTCATGCTCCATTCTCACTTCAGGACCTCTCCCAGATTCAAGAGTGCCTTGGGTCCTTCTCTGCTGACTGTTCTACTTACATTAAGGGATTCCACTCTCTCTCTCAGACTTACAGTCTTATCTGGCATGATGTCTATGTTATTCTCTCTGCCACTCTTACCCCTGATGAACACTCTCGCATCCAGCAGGCTGCTCGGGACCATGCTGATCAAGTTCGTTTAACAGACATAACTCTTCCTACAGGTGAAGCTGCTATTCCCCTAACAACCCAACTGGAACTATCAAGATGGCCAGGAGGGGTGCCGTCACTGTGCCTGCATGATTCAATATCTAATAGCAGGCATGCAGGCAGTGTCTAATAAAGTGGTTAATTTTGATAAGCTCAGAGAAATGACCCAGAATCCCAATGAGAATCCAGCTCTATTTCTCAACCGCCTTACAGAGGCTCTTACCAAATATACTAAGGTAGATCCTGAGTCTCCCTCTGGGGCTACAGTGCTAGCGACTCATCACCCAATCGGCCCACGACATTAGAAAAAAGCTCAAACGAGCTGAGGAGGGCCCACAAACCCCTATTCGGGACCTGGTAAAAATGGCCTTTAAAGTCTATAATGCCCAAGAGGAGTCAGCTGAATTAGCCAGGCAGGCCCAATTACAGAAAAAGGTAATACTCCAAACCCAAACCTTGGCAGCAGTCCTGAGGCCTATAGCTCCAACAAGAGTTTTAAGGGGGAACCCGCAATCCTCTCCACTGGGGCATTGCTTCAAATGCAGATGCGAGGGTCACTGGGCCCGCCAGTGCCCAGACCCACGGCCCCCTCCTGGGCTGTGCCCCACCTGTAAGCAGACAGGACATTGGAAATGTGACTGCCCCATGGCTGGCCCTTCCTCGGCGCCTCTACGTGGGAGTATGACCAACCAGGCAGCACTCTCTCCTGAACTCTTGGGGTTTGCAGAGGACTGAAGCAGCCCAGACTTGGGGACCCCCATCACCCTCGCTGAGCCCAGGGTAACGCTCCAGGTAGCAGGTAAGTCCATAACTTTTGTGGACATGGGGGCTGCCTTATTCTGTTTTGCCTGCCCACTCTGGGCCTTTGTTTCCTTCCCAAGTTTCAGTTATGGGGATTGATGGCCAACCCTCCTCCCCAAACCGAACTGCTAGGCTGGCCTGTGCCCTGGAGGGACACCCTTTTACACACTCCTTTCTGGTTATTCCATCCTGTTCAATTCCTCTCCTAGGCAGAGACATTCTCCAATTATTAGGGGCCACTCTCCAATTGCATCCCCAAAATGCCACCGCCCAGTTTCTCTTACCTCTAATCTGTATGCTTTCTAATGACCTAATAGCACCCACTACACCATTACCCCCAGACCTGGTTGATCCCCAAGCCTGGGACACCTCTAAGCCAGTCATAGCCTCTCACCACAAGCCAGCCTGTATTCAGTTAAAGCCGCACACTAAATATCCCTGGTGTCCCCAATTTCCCATCTCCAAAACCCACAGGGAGGGACTTAAACCCATCATAGACAGACTACCTGCCCAGGGACTCCTCATCCCTACTGATTCTTCATGCAACACTCCCATATTGCCAGTACGTAAGTCCTCAGGAGTCTATCGCTTGGTTCAGGACCTCCGCCTAATTAATGACACAGTTATTTCCATCCACCCAGTGGTTCCCAACTCTTACACTCTCCTCTCTCATAACCCCCCTTCAACCACCCACTTTGCTGTCCTAGATCTTTTTTTTTTTAAATATTTTTTTAGTTGTAGATGGACACAATGTTTTTATTTTATTGCTTTATATGTGGTGCTGAGGATCGAACCCAGGGCCTCACGCATGCGAGGCAAGCGCTCTACCGCTGAGCTACAATCCCAGCCCGCTGTCCTAGATCTTAAAGATGCCTTCTTTACAGTGCCCCTGCACCCTGACTCTTATTACCTCTTTGCCTTCACATGGGAGGACCCTACCTCTTTAAGGTCCCAACAACTGACATGGACAGTTCTACCTCAAGGCTTCAGAGACAGTCCCCACCTCTTTGGGCAAGCTTTGGCACAAGATTTAACTGCTTGTGACTTGGGGGATAGCACCCTTCTTCAGTATGTGGATGACCTTCTCCTATGCAGCCCATCCCCCGAGACTTCCCAGGCACACACTGCTCAGCTTCTCAATTTCCTGGGGTCACGGGGCTATCGAGTCTCCCCGACTAAGGCCCAACTCACTGCTACCTCAGTCACCTACTTAGGTATACTCCTCACTCCAACCTCTAAAGTTCTGACGACTGACAGAATTCAAGCTCTCCAGGACCTACAGCCGCCTGAAACAGTGGATTACATCCATTCCTTCCTGGGTCTGGCTGGCTTTTTCAGGCATTGCGTCCCCAACTTTGCACTTTTGGTTAAGCCCTTATATCAGGCAGCTAAGGAGACCCCTCATGGGCCTCTCACTTCTCCTGCCTCAGTAGCCAATGCCTTTTATAAGCTCAGGGATGCCTTCATATCCTCTCCCACTCTCTCTCTTCCTAACTTTAATCATCCTTTCCACCTTTTTACAGATGAAAGGCAGGGTATTGCCACTGGCCTCCTCACCCAACCGATTGGACCTTCCTACAAGCCAGTGGCATACTTCTCTAAGCAGCAGGATGCTACAGCTCGTGGATGGCTGCCATGCCTCCAGGCACTGGCAGCAGCAGGAGAGCTTACTAAAGAAGCGCTCAAGCTTACCTTGCTCCAACCAGTAACTATTTTCTACCCATAGGCTACAGGACCTCTTAAGTCACAAAGCTCTCCCACTTCTAAGCCCTTCAAGAATTCAAGAATTTCACCTTCTCTTTATAGAGAACCCCAACATTACCCTCTGTTATTCTTCCTCCCTCAATCTTGCCACACTCCTCCCACTATCCTCTCCCCCTTTGGATGCTAATCATTCCTGTCCGCAGATGTTGGAGGCCCTGCGATTGGCTAATGAGGACCTCTTTGACTATCCACTCTCCACACCTGACTTAACCCTTTTTGTGGATGGCAGCTCCACAATGGGTCGTGATGGATGCCGCAGAGCTGCATATGCAGTAGTTACTGCTGCCTCAGTCTTAGAAGCCAGCTGCCTTCCTGAGGGAACCACCTCGCAAAAGGCTGAACTTCTTGCACTCATCAGAGCTCTCACCCTATCCAAAGATAAGCAAGTTAACATTTACACAGACTCC
Organism: Geosciurus inauris; assembly: GCA_004024805.1. NCBI lineage: Eukaryota > Metazoa > Chordata > Mammalia > Rodentia > Sciuridae > Geosciurus > Geosciurus inauris. The sequence continues at coordinate 207,929 of PVHX01000793.1, read as the reverse complement.
AAATATGCTTTCCTAATTGCTCATTCTCATGCAGCTATTTGGAAGAAGCGTGGATTATTGACCACAAAAGGGTCACCAGTGGTCAATGCCTAATTTCCAAACTCTTGGAGGTGCTACAACTGCCCTCACGAGTGGCTATCATACACTGCAGAGGACATCAGAATTCCTCTGACCCCATAGCTATGGGCAACAACAAGGCAGACTCTATAGCACGAGGATTAACAGCCAAATCCTCGACAGCACCTATCCTATTTCTGTCCACTGCTACTAAACCCAATTATACCCCACAGGAACAACAGGACCTGATAACCCAAGGTGGTCATCTTGGGGGAGATGGCTGGATCTTCCTGGGGGGTCGGATTGCCCTCCCCAAACAGCAAGCTTACGGTTTATTGACAGACATTCATAACTCTCTTCATATTGGCCCCAAACCCCTTTTTCAGTTTTTACAACCTCTCTTCTACTTCCCAGAAATGAGAACTACTCTCCAGCAGGTCCACTCTGCTTGTACCATCTGCTCTACTGTGTCCCCACAAGAAGGCATCAAACCCAAACTCCCCACGCACCAGATGAGAGGTCACCAACCGGGTGAAGACTGGCAGATTGACTTCACTCATATGCCCAGGCACAAAAAGCTTCACTACCTACTCATTATGGTCGATACTTTTTCAGGTTGGACAGAAGCCTTCCCTACCTCCAGGGAAACTGCTGACACTGTCGCCTCCATCCTTGTTGAGCAGATTATTCCCAGATTCGGACTTCCTGTCTCCATCCAGTCAGACACAGTCTGGCCTTCACTTCTCAGGTTGCTCAACTAGTCTCCAGAGACCTCAACATCACTTGGACACTCCACATCCCCTACCAACCCCAATCCTCGGGTAAGGTCAAAAGGGCCCATGGCATCCTCAAGGATCACCTCACTAAACTTGCCATTGAACTCAGGCTCTCCTGGCCCAATCTCCTGCCATTGGCCCTCACTCGAATTAGGGCAGCCCCTAGAGCCCCCTCTGGCCTTAGCCCTTTTGAATTGCTCTATGGACACCCTTTCCTAATCAACCAAAATTTCCCAACCAACCCCCCTCCCCTTGTGTCCTACCTGCCATATCTCACCCTCCTACACAAGCTTCTAAGGGAACACACAGACTGCTGCCTTCCTGCGCCATCTACAGCCTCAAACCCAGCACATCTGCAGACCGACTCAGATCCTCTTCAACCAGGTGACACAGTCTTACTTCGAGAGCTGCATCCTCAATTGTTGGAGCCCCACTGGACGGGACCCCATACAGTCATACTTACCACGCCAACAGCAGCCAAGCTTCTAGGCCACACCCCATGGTGGCGCCTCTGCATTCAAGCGGCATGACTGACAACCAGATGCTTCCACCCCTGCATCTGCCTCCTTGCTGGACCAACACCCGAGCTGCACCCCCTTCTCTGGTGCCCCCAATCCCACACGAAGTAGCCAGACTGAATCTGCTGTCCTATATCATCAAAAAGGCCGGGACATAGGTTAAGTGAGACAAACACGAAGCGCAGACGCTGTCCGCAAAGCTCCGATGCTGCTGCCGTAAAGTTCTGATGCTGCCCGCCACAAAGCGCAGAAGCTGCCTGCCGCAAAGCGCAGAAGCTGCCTGCCGCAAAGCGCTGTTGCTGCAGAACACAAACCAAAGCGACCGGTCGCATGCACCGAACGCAGCACGCATGTGCTGAACACGCCAACATGGCTGCCGCCAGCCACCCTTATGGAAGGACACTGAACATTCGACATGAAAGTCGCCAAGACCCCCCCCCCCCCCGCTCATTCCGGAAGGACTCTGACCTCACCAGCCTCCCCTAACCAATCTCAGAGGACACTGGACTCTAGATCAACACCTCTTCCTGCCCTAGGCCCTTCCCTTCCTGCCTTAAGTCTTCCTTTTCTGGACCGGGGGTAGGGGAGGGGGGCCCTTTAAATTCTGTATTCCATGAGGTCTCAGCGCCATTCTGCCCGCTCTGGCCCAGGAGCGTTCTTCCCAAAATAAGTCCTGTTCGGGTCCTGTTTTACTTCCTTCTGGTCATTTGGCTTTACACCCCCCCAAAAAGTTCATAGGTTGAATACTTGGTTCCCAACACAGCAATGTCCAGAGTTTGGGGGGGGCAGTGATTGGATCATAAGGGCTCCTACCTTATCAATGGATTAATCCATTTGATGGATTGATCATTTGAATAGATCGCTGGAAGGTGGTGGAAACTAGGCAGGTAGGGAATGGACAGAGGAAGTAGGTCACTGGGGTGTGCCCTTGGGGACTGTATCTTGTTCCTAATCTCTCTCTCTCTCTCTCTCTCTCTTTCTCTCTCTCTCTCTCCTGTGCTTTCTGACTACCATGAGCTGAAAGCTTTCCTCTGCTACACCTTTCCACCATGCTGTTTCTGCCTTGGAGGCAGCCAACCATGGGCTGAACCCTCTGAAACCCTGAGCCAAAATAAATCTTTCCTCCTCTAAGTTGTTCTTGTCAAGTATTTGAGTCACAGCGATGAAGAGCTGACTGACACACCCCAGTTCTGGGTCGAGCCACTCTTTCTCCCCTCCCGCTAAAGCACTAGCCTCCATTCTATTGCCTTCTAGGATCCAGCCCACCATCCCCTAGGGGCTGACTCACCAACACCAGTGGTCCCCATGGGATGGCTCAGCCCTTTCTGACACCCGGAGGCGGCTTCCCCTTCCTGGGTTGGGGGTGGAAACCTTTAGGGAGAGCACAGCTGCAAAAGAAAAAGTCCACATATCCCAAATCAACGAGAAGACACCAGGTTATTTGTTCTGGAATCACTCACCTTTTCCCACCCTCCCTCTGGAAGGACCCCTATGGAACCCCCATGTTTCTGCCAGGCCTCTGCCCCAGGCTGTCCAGGAGGTGTGGGTGGAGAACGTTGTCTCCAGCTGTCCCAGGGGACTTGGTGAAGGCCTGGGCAGGGAAGGGGATGCTGGATGTCTCCCTGATCGGTTCACATCAGCTACCAAAGGATACGTTTTCTGTTGAAGACTCACCCTGTTATACAAGGTACAGACAGTACGTGTATATGCAGATGTTACAGGGCAGGATGAGCAAGTCCTGGAAATCAGAACACATGGAAAGTCATCTCCCCACCCCTGATTACTGGGGATCCCTAGAGGGAGCAGATCTTCAGTCTGAACATGCAAGCAAAGAAGTCGGATCTGAGCTGAATGGAGATGAAAAGTGGAAGGGCTGACAGATGGTGTTACAGTTTGGATCTGAAATGTCCCCCAAAAGCTCATGTATTGAAGGCTTGGTCCCTAACACAGCAATGTTCACAGGTGGGGCTTTTGGGTAGTGCCTGGGTCATGAGGCTGTGACCTCATCAGTGATTGAAGCCATCATGAGTTCATAATTTAAAGGACTTTTGGGAGGTGGTGGAAACTGTAGGAAGTGGAAGAAGGAGGTCACTCAGAGGGTACTCTGAGAGGGTGTATCTTGTCCCTGGTCCCTTCTTTGCTCTCTCTTTGCTTCCCAGCCCCCAGGAGGTAAGCAGCTCTGCTCTGCCACTTGCTCCCAGCCATGATGTTATAATTTGTACAGGGTCATAGTGATGGGGCCAAGTAACCATGGTCTGAAACCATGAGCCAAAATAAATATCCTTCTTTTAAATTGTTTTTCTGAGTCAATTCAGGGTACCATAACCAAATGCCATAGACTAGTTGGCTTCAACAATAGACATTTATTTTCTCACAGTTCTAAAGACTGGAAGTCTAAACTGGAGTCCCAACATGATTGGGGAGTGATGACAGCTTTCTTCCTAACTGGCAGATGGCCACCTTCTTGGTGTGTGCTCATGTGACCTTTCCTTAGTAAAGGAAGGGAGGGAGAGAAAGAGAGAGACAGAGACAGAGACAGATCTGTCTTCCTTGTAAGAGGCCCCATCATGGGGAGTCCACCCCACCACCTCATCTAAAGGCCCTACCTCCTCATAGCATCACATTGGGGGTTAGGGCTTCAACATTGGATTTTGTGAGGGAACACAGACATTCACATGCACATACATACAGATAGACACACACACACACACACACACACAGATGTAAAAAAAAAAAAAAAATCATCAGCAAGCCAGGCGCGGTGGCGCAAGCCTATAATCCCAGCACTTTGGGAGGCTGAGACAGGAGAATCGAGAGTTCAAAGCCAGCCTCAGCAACAGTGAGGCACTAAGTAACTCAGTGAAACCCTGTCTCTACATAAAACACAAAATAGGGCTGGGGATGTGGCTCAGTGGTCGAGAACCCCTGAGTTCAATCCTCGGTACCAAAAAAAAAAAAAAAATTCATCAGCAGAGTAAGTTAAAGATTCAGGTCCTTGGGCATCCCTGCTGTTCTCTGACTGCTGGGTGTGCTACAGAACCTGGGAGGGACTGATCTTTCACAAGCTACAGGCAACTTGGGCATCACAGGGTGAACAGCACCTCTTCAAGCAATAGGGAGCATGGAAGGTTTTCAGCAGTGCTGTGGCAGGATGCAAAAGGAAGGTTTATGAAGTGGTGTGCAGAAAGAGGTGCTAAACCATCTTGATCATATGGTTAAGAGGAGGAAGAAGAGGAAGAGGAAGGGAGGAGCAAATAATGAAGGGAACCAGGTGAACAATCTCCTGAACAGAGGAAGTAATTTCCCAAGGAATGCTAAACAGAAACTCATCGTCCTCAAGGCCATTTCCTGCCCAGCCAGCAGCCCCTTCTCAATGGAAGGTGAATTTTCTCTCCTTCCCACTTGTGTTCTCAGGGTCACTGTGACCAGTGTCTTGCAGAAGGACCATCTGTAGACACAAAGAACAGCATCTTTCACTGGAGAAAGCCAGCCAGCATCTCTGGGGCCTGGCCAGGAAGAAAGCTAAGCCTTAGAGTGACCAGCAGGGACAAAGGCACTTGCACTATCCTGGCCAACACCTTCCAGGAGGGAAATGAGAAACCCTCGCTGGGAACCACGTGGCTCTGCTCCTGGACCTCTGGCCGCAGATGACCGCTTATCACTGAAGGGGACAGTTCCAGCAGGGATAAATAGAGCCAGGCCCTCCTGAGACTGGCCTCTTGAGAGAGGCATTTCTGGCACAGAGAGGCCTATTTTCCCACTGAGGACACTGCAGTATCTGTAGGAGGAAACAGGCATGTGTCCCAACTCTGAGGCCCAGCCTCTACCAGTACAGATAAAGAGATCTGTTTCTCCTGGGGCCTCTCTCTCTCTGCTCTCTGAATGCTTTCCAAGGCTCCAAACCAGCTCTACCTAGCATGATAAAGAGGTGTGGGAACCCCAAGCCCCAGGGACTGGCTCCAGCCGGTGGCAGCTGGACTTAGCCAGAGAATGGTGGAAGGGGAGGGGACGGAACCAGGGTCCTCCTTTGCCCCACAAAAGAGCCCCTGATGATGGAAGAATTCAGTGGGTTATAAGTTAGATCCTGGATTCTGCTACCAACAAAAATCACTTGGAGAAATATTTTCAGATGGTCAATGTCAGTGTGCTTAGTGTCAATGTGTGGCCTCAGACAGGACCCTGAGGGACCTGGCCTCCAGAATTCCCCTCCCAGCACAGCACTGATCACTGCCTCCATGATTTCTCTGCAGAGAATTTCAAGTTTCTTTCTCCCCATTATACACACTTTAAAAAAAAAAAAAAAGGAAGAAAGAAACTTGAACAATGCTGTTAAAAATTAAACTGTGTCCACTGCCCTCTCAAATTCCTAACCCCTATAGCTTCAGAATGTGGCCTTATTTGGAAGTAGGGTCACTGCAGATGTAATTAGTTAAGACAAGGTCATACTGAAAGAATCACCCTAATCCTATATGAAAATAGTCCTTTAAAAAGAGGGGGAGGATATGAACACAAGCACAGAGAGAAGACAAGACACAGGGGGAACACCACCCTCTGCAAGCCAAGGGGAGTCCTGGAACAGATCCTTTCCTCAACCCTCAGAGGGCACCAGCCCCACCAACACCTTGATCTTGGACCTTTATCCTCCATGACTGTGAGGCGCCACATTTCTGATGTTCAAGCCATGGTTCATGTTCATGTTCAGTTCATGGTTCTTTTTCCAGCACCCCAAATCCCCTCTATTAAATGCCTTAGTGCTGGAAATGCCTTGAGCGGTTTCCATTTCTTACACTGAATCCTTTTGATTGATACAATAATTTGGTAAGTTTTATTTTTAGACTTTTCTTCAGATAAGTTAAACAACATTGACTTGTTCCCTATGTCAAACTACAAAATTAACATCTGTTGATTGAGGAAAATTTAGGAATTACTTACAAGTAGACAAAAGAAAAGAATCCCTGCTAGCATGTTTGAGGTCTTTCCACTGAGTCTTTTCTCGGTGGATATGCACATTCATCCCCCTCTACGCTGGGCTCATTATATACGGAGTTGTAATTAATCAAGTTATAGAACTTGATTTTTATTCCTATCATGATGTGAACATTTCCTGCTCTACAAGAAGATTGTTTTGAATGAATACAGAATACAGTGCTGAGGTTCACTTTCTGGTTTTGTTTGTTGCTTGTTTTGCCTCACTGTGATTGAAGTCAGGGCCTCACTTATGCTACCACTTAACTATAACCCCAACCCCATTTTTAAAGTTATTTCTTTTGTGAGATAATCATAAAATAGGCCATTAACACATAGACAGTTTAATAATTATAATATGAATGTCAGACAAAGAAAGGATATTTGTTGAACCCCAGATATACTTCTTCTGCAAAATTTGATCACTATCTTTGACTTTTTAAAAAATTTTTTAGTTATACAGTGTCTTTATTTTGTTTGCTTATTTTCATGTGGTGCTGAGGATCGAACCCAGTGCCTCACACGTGCAAAGCAAGCGCTCTGCCACTGAGCCACGACCTCAGCCCCTATCTTTGACTTTTTGATAATTCTTTCCTTTCTTTGATAATTTTGCATTTTTGGATTCATTTCTAGATGACATTGTATGGTTTCACTGGTTTTTGAATTTATGTAAATGGAAGCACATGGTATTGCCTTTCTAGTAGCATCTTTCCCTCATTTGTGGGATTCATATATTGCTATGTGTAGCAATTGTTTGCTAGTTTTCATTGTTCTATAATATTTCATGGGATAAATAAATACTTACCTTAAATTATTCATCCACTTTTGCTTTTTGTGGATGTTTGAGTTGTTGCCAATGTTTGGCTGCTGTGAGCATTTTTTTTTTCTTTCTCTCTCTCTCTCTTTTTTTTTTTTTTTTTTTTTTTTTTTTTTTTTTTCTTTTTTTTTTTTTTTTTTTTTGTGGTATTGGGTCTGGAACCCAGGGCCTTGCTCATGCTAAGCATGCACTCTAACATTGAATGACATCCCCAGCCCAATTATGAACATTCTTGCATATGAGTCCTAATGTATATGCCAGTATATGCATTTCTACTGAGCAAATACTTTGGAATAGTATTGCTAGATCACAGAGTGCATGTGCTGAACTCGATCAGATAGTGCCAAAATGGCTCCCAAGTGTTTATACCCATACACACTCCCATCAGCACTGGATGGGTTCCCACTCCTCTATATCCTCACTAATACCACTTTGGATCATCAGGCTTAAAATTTGTACAATTCCGTGGTGTGTGATAGGATCTTGTTGTGGTTTTGATTTGCATACACCTGCTTACTCATGAAATTGATCATCTTTTCTTGCTTATTGGCCATGAGAATTTCCTTTGTGTGTTTGTGTGCATTTTGTACTTGGGATTAAACCCAGGGGAACTTTATCACTGAGCAACATCCTTAGCCCTTTATACTTTTATTTTTTGAGACAGGACCTCACAAAATTGCTGAGGCTGGCCTCAAACTTGAGAGCCTCCTGCCTCAGCCTCTGGAGTTACTGGGATTACAGGGATGTGTCACCATACCCAGCTGAGGATTTCCTTTGTAAAGGAATTCTTTTTTTTTTTTTTTTTTTGGTGGGGGTTACCAGGGATTGAACTCAGGGGTACTCAACCACTGAGGCACATCCCCAGCCCTATTTTGTATTTTATTTAGTGACAGGGTCTCACTGAGTTGCTTAGCATCTTGCTAAATTATTGAGGCTAACTTTGAACTCGCAATCCTCCTGTCTCTGCCTCCTGTGCCGCTGGGATTACAGGCGTGCACCACCGAGCCCAGCCTGTAAAGAAATTCTTGTTCAGAATGTTTGACCATTTCCATGGATTTGCAGTGTTGCTCTTATTGGCTAAGTTTATCATTACAGACAACTTTAGTTTGTAGAACACCAGCTTGATAAAATGTTTCTTTAAATCTTTAAAGACTTGTATACCTGAAAGATATTTAATATGTAAAGAAGAGTAATAGCACCATAATTACATTGATATTTTTATATTAATCAAGTTTAGTACTTAAAGAAAATCTAGATTCTGTAATGTAGTACAATACTGTAAAATACCAGTTGCTGTTTAACCAGAGTGGTACAAACCTTAATTTTTTCAAGAATAGTTGTTCTGAGAATAAAACTTAACAAACACAATATTAGGAGTGAATTAATGTTTTAAGAAATTTTTGTCATTTTAACAGATTGAAATTTGGTTTATACCAGTACATTAATATTTGACCTTAGGGATAAACCTTGAATAGTTTTAACTATTTGTATTACATATATATAACCAACTTAGTTACATGCAAACTTGTCCTTTACTTACACAGACCTTTTATATCATTTAGATCCTCTTATTATTTACTTAGATGTATTATAACTTTACTACATGAAGACTTGAAGATTTTTTTTACCCAGAATTTTTTTTAACTAAATATATCTTATTTTATTTTAATAAGATGAAATAGTTGAAACATTTATACCCTTTATATAACCTGGTTTTTAGTTAAGACATAAAGTAATTTAAAAATTTTTTTAATGTTACCAGTTTATGAAAACATCAATAATGTGTTTAAGCATATTACCTTAAGGAATTTGAGTTAAGAGTACTTGATGTTATATTTAACAGTTAGCATTTTAACTTTATAAATCATTTAGATGTCTTTAGCAAACACATCCATGATCAATCTCACTCATGTCAGATCTAATTTACTTACTCTTTAAAAAAACAAAATATTAGACAAGTGCAATTAATAGCATCATTTTTTTTTCTGTTGAAGAAAAATCCTAGAAACAATGAATAGTAAACATTTTATAGACATCAACATTTTATTAACAATCAACCACCTAGAGAAGCTTGTGAGTTAGTAACTTTTAAAGACATTTTTATTTTTGTTTACCCAATTTAAATTGAACTTTTTGAATCATCTGAACCAAAGGTATTTGGATCCATTTTATTTTTTTAAATTTTAATTTATGAGCTCATATGTCAATTTTGGTACCAAACATATGTAGACATGGCAATACATGTAGACTGACAATACACCAGTGTACCTACACAGAACAAACAAAGGCCTTATAGCTTATCTTTTTTAAAACATATTAGATTGAGTGTTAACACTTGTAAAATAGGTCTGATCAGAAAAATATATTAACCTAGAGCACCAGATCAAAATTAAGAACTCAAAAATACAAGTTTAAAAGCCTTCCTGGTTTTTGTCCTGATGTGGTCCCACTTATCAGAGGTGAAAATAGTTAAGGGAATATATAAAAATGGGGCCCCATTTCTCCCTGAGGGAATCTCCCAACGAGGCAGCAAGGGAGTCTGCTTCCATTGGTCTCCTTGGGAGACCCCCCTCAGCTCAGGGTCCCGTTCTAAACTAGTTTTTCTGGTCTTTTGGATAGTGGCCACCAAAATCTTAGCCTGGAATTTTGAAAAACATTTATTACCTGGTCTGCCATGGTTAAAAACTTTTGGGTCACCACCAATAGTTGGAAGTTACTCTGTAAACCCTCTAAGTTTTTGGAAGTTTCTGTGAATATCTGGGGCTGACTGAGAGACAAAAGCCAAATTTCCTAGACAAAATGATGTTTTTGCATATCTTTTTTTTATCTTTTAGCTTTTATTTTTGACTTTTTAAAAAATTCTGTTTGCAGCCATTTACATTTTAATGCAAGCTTTAGTGAGCACAGCTAAAAACCTTTTTAACCATTTTTTCCCCCTTTGGTTAGTATTTGATCTGGGTGGCCAGGCTGCCCAAAAATGATTTTTTTTTTTTGGAACCGGTAGGCAGTGGGGAGTTTGGTGGTCCCCTCCAGAGGCCATCTGACCTTGAATGTGGGCCATTCAAGGGAACAGAAAGTGGTTAGTTTACGTGAGTAAACGGCATCCCTGGATTCAGCTGCCTTCTGCTGAAAATCCTTAAAGTGTGATTTGATCAAATCTAAAGGGCTAGGTATGGATGAAGATTGACTCATTATTTCAAAAGACAAGGAGACAGTACACAGAGACAAGACAAACAATAAACACACCACAGTTAGGCTAGAGATCTCGAGGCTATAATGCCTTTGTGGCCACTTAATATCAAGATGGTTTTATGAGCTCTTACCTGAAACCTGAACCAGACCAGATGGAGTCCATCGGTGTCCCGGGTGGAGTCCTGACTCGGGGCAATGCACTGCATCCAGCTTGGCCCTCGAGTCCCAAATGGTATACCAATACATATTTGACCTATTCCTCGAGGGGCATTAATTCCCCTCGGTAGAGAGGATCAATTCCCCGTTCCACACTCCCAGGAAGGAGAGCGAGTGGAGCAACTGGGAAGGGGCTTCCCGGCCAACGCACCAAATGTTGCATCCAACCCACACCTCTCCCCAAGAAGTGCAGCCCAGACAACTCTGCAGAAGCAGCAAAGTTTATTGAGGAAATAGGCACACAGGCCAATCGATTGAGGTCAGCTCTCCTTTCCTTCAGAGAGTGACCCCGAAGTGAGGGTTTCAGAGGTTATTATAGGGTGGGCTAGCTACATGACTCAGAAAACATGATTTGGCAGATATTCAGTCTATAGTTATTTACAGTTCAACCGTGACAGTGCCTCCTATGTCCCCTTTCAGTTCCTGGAACTTTAGGTAACTGGCCAGGGGGTCTTGGCAGCCTGTGGTTATGCACCCCCATCCGTGAGAAGCAAGCATAGCAAAGCATTAATCACAGAAGCACAAAGAGCAGGTTAGCAGATATGTGCAGGCCTGAGCCAGAGTGACTCCATCTTGAGTTGGGACTTTACAGTGTAGTCTAGTGTTTGACTTTGTAATTCAAAAACCATACAGATGGGGCTGGGATTGTAGCTCAGCGGTACAGCGCTTGCCTCACATGCGTGAGGCCCTGGGTTCGATCCTCAGCACCACATACAAAGCAATAAAATGAAAAAAAAGACATTGTGTCCATTTATAACTAAAAAAAAATTAAAAAAAAAAAACCATACAGATAAGTCAGAGTAATGATCTCACACCCTTAAGATAAGACCCTTGGATGAAGAGAAGTGAGGGGATAACTTGGAGATGGGCCACCTGTATCTGGCCATTTCTCTTGACTAAATGGGTTCTTGGGACCCTAAGGGCAATGGGAAATGTAGGATTCAGGCTGTGAGCCAGACTCCAGATTTATGCCTATGCCTGGCAGCATTGGGACAGTGAAGCAGAAGAGTCCAGAAGGTGCAAAGGATTCCTGAATGTGGCAAGTGGCACTACCAAAACTGAGAAAGAGTACCTCATCCAAAGAGGACTTCAATAGAGTAGAGAGGGCATGGTAGTGACTTGTGGAGCCCCTGGCCAGAGACCAGTGGCCAGGACATCTCAGCAGTCATTCCACTCCACACTTCAGGCCTCCAGGCCAATGCAGAATATAAGTGGTGAAAAGACAGCCTTGCCTTGTTTCCAATAGCAGGGTGAAGGCTTCAATTCCAGTAAGTGTAATAGTAGCTCTCAGGTTTTTTGCATATGTCCTTTATGAGAATGAGAATGAATTTACATTGGATGAGTGGTGAATTTCATCTAGAGCCTTTTCTTTATATGAGATGTTTATATGATTTCCTACTTTATTAACGATTCACTCTATTGACTGATCTTTGAATATCATGACAACCTACCATTCCTAGCCCAACCCTCTCATGTTGCTTGACTCAATCTAACATTTTTACTATGGTTTGTGTCTCCCAAAGCTAATCTCAATGCTACAGTGTTAATCAGTGGGACATTAAGAGGTGATCAGGTCACGAGGGCTCTGCCATCATAAAGGGATTAAAGCTGTTATCTTGAGAGTGAGTTAGGTGTGTAGGGAGTGGGTTTCTGGTCAAAGCATGGGTTCTGTTCCCTTCCCTCCCTCCTTTCCCCACCTTCAGTGTATATGCATCCCCCCGCCCACTTCCACCTTCCACCGGTGGATGACTCAGCGGTGGACTTCCAGACCCTTGACTTGGACTTCCAGCCTCCAGAACTATAAAAAAGAAATCTCTGTTCTTTACACATGTTCCAGCTTCAACTCTTCTGTCACAGCAGCACAAAGGGACAATTTGGTAAAGAGTTTTGTGTCTATGTTCATAAGAGATCTTCTCCTGTTAAGGAATTTTCCTGTGATATCTTTGTCAGGTTTTGGTATTGGGATTTGGTATTTTCTCCTCCTCTATTTCCTAACAGTGTTTCTGGTTTTTTTCATTAAATCTTGATAAAATTCATCAGTAAATGAAGCCATCTGGGCTAGATTTACCCAACCCAGTGCCTCATGCACGCAAGGCAACCACTGAGGCACAATCCTAGCCTGCTATTTGTGAGAGGACTAGTTTGATACAAGCTACACCACCACTCCTGAAACTAGAATTTTTCAAATACTGTAAATTTTGAAAAAACAAATTATTTTGCTGCATCCACACTAAATAGCCTGTTTATGGAGTACTAAGGTTTGAATGCGTCACCCAAAGTTCCCTGTGTTGGAAACCTAATCCTTAAATTCATATATTGATGGGATTTGAAGGTGATGTTTTTGAGAGGTAATTCCAATTAGAGGAGGTCATGAAGGTGGGACCCCATGATGGTGTAAAGCTTTCTAAGATGAAGAAGAGGGACCTGAACTAGCATGCTTACTCTGTCTCACCAATGTGATACCACTCCACCATGTTATGATGTAGCAAGAAGACTCTCATCAAATGCCCTTGGACTTCCCAGCCTCAAGAACTGTGAGCTACATAAATTTCTATTTATTGTAAATTACCTGGTCTCAGGTGTTTTGTTATAGTTATAGAAAATGGACTTTAAAAAATTTAATCTTTTAAAAGGCAGAGGAAATAAAAATAGAAAACTATTTATGAGCTCCATTGTTCTACAGTTCTGAAAACTGTCATCCAAGCAGCTGCCCTTTTCTGATAAACTGTGAGTAAGCTAAGTTGAGAATCTGAATTTCCCTGGCAATTAGATGCATTGCATTTTATTTTTCCACAGACATGGATTCTGTAGATAAGTCTGATGTGGTGTTGATCTTGGATCTGCCATTTATAGCTCTATGACCTTGGGCATGTTACCTAAACTCTGAACTTCAATTCCTCATCTGCAGCTAAGGTCAAGAATACTGATCTCACAGAGATTGAGGGAGCAGTAAATGAAGTAACATCTGTAAAATGCCTGGTACTTCATAACTGCTCCATAAATGTTAACTTCATGATTCCAAAGAGAAAGCATTCCATATCTGTGAAGTAAGGTTCTTGTTCCTATACTGGAAGCTGTGTGATTGTTTTCACCTAAAAAATGAAAGTCTCAGGCTGTCTTTATAGAAATATTTAATTTTTGCTATTATATTCCTTTAACAAATAACCTAGCCAATGGAACTAGCACTGGCTGCACACCATGACCTTCTAGGTCCCTGGGGGCTCCCAAAGATGACTGAGTTGGGCTTGACCAATGTGGTATGGTAGCCAGGCAACCAGCAGAGTCCCCAGCTAAGAGATATAACCTACTCAGCAAGTGGGAAGGGGATCTGGGATTGGGATAGGAAGGCATGACCAAACCTAGAAAGGCTGAACCGAGAGGGTAGTGCTGCTGGAATCTGCAAGTGGACATTCCAGGCATAGGATGCCTCTTGGCCAGTCTTGGATTCTTCTTCAGTAGAAGGAAGGGGTGAATGGGGTTGCACTGATGGACAGGGAGTTGTTGAGCACAGATGAGGTTAAACAAGCAGGCAGAGGCTACTCCAGCAGAGCCTTAGGGCAATCAGGCCATGTAGTCTGGGCTTGAACCAGTGCAGTGTCTCTAAGCAGGAAAGTCAGATAAGATTTGTTTTGTTTTTGTTTTAAGGAAGGGGCTGGACTGGGAGAACTGGAAATGGGTATGTCATGCTTTTGTAAATGCAGCTTTATCTGGAGCTGAGAGGGGTAGGGGAGGGGCCATCCTAGTGACATTATCTGGATTTGGGAACTTTGATGACTCACCAGATGTGGGTGTGGAAGGAAATGACATTTTGGAGTGGAAGGTGGAGATGATGTGGAGAGTGGCATTATAATTGACATAAAGAGACAAGAGAGTCAAGTTCAATTCTCTAATCTTGGGAGGTGATGGAGAGATAACTGTTCCCATTTTACAAAGAAGGAAGCTGAGCTCTGGCATACATAATTTATCCACAATTTGACATAGCTGATGGCAGGCAGATTGGCCCAGGACCTGGCCCAGCGTATGCGGAGTTGATCCAAACCAGTGCTGTGCTGGTAAATCCAACTTGAAAAGAAAAGAAAGAAAACTGCTTTGAAGCATTTGCCATTTCCTATAGTGTAAATACTTCAGCCAATTTCAGGCTCCTGGTATGATGTCACTGAACGTAGTAGAGTTGGGAATCAGTGTTCCTGAGCCAGTCCTAGCTGGCCGGGGCTCACAGCCAGCTCACTCAAGTCAGTCTGGTTCTAAGGCCCCGTCTCCTTCCCCAGTGCCAAACCAAACAGCTCATAATCAGCCCAGTTCTTTGTCTTTTTATTCACTTCCCTTCACCTCAAACTCTCATGGATTTATATAACCACAAGTTCATCTATAGCATGGGGTACAGGGAAACACCTAACAGTACAGTAGGGTCATTATCCCTCTTCCTGTCTCCAATCCCAGGCTGTGCTGCTCCAGAATGTACAATTTAGTTGATGCTTCTGGAGCCACATGCAAGCAGCACACACTGTGGAGAAGGGCGTTTTTTGCTGAGAGCACAAAGGAACGGAGCTGCAAGCTCTCATCTAGTTTTAATGCTCCCCTGAGGACTGCAGACTGGCAAAACTCCTAGATTAGCAGTAATGGATACCTGCTTGCCATTCAGAACCCAAGCACAGCGTTTTCTTGTCCCAAGTAGGAATTGTGCTTCTGATGTCACAATCTGCAAATGGATTCAATTTGCACAGTATTCATCTTCAAAGTTGGCAGTTCTGCATTCTCTCAGACCATTCATTTTAAGACAGTCTGCAGTGTTTTAGTAGCAAAACCACGAAAGTCTGTATGTATCACATTTTCTCTAGAATCTTGTGGCTTGTGGATATTTTCCTTCTAATTTGAAACTGACTGATTTCGAGGCAGAAGAAAGGCAAACACATACAGTTGGGAAATCAAGGTGAGCAGAGCCTTGCTGCCAGTGTACCCCATGGGGGAGAGAAATGGAGCAATTCTGTTACAAACTCACCTCCCAAAGCAACTAGGGGACTGTGGAGTGACTTGGAGGAAAGTAATTTGTAGTAACAGTTGGCAGAAGTGACTTGAAGGAATGGCCACAGCATCCAGCCCTTGGCTAGGGGGAGGGCATTGAGATGGGACTGCAGGCCACTGGTCCCGGGCCATAATGGGCTAACTGGAGGGTCCCCAACTCTGATAGGAAGTGGAAGCCACGCATCCTCCTCACTCCATGGGAGATCTAGCAGCCAAAACCTATCTTCTCAACAGGCAGAGGCCAAGGTTGCCCAGCAACTCCTGGCGGACCCACAGGAAACCAGCTAGGGTTGGCCAGGGCCTTCTGATCCTGCTGTACTGATGGAACATACAAGTCACATCCTCCTGAGGACGTGGCCCAGACAGTGACTGTGCTGACATGCCTCAGAGAAACTGGAATTTGCTGGAAGGCACATCCTTTCAGGAGAGAAAGGCCCATGCCCAAATCGAACTTTAAAGAAGGCCCATGAATCATAATGCAAACCGCTCATTACCCAGTGACAGCTTGGTGAGCCACTTTAGACCTTTGGGCTCCTTTAGCCCTTGGAAAATTGCTAAGGCACATCTATTGACAGTTGCTTCCCTGGTGTCCATGGCCCTCTCAGAAATCCTCACTTCAATGATGCAGGGGTGGAACAAGGACCTCTCCTTGTCCTTTTTGGCCAGGGGATGTGCTGGTATCTTCCCTTTACCATCTGCTCTCCCTACAAAAGCAAGCATTCACAGAGTCTTCAAGAGCTGGGACTCTAGCCCATAGCCAAACACCACTGTCATATCCAGTAATATGCAATGGCTTCCAGGTAGCACCAAAGCCAGATAATAAATTATAACAAATTTTATATTTTTTTCTATAAAATACATCATCAATCTTCAAAATTTAGCTAGAACATGTCAGTAGTTTCATTTTTGAACATCAAAATTCATTTCCATCTGCTTGCAAATGTATACTTTTCTTACCAGAAAATCATTTCTGGCTCTCCAGGGCATGCCTGGTATTTCTGGTCCCATCTGAAGCTTTATTCAGCACTCTTGCTGCCTTGCCAAGCCTGGAAAGAGCTGCCCTTATCTTGAGCTGTCAGCTTCGGGTCCTTGCCAGGCTCAATCCCTCTCCTGGGAGGAGGGTCATCAGCTTGAGAATGAAGTGCACCTCATTCCCAAGAGGCCTTGCTTCTGGAACTTGCCTCTCCTCACTCCCTGAGTCATCAATATATCTGTCTGCCCTTTTTTCCTCACTCTGTTGTGACTCAAGTTTTATGGCCACAGAGCTGGGTTTGTGGAATTGCCATTTCCTGGGAATGAAGTAAGCAAGATACTGTGCACAACACTCCCCGAATGTTTCTTGAAGGTCATTTTATCGTTCTGGCTGATTTTTAAAAGATGTCATTAGAAATGCTAGTAGGTGGGGCTGGGGTTGTGGCACAGTGGTGGCGTGCTCGCCTGGCATGTGTGAGGCACTGGGTTCAATCCTCAGCACCACATAGGAATAAAATAAAGATATTCTGTCTACCTACAACCAAAAAAATAAATAAATATTTAAAAAAAAAAAAAAAAAAAGAAATGCTAGTAGGTACAAAATGTTGACATTGACTAGATAAATACCAGATGACTGTGTCATGTCAGGAGGTCCAAACCCCAGTCACTCAGCCCTAGAAGTGGATGCGCCATCTCTGGAAATCTATCAGATGACCCAAAGTACAAAAAGGACCCTGTGCAAAAGGTGCTCCCTATGGCATTATTCAAGATGGGACACTGGAGATGGTCAATATTATGAGAACCTTCAATTCTAGGAAGGCAGCCTTTAAAGATGATTTTAAATTATCATTGTGGAGGGAAGAAAATGCAAGATGCTAAACTATGTCCACCATTACAACAAACAGTAAATAATGTGAAACCCCCACAGGAACTTGCCAGAGTGGAACAGGGTGGTATGAGAGACTGTAGGTCTTTCCTTCCCCTTCCTTTCTTACATGTGCCATTATTTCTTAGTATCTACCTGGGCTTGGTTCCAGGATTCCTCCCCCCAGATACCAATGTTAGTGGAAGCTCTTATATAAAATTATGTAGTATTTGCATAAAACCCACACACATTCTCCTGTGTAATTCCTAATACCTAATACAACATAGGTGTTATGTAAATAGTTGTTATACTGAATTGTTTAGAGGATGATGACAAAAGGCAAAAAGTTGGTACATGTTCTGTACAGACACAATTCTTCCCTCCGAAGATTTTCAATGGGAGGTTGGTTGAATCCATGGATATGTAACCTTCAGGTAGAGGATCAACTGCGTATGCTCTTTATGGTGTGGCTAACATCGTCATTTACAATGGAGGAAACAATTTATTCGAAAATCTGAATTGCTTCCTTCACAACATTAATGGGATCATTTCAAAGTGTACTTTTAGAAATGGTTCATTTCTAGCCTCTGAACTGTAGGAAGGGCAGAAGGC
The DNA here is from genome assembly GCA_004024805.1 of Geosciurus inauris. Taxonomy (NCBI): domain Eukaryota; kingdom Metazoa; phylum Chordata; class Mammalia; order Rodentia; family Sciuridae; genus Geosciurus; species Geosciurus inauris. The sequence continues at coordinate 189,917 of PVHX01000793.1, read as the reverse complement.
TTCAGAACATATGAAGCCTGGCACTGACACAGCCCTTTGTTATGTTCTGAGAAGTAAGCTTTTGCTAAAGGAAGACTTAAATTTAATTCAAAATTAATGATTTTAAAGTCTGACTAGAAGGGTTTCATTTTCTCCAATGGGAATATACATAGGGCAGCTAGCCAGGGATCCCAAGGGCAGTGGCCTCACACAGCACAGTAAATTGCAACAAATCAGCAAGAGGAAAGAGAGGCGGCACCCCAGGAGGCAGCTTAACTGGGCTAGACCACTTCATGAAGAGAAACTCATAGATAACACCAGCATCATTTAAGTAGATTTCAGAACTTGCTTAATTCATACCATTTTAAATAATCATATGAATTTATTACATTTTCCCATTGAAAAGTAGCCAGGCATAGCTGAGGTGCTTTATTTTTTTAGGGGGGGGATTGAACTCAGGGGTGCTCAATCACTGCAGCCACATCCCCAATCCTTTTTTTTTTTTTAAAGTAGACGGACACAATGTCTTTATTTTATTGCTTTGTATGTGGTGCTGAGGATCGAACCCAGGGCCTCACGCATGTGAGGCAAGCGCTCTACCGCTGAGCTACAACCCCAGCCCAGTCCTTTTTTATTTTGAGACAGGGTCTTGCCAAGTTGCTAAGGCAAGGCTAAGTTGCTGAGGCTGGCTTTGAAACTGCAATCCTCCTGCCTCCCCAGTTGCTGGGATTTTTTTAAATTTTTTGTAGTTGTTAATGGATCTTTATTTTATTCATTTATTATTTATATGTGGTGCTGAGGATCGAACCCAGTGCCTCACGCATGCTAGGCAAGTGCTCTACCACTGAGCTACAGCCCCAGCCCGAGTTGCTGGGATTTCGAGTGTACACCACACCTGGTTACTCATGTCATTTTAAAGAAAGTGTAGCTAGAATGTTCGTTGCAGGACAAAACTTCATTTTTGTCTAGATTACTAAGACATGAAGATCCTCAAGCTGGGATACAATGGTAAATTAAAATGCATTTAAAAACTGACATATTTAAGTGGTTTAACTGCACCAATGACAAGCCAGCCCCTGGCCTAGCTGGCCTTATTTCTGGTTGAAGATTGATACCCATTTTGCTTTTTGTGTGTGTGTGGGTGGGTGCTGGGGATTGAACCCAGGGCCTTGTGCATGCAAGGTAAGCAATCTACTAACTGAGCTATATTCCCAGCCCAAAGATTTATATCCATTCTAACCCCTATTTCCTTGCAAAAGATGAAACAAAACTCTGAAGCATAAGAAAACTAAAATGAGAGGTTTTTTTGCTTCACTGGAAGTCATACACAATGAGTTGCTATAATCTGACCCATTGCATTGTGATCTTTCCATTTTTAGTGCATTTATAACAAGTTAGACCATGCAAATTTGCCATGGGCATTTGCCTTACAAGTGGAACAGGAGACATCTTTCAAAGACTCTCAAGTACCATGAGACCCACCCAGGCAGGTGGCAGCCCTGTGCAGCCACCTTAGCTGACAGACCCCCAGCTGGCTCCCCGGTCGCGTGGCACATAAGCTCCTTTGCAGCAGAGATTACAGTACTTCATACAGGAGTAATGCAGCCTAATTCCCCAGGGCAGGCGTCTGTGATGTGGGGAAGGCCTTGGTTCCCTTCATGACAAGACAGCCTAAGAAGAGACTTCAGGCACTTGGTATTCAAACAGAACCAACCCCTCAGTCATCAGCAGATGGTCCAGTGGATAGAAGCCCTGCAGGTATGCCACCTTTCTGGAGGCAGGTCTTGAAAGGCAAGACCCCAGCAGCAGGGGCAACATGTCTGAAAGCCTGTCGGTTCCCCTAACCTAAGCATGTCCTTAAGAGACAGGACACAGCAACTGCAACTCGCTTGCACATACATTTGACTCCATTAACACACTGAAAAATAGAAGTGACTTCTGAGAACACCTAGATTTCCAGGTGATTCCCCAAGGGCACAAGGAGACAGTAAAACATGACTGTTGTTTGGCTTGGGTCAAACACCATGACAAATGGTGGGTACACGAAGGTGTACATTAGTGAGGTCCTTCTGCACCTGCAGTCAGGGGAAAAAAGAAACCACATGTCCACTCCTGGGCTGTCAGGGCCAGGCTTTGAAGACTTTGTAAAATAGGATGTAGTCAAAGGGCTGGGCAGCAAGGAAGCTCAGACATACGTTGCCCACAGGGCTCGAGAGATTGATCAGCAAGCCCATAAGAGGGGTTTCCACTTCTCTTCTGCTCTCAGTCCTGAGTGAAGGGGATGCTCCGCCCTCACTTCTAGTGGCCTGCCTACTTGCAGCATAAGATGTCTTACAGCTTGTGTTGTGTGACACCTGGCCCTCTTCTCTAAATATGAGGGTCTTGGGGTGCTATGGCCATCATCCATACTCCAATCTTATTCTGGCCCAGAATACCTGTGCCAACCAAATAACCCGGCCTCACGATGAGGCTGTCCTGGTCCACTCCAGGCAGGGCTCCTGATGTGTAACCATCATGCTCTGCCCATACACTGTCACAGAGTCCTTAGGGAGCCAGAGCTGCTTCTGCCCTACAGTTCCTTAAGAGGCTCTTGCCGGGGTCCACGTACCTAAGCCAGTGCACAGTTCTGTATACATAAATTTATAAAACGCTACCTATGTTAGTCTGTACACAATTCAAACACATATGCATCTTTCCAGCCAGGACATACAAGCCCTGTGGTTCTTTTTAAGGAGGGCCTGAGGCTGGACTGGAAGAGAGGCTTCCGTTTTCATGCCTTCATGCATGGCAATTTCTTCTCCACTTCTTAACCCTATTCACCTATTCTTATTTTATTTTGGTACTGGGGATTGAACTCAGGGGCACTCGACCACTGAGCCACATCCCCAGCCCTATTTTGTGTTTTATGTAGAGACAGGGTCTCACTGAGTTGCTTAGCACCTCGCCATTGCTGAGGCTGGCTTTGAACTCGCGATTCTCCTGTCTCAGCCTCCCAAAGTGCTGGGATTACAAGTGTGAGCCACCGTGCCTGGCTTATTCTTATTTTTAAATACTGATAATAGGAGTTATCTGGTGTGTTTAGGTTTGGGGACATTCACTTTATTTTTAATGCAGAGAAGTATTAAGAAGAGAGTAATGCATACTAACACAGAGTAGGAAGTAACAAATGAAAGAAAGAGGTATAAACAGCTTTCAGAGTTCAAGGGGAGAAGGAACTATTTCCAGGCCCACAGTGGAAGCTACAGATCTCAGCCAATTCAATGATGGCAAGATTTGTGGGAAAGCCACAGGACATTCTGTTGGGAAAAAACACAGGTAGGGAAGGGCACATGGGGAGAGTAGCACCATTATTCCCTACACACTGGGGAGCACCAGAAAAAAGAGACCCAGGCCTACCCTCTAGGGGGTCTAGTAAGGGAGAAATTATCACATAAGCATATGATGGGGGCCCCCCTCCCCCAATCACATCTACAAAGGAAGGGTCCTGAATGCCATCGGAGTGAACAATAGGTGTTCTGGCTGCAGAGGAAAAGGATGGAGGGAAAACACATGCCAGAGCAGCAGAGACTTAACACCCCTACAACCAGGAGCTGGCACGGCTGTAGGAAGAGCCCTGTAGAATGGAGACTGATGGACCTGGGAGCAGAAGCCAAGTTGAAGAGGGCCTGAGTGCCAGTGAGACTATCAACCCCACTCAATGGCAGAAGGAGAACCCTGAAGTGACCGAGGAGCAACAGGAGAGTGGAATCTGGAGGCTATCAGACAACATTCAAGAACTGCCACAGCTGGGGAGCTGGGACCTGAAAGCATTCCTGGATATAGCCCTGAAAGGAGGCAGCACTTCCATGAACCTGAAGATAGACAGTCATGAGAGCAGGAATAGGGAAGGAAATGACAATTTTAGCCAGGTGTCACCAAGATGCTGGACAGACGGACATTCAGCTTCATACATTTGTTGCTCACACCCCCAACCCAAATCCCAAATCCCTACAATTCTCTGTGAGGATACACAGGAGGGATTTATAGAACTTCAACATCAAGATGTGGATTATGCTCTTCCTTACTAAAGAATAAAAGCATCTTTGCTTTTCTTCCCAAGAAAAAACTAAACACTCCTACAGAGTAAATGGCAATTAGGCAGAATTACAGCAATTCTTTCTGTGAGCACAATGTCATTATGCTGGGATTTAACTGTCATTATACTGTAAATACCTCTCTTGGGAGTGTAATTCTCATCCACAAAAGCTTGCTACTTTGGCATCAGAGATCAGTTTTTAAAAAATGTTGAACTAGATAGCAACTTTATGCAAGTTATCTTCTAGTTAGACCAATCCCAAAACCCCAAAAACATATGTGCACTAGTCAAACACGTGGAGCACTAAGTTAAAAATGCAAGTTTAACAGGGCTTGGAAGGTGCACTTGCATTGTGGAGCCTGACAAGGGCCTGGTCTGTTTTGAGAACACTGAGTCAGCAAGGGAACGAGTCCATTCTAGGAAAAATGGAGGAAGAGGCACTTGAAAATCAGTTTCATCTCACTTCCAAACTGCAACCCACAGAAATATTTCCCTCAAATAACTCGAAAAACTTTATGAATCTGTGTTTAACTTTTTTTTACTCTCCAAATGTAATACAATTCTTCAGCTAAAACAGGAATAATGAGACAAAATGGTTTCAAAAGTACAATAGAAAAATATTGTCCACTGATTTATTTTTCCAAATGAGCAATAGGCTATTTACAAATAAGCAGATCTCCAATGATGTGTATTAAAATGGCAAGCCTATCAACTGTTTGAAATCTAAATGAAAAAAAAAATTATTAAGGCACATTTGATCTGTGAGTTAAAAACAAACATTCTGGTATAATGACAGAGTCATTTCACTTTTGTCCCCAAAACACATGAGCACCAAAATTGTCCAAGAACACTTAATATTTAGTAAAACAGGAATGTAAAAAATTAAGAAGGGGGAAGAGTCTCTTCAAAAGGAAATCTTTGGAGATCGGTTTACTGCAAATAAAACATACTAACCACATTCCTGGTACACATAAATACTAATACTAACAGGTACTCAAGAAATGACAGAGCTCTAAACAATGGATATTAAATAAATTAAAGGTATTCAGATGCCAAGGATAAAACAAATAGTAATTAAAGAATGAAGTTACCATCTCCACAATACATACAGGATGAAGTGAATGAAACCAAATACACCTCCCCCCATGTTTTCATTAGGTTGTCTGTTTAGCTTGCATACATTAGAATTATTATAGTAATTCTTCTTCATTCTAAATATTAATATTTTACCCTCTAAAGAGAAGAGTCAGCAAGAGAGAAAACACCAGATGCTTCTTGTAATGTGGTGCCAGGCTTGCCTTAGGCCACGGCATTACGGGAACCACCCAGCTCTGTGCCCTCCTTGCTCTCCTTGTTTGTCAAAGGTACTTGACCTCAATAGGTAGAGTACAGTATGGGGGAAATAATCAACTTTGGAAAGCTGTGCTGAAGATGATGATGATACAGATATTATCACATTTACTTATTTTACAACTGGAACTTGAGATGGCTTTAAAAAAAAACGTTAAAAAAAGACAAAAGGTAGAATCTGTGCAAGGTTAACAGTCACAACAGAACATTTACCAGAGTTACAGTGTTTTTTGTTTGTTTGTTATAATAATACTTCATAGGAATGTTCATGTTTTCTGCCATAGGACTACAGAGAAGGAGCCTGGAAAGGAAATGTAAAAAAACATAAAAGGTTTTGTTCATCAGGGATATTTCAAGTCAGAATTAAGCAGGTCTGCTACATAATGTTCAGCAAGAAGATGTGTTCAAAGGCAAACATTGATCACATTTTTGTTCAAAAAGCTCAATCTTAACGGAGTCCTATGTAAGAAAACCACTTGGAAAATATATCCTTGTATGGACTTCAAAAACTGATCATACAAAAATTTTTGAAAAATAAATTAGATAATTAAAAATGTCTTTTCCAGCAGAGCTGGACATTAGGCTGTCCGCGCGGAGCCATTATTATTGCTTTTACTGTAACTTGGATCATTTTTCTCCAGCCACATTTCAGCTAACTGCTGCGTGGACCCATATGTTGATGCTTTGGACCCTAAGCACATTTTGTATTGTTTGGGATCCAGATTGGGGTCACAGAAGACAGGGTGGTGGATGTGGACTACTCCTACTTCCTGGCTTCTGAACGTCTTCAAACCTGCCTGGACCACCTTATTGAAGAGGTCCACATCCTCCAGACCCCAGCCTTGGATGGAAACATCAAAGCCACCCACTCGGACAAGATCTCCCTTATAAATACAAGTAATGCCAAAACCATAGTTTCTCCAGAAGCCAGTTTTTTGAGTAAAGGCAAAATGGTTGTCACTGGGAACTTTCCCACTATAAACAATCTTTGGATCATACTGACTAAAGATGATTGGGAAATATATTTGTTGGCCCAAAACTGTATTTGCTCGACACCGTTGCAAGAATTCGGTAGTAAACACCAGGTCAACATCACAGAAGAAAAGCAAAGATTCATTATTAAACTGGGAAGATCCCACTTCAAGAGCCAGAGCTCTTGAAAACTCTCCAGACACAGGCAAAATCTGCATGTCAGCTTTAGGGTACTTAATGCGATAATCTCTCATCAGTTCAACTTGTTTGGCCTTATCAGGGTTGGAGTCAGAATTAAAAAGCAGGATGACGAGTTTGACATTCTGATTTGGGATGAGACATGTCTTCTCGAAGTTTCCCATAAATCTCACAAACATGTCAAAACGTCCAGACAAAGGGATCAGTATGTTTATCTTTTTATCTTTGGGTTCTTTATGTTCATTCTTGGACCCAGGGAGCTGGAAGGGAACAAGCTTCTTCAGGGAATTGGAGAGAAAGGATAGGGATCCAGAGTCCTGATTGATTCTGCTGGCTAGCTCCTGTGCGTCCAGTTCCTCATGTTCTACAAACTGAATCTTGCTGAAAGTCTGCTGTAGGTACGCATGCCTTCTCACAGGAACTGTCATCTTCTTACCTTTGTGCTTCTTGTACAGAAGCAGCAAGTCCAGAATGTACTCTGCCCCATACATGGGGTTTACCCGGCGGTAGCCATACTGGATCTCCTTGAAGTCAATAATGCGTCCCCGGGTCTTGGCGTTGGCATTGATCATTTCCATTACCTGCATCACGATGTCATCCAAAGCTTCCCTCTGGGCTGAGTCCATTCCTCTCCTCGGGGGCTGACCATCAGCAGCCGAATACAAATACTTCCCAGTCAGAAACTCCCATTCCAGAATCTCTTCCCGTTGGCGGGCCTGAAACCGCATAAAGGAAGGGGGTATTCCCAACTGGAGGTCCTCTTTATGAATCTCTGTGTTACTATATTTGCTCATCAGGACGATTTCTCGGTGGAGCTGTATTGTGCGATGACGCAACTCGGCAATTTTGCGACTAAGCATGTAGCTGTGTAGTCTGTACTGGTAGGGAGGGTTTTTGTTTGGGTGTAACGTGATAGCTCGGTGAATCTTACTGTTATGAAGATCTCTGATGTACCCCTTTTTGTTCTGTTCATAATTCTCATAAAAAAGCTGCTGCATCTGTTAAGAAAAATAATTACAATTTTAGTCTTGCATGACACAATGTCCCTCCATGCTTATAATTCCTTATATACCTGATAATATAAAGACAAAAATCTAAATACTAGAAATCCTTCTAGATAGGCCACAGCACACAGATGGCCCTAGATAAAGCCCAATCAACAGCAGCCGAATGAGATTAGAAGAATTTACAAACATAAACTGCTTAAAGAAATAAGACTTAACAACCAGAGCTGGCCAATATAATTTTGCAGGCAGAATCATGCCAAGGTTTTCCCATAAAGAAAAAGTGTAAACTTGAGATTTCAGTTACCAAGTGTGTGTGTCTGGAAAGAATGCCACTTTTAGTCCCACTAAGGACGTGAATGGTCCCAAAGACCAAGTCACACTCACTAAAGACCAGCAGAGTAGGCCCTGCAGACACTCATGTGCAGGAATAAACCTCTTTTGATTCCTAAAGGAACAGGAGAGCCAACAGAGGCTCACAAAACTGCTGCTATGGGATGTGTTCTCAGGGTGAAATAAGGTTCTGCAAGGTCTCTGAAAATGGATGTGATTTGAAAACACTCTCCATGTCTGCCTGCTTTCTCAGCATGGTCTCCAGCACCCACACAGGCCCAGGAAATGCTGACTTACTGGGAAGGGTGCAGTATGCATGGGGCTGAACTCTTCTTCCATCCTAAGACACAAGTTTTGGGGGAACATAAGTTTAAAGGCCAGAAGCCAACACGGGGTCTGTGTTCAAGTTAGGAAGGGAATTGGCTTAATTCTTCTGGACATTCAGTTAAGGAGATGATTAATTTCTTCAGAGTCTTCTAGAATGAAGAATAAAATTTCACCCCCCCCCCCAAAAAAGTGGCAAAAACACCATTAGAAGTTGATATCAGGTAAGTTAAGCCTGCTTTTTGTCCCTTTGTGATTTAGTTTATTATTCATATGTTACATACTAACTCTGCATATGAGTAATATAGATTTGGGCTGACTAGTTTATCTACCTTTGGACAGTCATTTTTTTATTCTTTTTTTTCCCTGAGCCACTGCTATGACCATAATAACAGAAAAATACAAATTAGCTACTACATTCCATTTTCTTTTAATATAGAATACTATAAGTTGCCAGTAAATACAAACAACAGGAGTAAGAAGCAAAATACTTCCAAAGAATGATCTAAAAGAAAAAAAGTTCAGGGGTTCACCAGTTGTGTGGTGGGCTTTAAGGACGAACTGCGTCTGATGAATGCTAACCCTTCCCCTCTCAAATACCCATGAAGTCTGATGTTAGGGCAGGGATCAGACAGGGACTGCAATGTCCTCTAAAGTGTGCCATTGTTTCTGACTGCTTGTACATCATTATGATCCACATGTGAGTATATTCATGGAATTATCCACTGAAGTTAGTGTCAAATTTTACAATTAATTAGAAAAGGCAATTCAATTTTTGTTCTTTTAAAAATTTTTTTAAAAATTAAAAGGGGAAGTATATCTTACTTATCCCTAGGAGGACAAACATCAACTGTGACTCTCATGTGTGACAAGGGACCAAGGCACAATGCAAGAGCCACCCACATAAAGCCAGCAGTTTGCTCACTGCTGCTCATGGGGCATAGTGGCAGCAGACACTTGTTAGGAGGAATTTTGTGTACCTCTTTTACTCACTGTAACTACAGGGTAGCAAAACAAATTTTTGTTTTAAAGCCCTGAAGCAACTGGGAACTTGACTTCTGCAAACCCTGGATAGTTGGGGCAAAGAGAAGGTAACTGATAAAAACAACGTTAAGACAGCTGGGCTCAGTGGTGCACGCTGTAATCCTGGTGACTCAGGAGGCTGAGGCAGGATGATCACAAGTTTGAGGTCAGCCTTGGCAACTCAGCAAAACACCGTCTCAAAAAAAAAAAAAAAATGAGGGGCTGGGGTTATGGCGCAGTGGTAGCGTGCTCGCCTAGCATGCGTGACGCACTGGGTTCGATCCTCAGCACCACATAAAAATAAAATAAAGATATTCTGTCAACCTACAACTAAAAAAATAAATAAATATTTAAAAAAAAAAATGAGAACTACAGAACACTGAAGAAAGAAACTGAAGAAGATACAAGAAGATGGAAAGACTTCTCATGTTCATGGACAGGGAAAATTGATATTGCTAAAATGGTCATATTACCAAAAAACAACATATATATTCAATGCAATACCTAGCAAAGCACCAATGACATTCTTCACAGAACTATAAAAAATAGTCCTAAAATTCTTTGAAAGAGTAAAACACCCAGCATAGCCAATCCAATTCTAAGCTACAAAAAAGCAATGCTTGGATGCATCACAATACCTGACCTCAAATTACACTACAGAGCTATAGTAACAAAAACTGCATGGTACCCACACAGACATAGTTATCTGATCCTTGACAAAAGTGCCAAAACATACTTTGGAGAAAAGACAGCGTTTTTAACAAATTGTGCTGGGAAAGCTGGTTGTCCATATGTAGAAGAACGAGACTAGACCCTTATCTCCCACCCTGAACAAAAGTCAACTCAAAATGTATCAGAGATCTAGGAATTAGACCAGAAACTAGGCAACTCCTAGAAGAAAACGCAGGGTCAATACTTCAGGATATAGACACAGGCACTGACTCAATGCCTATTGTCTCAATAGGACCCCTAAAGATCAAGAAATAATGCCAAGAGTTATTAAATGGGATGACATCAAATTAAAAAGCTTCTGCAAAACAAAGGAAACAAGTATGTGAAGACAGACTCTACAGAATGGAAGAAAAATTTTTGCTAGCTACTCCTCTGACAGAGAATTAATATTCAGAATATATAAAGAACTCAAAAAAAAAAAAAGCCAAATAACTCAATTAGCAAATGGGCAAATGAACTAAACAGACACTTCTCAAAAGAAAAAATAAAAATGGCCAACCAATACATGAAAAAATGTCCACATCTTTAGAAAATAGGGAAGTGCAAATCAAAACTACACTGAGATTTCATCTCACTCCAGTTAGAACAGCAATAAACAAGAATATAAAGAATAATAAATGCTGGAGAGGATATGGAGACAAACACTTTTACACTGTTGGAGGACTTGTAAATTAGTACAACTACCATGGAAATCAGTATGGAGGTTCCTCAAAAGACTAGGAATGGAACCACCATGTGACTCAGCTATACTACTCCTCAATATTATTCCTAAAGAATTAAAGTCACCATACTATAGTGATACATGCATACCCATGTTTACAGCAGCACAATTCCCAATAGCCAAACTATAGAACCAGCCTAAGTATCCGTCAATGGATGAACAGATGAAGAAAATGTGGTATACATACACAATGGAGCTTTACTTAGCTATGAAGAAGAATGAAATTATATCATTTTCAGGAAAATGGATGGAATTTGAAAACATTGAGTGAAATAAACCAAACTCAAAGTCAAGGGTCATAAAATATCTTTTCTCTCATGTGTGGAAACTAGAGGGGAAGAAGGAAGAGAAAGGGGTGGGGGGGGGCAAGAAATCTCATGAAAATCAAAGGGAGATCAGTGGAGTAGAAAAGGAACCACCAGGGGAAGGGAGAAGAGGGAAAGGGGAAATACTAGGGAACGATACTGGCCAAATTATATTGTCATATCATGCACATGTACATGTACAAACATGTAACAAGCTTTTCAATGCTTCACTAATATTTACAGCCAAGAATCATCAGGCAGTTAAAGCGTTCTGGGTTCCAAAGGGAAAGAGGAAGACAAAGAAAAGAAATCTTGGTAGAAACAAACAATGCAGTAAACAGAAAAAAACTTCAACAACAAAAACAAAAACTATAGTATATTCAAAGAGAAGATACTGCATCAATGTTAAAAAATACTACAAAAAAGAAAATCAGAAAAAAACAAAAAACCTTTTGAAATTACATATAAGATAGGAAAAAAAGGAGTTGCACTGGAAGACAAAATTGGAGAATTCCCCAGGAAATTGGGGGGCAAAACAGAGACAACAGGAGAGAAAAAACTCAAAGTATACGGAAGAGAAAAACAACAATATAAAATAACTAATATATAATTTAAGAACCCTAATGCCTGGGTTAAAATCTTTAAGTACTCAGTATGAAAAATATAAATTCAGAACACAAGGATAAAACAATCTAAAAACTGCCAAAATTCGGAAATTGGAATGGCACTGGACATAAGACAATACTACGGGACACTAAAAAATAATGCCTTCAAGAGTGGAAGGAGTGAAAATAATCCTCAGTGTAAAATTCTTTTCCCAACTATTCATCAAGAAGAGACAAAGAGAGATTTTTAGATATTCAAGGGGTCAGGTTATCTTGCACTATTTCCAGGAAGTTGCTGAAGGATGTGCCCCTCTGAAGTGAGGGCACAAATCTGGGAAGATGACAAGGAAACAAGGGGTGCAACTCGAAATGACCCTGCAAGAAAGTCTCATGAGAAGTGTTTCACAGCAGACTAGCATGGACTACACGGCTCTGATGGTCACCAACTTCATCTCCAGAATTCAGATCAGTGCCTGACATGTTCATATGACACTCAATAAATATTTGACAGATCAATAATGAAGGGGTAAGCCTTTAAACATAGCAAATATTAGGAAATTGCTGAATAATTATAATGTTAAACAGCTGATGAGGACTGATATGATATATCATACATGGAAAATGACAAATGAGGACACGGCTGGGATCTTCTGACCAGGAAATAAAAATCAGAAGCACATTTAAAGAAAAAAAAAATTCAGACAAATGATGATGATGTTTTTTTTTTCTTTTTGACTGACCATTTTATTCTTACATGCAAGATACAGAAGGCAAGCTCCAATGGGAAGCCTCTGCAGAATGCATGCATGGTACCCAATCTTCTCTCTATGACTGATTACTTCTTTCAGTCTTGCAAGGATACCATGTCCCCAAATATTTTCAGGAACAGATTTTTCAAAATGTTTTAGAGGCTGTCTGTGGGCATTACTTTTACAGTGACTGGAGTCTAGGTAGGCTTCACCTGAAACAGTATATATGATATAAGCACATCAATATGGAGAAAAGCATTTATACAATAATTATGGAAGCCTTAGAACAGACTGAGAATTTTTATTACAGTAAAGTTGCTGATTGGACCTTCTGGCTAAACTCCAAAAGTTTGACTCAAAGGAATATTTTGTTGTATTTACTTTTTAAAAAAATAAAAAGTCTGTTGAAAGACAAGAGTAAGTGGAGATGGGAGGAACACTGGAGGATCTTAAAGCCAATCCTATGCCCAGACTGGCTAGTGGCTCATGTTGTCCCAGAAAATTTACTTCCTATATTTACTACCACTACTACAACAAGCATTTTAGACAAAGAAAGAATGAACAGAGCCGGGCACGGTGGCGCGTGGAGGCAGGAGGGGGATGTGGCTCAGTGGTTGAGTGCCCTGAGTTCAATCCCTGGTACCAAAAAAAAAAAAAGAAAAGAAAAAGAGAAAGAAAAGAATGAACAGAACACACACCTGATCTTAAGAAAATCAATGTAAAGGAAAGAGCAGGCTTTCTAAAAGTAGCTAATGGGGATGAACTTAAGAACAGTGAGTAGATATGCTGTGACATGTGAGGACCTGTACCTCCCATAAACCACACTGACAGTCGCACCACAACCTGCCTACTACACTGGCTTCAAGTGGCACCTTCAGCCAATTAGCACGTTTAAATTCTCCTTCAATTCTATACAAAGCCTCATCATGAACAGCTCTGGTGGAGGTGTGGGCGACATGGAAGAGGACAAGGGAAAAATCAAATAGACTTCAGTTTTCAGAGTAAGTTTTTTGAGAGAAATATATTTATAAATCATCTTCAAAATTAAGAGCAAGGATTATAAAATATAATTCAAAGCAAAAATGCCAATGATATATTAAAACCAGGTTAGAAAAGAAATCCAGATATTACTTATCATTTCTGAAAAGGACACAGCTTGGGAGGCTGAGGTTGGCCTCAGCAACTTAGCAAGATCCTGTTTAAAATAAAAATATAAAAATAAAAAGAGGGCTGAGGTTGTGGCTCAGTGGTAGAACACTTGCCCTAGCATGTATGAGGCACTGGGTTCAATTCTCAGCACCACATGTAAATAAATAAACAAAATAAAGGTCCATCAACAACTAATAAAAATATTTAAAAAAAATAAAAAGGGCTGGGGATGTGGTTCAGTGATTAAACACCCCTGGGTTCAATCCCTGGTACCCAAAACAAAACAAAACCACCTGACTGTATATAAGAAGGCATCCTGTGGGTGAAATGAAATTGAACTATGTGGTCTTAGGAACTGTAATGAGAAATGATTGGTCAATATCGTCTATCCATTTTCTCTCTTTCCCTCATATTATGGCTAACTCAATGCTCACCCCAAGGTACCTCATTAAGCAGGTAAAGATGCAGGGAAGATTTAATTCTGAACTCCAGGCGATTTCCTGGATTCAGTAGGATGAAACCCTTAACACTTAAGAAGTATAATTGTATGACTAAATCAAATTTTTAGCAATTTTCTGGTAAAAGAAATAAACTATTGTTTCTCTAGAACAAAGTTTAGAATAAAACAATTTCAAGAAGAAAGGTTAAAAAATAAGACTGTATACAGATATTTACTGATTTTATGCTATTACCAAGTTGTAAAATTTTGGATGCGTCACTTGAATTCATCAATCCTTGAGTTTCCTCATTTATAATTTGACTGTACTATACTAAAGGTTCCTTTGAAGTGAAGAATTCTAAGACCTTAGGTGACCATGTTAGAACTGGCCATGTATACTCTGAAGTCACACCTTGATGTTCTGCCCACTACTCTTGGCTTGGCTAAAGCTGCAACATTAGAAGCTCACATCACGGAGTAAAACTATATTTGGAGCATTAAAGGGTAACAACACATCCTTGGGATGTTTCTATCCCACAAAACAAAAGGAAGTTAAGGATATGAGATTCACAATAATTGATTTGTAACTCCAAGAACAACAAATATGTAATGACCTTTTGTTATAAAGGATATTTTGAATAATACCAAATTTAGAATTTTAGAAAGTTTATTATCACCAGGTAATTGAATCATCTATAATTTGGCATATTATTTAGAAGATTATAAAAGTTAACAGAAGAAAACATAAGTGATGCAAACAGGTATTCCTTGCTTTAAAACAAAAAAACGGGTTGAAGAAACTTTGTAAGATGAGTACAGTAGCAAAGATGGTTTAATTTCCAGTGTCCAAACAGTCCTTATTCTTTGTCCTAAGAAGTACCTCCATAATCTTTGACTCTGGGAAAGCCAGAGTGAGATGCTACAGAACCCTGTATTATTCTACAGTAAATCTGAGAAGGGCTAATTCCAAGGTCATGCTATTCCCAGGAACTTGAAGCCCAGCTAGGAACAGCCGTGAACCACCCACATCTCATCTTCCTTAACAAATACTTTCTATGGTCTTCAATAGCAAATGTCCTTTCTGTCCTCCGCAGTGCATGCCAACATTTTCATTAGGTCTTTTTCTTCCCCATTAACAGTTTATAATCCTTCATTAGATACACAGTTCCTTCACATCAACAGACTATCGTTGCTCCAGATCCACAACTCCTAATGCAAATGTGTGTATGTTGTGTTTCAACTCATTACAAAGAATTTGTTTTCTCATTCTTTTGTTCTGAAAACTGGTTCAAAGAAAATATAAGTTGCCTAAATGTTAAGAGATCACAGTGCAGGTAGTTTCAATAGCCTGAGTAACAAAGTTTTAAATATTTAAATTAACATTCTCATATACCTACATGTGGGGCTTCTAGAAAATTTACCATCCAAAATAAGAATTTCTGAGACGAAAATGGGAGTCTGCTAATAATTAGGCCAACCATCAGCAGAAATTGTGCTGTCCCTGGCTCTAGGGACATATGGTTACCCTACATGTCCCTATGAGATCTCTCCTAATTAGTTTTGCACAGGATTTGCCAATTTTCATGCAATTAAGTTTAAGGAGTCAGTATTTTGTACTTAAAAAACTCCATTCATAAAAACTAAATTTTTCATGGGAATTAAACCGGGGCTTTATGATTAAAAATGAGAACTATATAAATGAGTCTTGAATGGTCAGTGTCCAATTCTGAAATCTAAACATTATGAAGGGAAGTATGCCCATTTCAAAGTAATTGAGAACTGGGCTTGGCAAAGTTAAATAAAAGCTGCTGGTAGTAATTTACGGCTTCTGTATAAGACAATATTAGCAAAGTGAGCAAGCTGAAACAGGATTTTGCAAGTGGACATTCCATGGTTTGAATAATCAGTAGGGACAGGGTAGGAGAACCCTTATGTATAGCTGCAGAACTGCACCTAAATTCCATCTCTAGCCAAGGATTACAAATCTGTAATCCTAGCTACTTGGGAGGCTGAGGCAGGAGGGTCACAAGTTTGAGGCTAGCCTGGGCAACTTATCAAGACTCTCTCCAAAATAAAATAAAAAGGGCTGGGGGCAGAGGTCACTGGTAGAGTACTAGCATGTGCAAGGCCCTAGGTTCAATCCCCATTACCACAAAACAAATTTTCATCTTGTTCCTTATAAGTGCCTGACCTTAACTCAGTCAGTTGAGCTTTGTTTTTTAAATTCCTCTCCCTCAACACACACCAAACAGATAAAGTAGCAGGTATGGCAGCCTTAGGCAGAATGAATATATGCAGAAGTCCTATGCAGTTATGGCACCAAATATTCACTAAACCCTCATGTGAAAGGTGGTGAGAATCCAAAAGGCCATGTACAGAGAAAAGATAAGCATGAACTTGACAGAGCAGGCAGGGAGGAGAATCACTTCCTGGCCCTGGACCTGCTAGGAATGGCCTTCTCTCTAAAGCTATATTTTTAAAACCCATTCACCTCTAGCCCTAGGATCCAGTCCCCACTGGCCTCCACTTATCCCCTCATGGCACTGTCCTAACTCTAGTCAATATGAGACAAGGTACCAATGTCACACTTGACCCCAAACATCTCCATATGACTTATTTAAGCTCTAGTCTAGGAGATCACCAAAAGCAAGTCAAAACAAAAGTAAACTAAAACCAAACTTACCCAAGCAAGTCAAGTGTAAGCCAGAAGGGATGAAGTGGGGAAATGAGGATACAGTGGTACAGGCCTGGTGCTGTCAGACCTAAGGGAAGCTAGAAAACCAGCTGTGTGTGGAAAGTCTCTTAACTTCTAGTGTTAATACACAGTTCAAATTGGGAGAGAGGAACAAACGGGTGGAAAGGGGTAGGGATGGAGGGCACAAGCCAAAAATAAATGTGTGGGTCAAATATAGCCTACAAGTTCATTTCCTTCTAGAATTTGTGTTTTTATTATTTTTTTGTTTTTATTTAATTTGTTGTAAACTACAATTGTACATAAAGACACACTATGGTATTTTAACTTATCAAAAAATAAACAAAACAAAACAGAACAAAAAATACCTAAAGATTCAAACAGATTTGGATCACTAAAGCCTAATGAGTTAAGTTAGAACAACCCACTGGAGCTATAAAGTGAGGCCCAAGAGTTAAAATCTCCAACATCTGCCAGCTTCAGTGCAAGTCAAGTCTCAGAGAATTCTCTTTCTTTCACAGTTACTACTCCAAGGCACCAGTTCTTGCAAGTTTTCTATCACAAAAGATCAGAAGAAAAATTTGGCTGAAGAGAGTGATGGGTGAAGGAAAGGGTAGGGTAGTGGTAGTAAAGAACGCTATTAAAGCTTTATATTCCACACTGTCAAATTCCCAGAGAAAAAATACAAATAGTTTTCAAAACACAAGCAACCAACACAGGCACATACAAACATACAACTACAACAGCAACAACAACAAAAAGATAGGCTTGTCAACAAAAGCTGCCAAAACAACTGGATGTTCACATAGTTTAAAAAAAGAAAGAGAGAGAGAGAGAGAATCGAGACCCAGAGCTAGGACTCTTCAGAAAAATTAACCCCAAATGGATCACAGACCTAAATGTATAAGCACTGAAATCAAAGCACAATACAGGAGAACGTCTAGATAACCCTGGGTTTGGCAGTGACTTTTTAGATGTAACACAAAACACACTGAGTCCATGAAAGAATGAACTGATAAAATGGGTTTCACTGAAAAAGTGACATGTCACAAGAGAAGATAAGTCACAGATGAAATATTCACATAAGATTTATTAGGCAAGTAAGTCTTATTTATATACAAAATATACAAAAAATTCCTAAAACTCATCAAGAAAACAAGAAACCCAATTAAAAAGTAGAAAATGATCTTAAACAGACACACCACCAAAGATGACATACATATGGCAAATGAGGATATGCCATATGTCATTAGGGAAATGAAAATAAAAACAACAATGGGATACACTATACACCTGTAAGGATGGCCTAAATCCAGAACCAAATGCTACAGAGGGTATGGAGCAATAGGAACTCTTGTTTGTTGCTGGTGAAAATGCGAAATGACAGTCACTTTGAAAGAGTCTGGCAGGTGTTTACAAAACTAAACATACTATACAATCCAGAAGTTGACTCCTTAGAATTTCCCCCAAAAAACTGATAACATGTTCATGGATATTTATAGCAGAAGCAACCATGTCCTTCACTAGGTAAATAGATAAGCAAAGTGTGGTTCATTTAGATGATGGAATATTATTCAGCATTAAAAACAAATGAGCTGGGGCTGAGATTGTAGCTCAGTGGTAGAGTGCTTGCCTCGCACGCGTGAGGCACTGGGTTCGATCCTCAGCACCAGATAAAATAAATAAATAAAGATATTGTATCCATCTACAACTAAAAAATATTAAAAACAACAACAACAACAAATGAGCTGGGGCTGGGATTGTAGCTCAGTGGTAGAGTGCTTACCTCGCATGTGTGAGGCACTGGGTTTGATCCTCAGCACCATATAAAAATAAATAAAGATATTAAAAAAAAAAAAAAAATGAGTTACCAAGCTACAAAAGACAAAGAGGAAACGCAAGTATATACATTACTAAGTGAAAGAAGCCAATCTGAAAGGCTACACACTGTGTGACTCCAATTATATAACATTATAGAGAAAGGGCTTTTGCTATGGAAATAGTAAAAAAGATTAGTGGTTAGGCCAGGCATGGGGGCACACACCTATAATTTTGGATACTTTAGAGGCTGAGGCTGGAGGATCACAGGTTGAGGCCACCCCAGGCAACTCAGCAAGACCCTGTCTCAAAAAAAGGTGGGGGGCGTGGCACTGGAGACAGCTCAGTGATAGAGTACTTGCCCAGGGTTCAATCTCCAGTACCTTTAATAAACAAAAAAACAGTGGTTGCCAGAGGTTAAGGAGAAAAGAAGGGTGAAAAGGCAGCTCCTAGAGATTTTTAAAGCAATGAATTCTGTATGATAGTACAATGGAAACTTGTCCAAATTCATTGAATGTACAACACCAAAAACATCTGTCCAATGTGAACTGTGGACTCTTGAGTGATAATGTGTCCAAGTAGCTTCACTGATTTAAACAAATATCCACTGTGGTGCAGAATGTCAGAACTGGGGAAAGCTGTGTGTGTGTGGAGACAGGATAGCAGGGTACTACATTCTACTTAATTTTGCTGTGAACCTAAAACTATCCCCCCCCCCAAAAAAAACCAAAAAACCCAAAGTTTTTTTTTTCTTTCTTTTTCTTTTTAAGGCAACCTATTAGGAAAAAATTCTCAAATTATTTGTTAAGTAAGTTCTAGGGAAAAACTATTGATCCTTTGCTGTAGCTTTTGTTTGTTTGTTACTAGGGATTGAACCCAGGGGCACTTAACCACTGAGTCATATCCCCAGCCCCTTTTTCTTTTTTATTTTGAGACAAGATCTCACTAAATTGCTTAGGTCCTCACTAAGTTACTGAGGCTGACCTCAAACTTGAAATCCTCCTGCCTCAGCCTCTACAGTTGCTGGGATTACAGATGTGCAACACACCTGGCTGCTGTGGCTTCTTATTTATAACCAATTCTTTTGTTCATTCTTTTTTTTATTTTATTTTTGTAGCTGTAGATGGACACAATGTCTTTATTTTATTGCTGTGTATGTGGTGCTGAGGATCGAACCCAGGGCCTCACGCATGCGAGGCAAGCGCTCTACTGCTGAGCTACAATCCCAGCCCCTCTTTTGTTCATTCTTGATCCATCTACTCACTGCTCTAAAAAGAAAAAAACAAACCCTTATAGAAATTCATAGAATGCACTAAATTTTATGTCCTTTGTAAAAAGAGATTAAGATGGAAATAAAATGCAAGTAATTAAGAATTCACAATGAGCCAGGTGTGGCAGGGCACACTTGTAATTCCAGTGACTCAGAAGGCTGAGACAGAAGGATCACAGGTTCCAGGCCAGCTTCAGTGACTTAGTGAGGCTCTGTATCAAAACAAAATCAAAAGGGCTAGGGATGTGGGTCAGCAATAGAGTGCCCCTAGGTTTAATCTCCAGTACTACAACCAGAAGGAAGGAAGGAAGGGAGTGAGGGAGGGAGGGAGGAAGGGAAATCACAACGAGTAAGATCCTGTTCTTGAAGACAGTAATCTAAAGTAAAAAGCTCTATACAAAAAGGAGAGAAAGTCAGGTGCAGGGGTACATGCCTGTAGCCCCATCTCAAGAAGCTTGGGTGGGAGGATCACTTGAGCCCAGGAGTTCAAGGTCAGCCTGGGCAACACTGCAAGAACCTGTGTCAAAAAGAAAGAAAAAAGGGGGGGGGGGATATATTTTAAGCATAGAGCATATTTTATGAGACACCATGCTTCTCTCTCTTCCTCTCAATACATGCACGCATTCAATCCTCACAATTTTAAGCCCCTTAAGGACAAAATCCATTTTGTTCTAGATACATAGTAAAAGTAACTGCCCAACAAATAACCTGCTGAATAAATGAATGAATATAATCTTCCTTGTTTACTGCTGAAGACAAGACTGATCATAGGTAACAATGTAAATGGCTCTTATCAATATTTAGACATCACAACAAAACAAAAGCATTGCACTCAACTAACAGAAGCACATACACACAGCAGACAACATTCACCTGCTCATAAAAGCTACCCCCACCCCATTCTCAGTAAGGCTGCAGGGCCCAGTGGACAAACTGGCCAAATGCAAGACAGGCACATCTCGCCACCCTCCACCCCAACTCCCGCTCCCAAAAAAGAAGGCAACAAGAGCTATGAGACTGGGACTTTAGAATACAGATAATCAATTATCTTCAAACAGATGAAAGAGGAAAAGTATCCTCAAAAGAGGATCCCCTAGAATTCTCAGAAATTATAATGACTATCCCTCCCTATCTGCTCTACCAGACTGAGGTTCCTTGAAATCTCTTGAGGTCTTGCATATGGTTTCTGTAGCTCCAACACAGCAGAGCCTGGCATATAAGAGATGCCCTTGACAGACATTTACCCTAAGGATGGAATGTTGCCAATCAAAAATTTTAATATACTAAATGGATAATCATCCTACATTTCCAAAATAACGTACTTCCCCTACACAATCATTCAACATAATCCTTCCTTTAGGTAAATATTAAACCATCTATTTGAACTGTCAGCTATCGATATAACCCTTGAAAGGCACCTGATTTAAAAAAAAGTTTATTACCAATTCCCCATCCCTAACTGAAGTTAAACAATTTGTGTGATTTTATAATAACAATGAGCTGCATCAAACACTTAACATGCATACACTAAATGAAATTCTATGGTATTTCCATGACTGTTCAATATTTAATACCTGGGAACATTCATTTCTTAAACAGACATGACAGCATTATTCTGTGCAACGAGCACTCCCAGGAACAAAAAGCAAGTACAATGGTCAAGTCACCAGTTTGAATGTTTATTTGAGGGCAGATGGATTCTCCTTACTATAAATGAAGCTGGATCCAACTTCCAAACTCTAGGTCCTATGGCCATCTCTCTGTACAGGAGGCTCTAGTTCATGCACACACATATGCACACATGTACTTTAGTGGTACAATCAATAATGATGCTAGAAATGACTACTTAAAAATTTCTGAACAAGTATGAGAGTTCCATGGAACAAAATTTGGGTTGGATAAAGCATAAAAGTGAACAGGAGAGCTGAAAAGTCCCCTATTTAATGTACACACAACACAAACAGTCCCAGCACTAAAAGAAGATGATCTTCCACACTAGGATGATGTGCACCTTCAAGAACCTTCACTTCCTAAGAAAACACACTCTCTTGGTTGTGGAGACTATGCTGCAGTCATTTTTGTTTCATGAGTAGGTAAGGGTACCAAGTCTCAGCAATGTAGGGTGCCAGGAAAGGAAGAACTATCAGGAAGCACTTTTACACCTCCCTGGTGCCTACTTATTCTCTCCTTAGGTACAAGCAGTCAGCTGTCCCATCTTGGTCTGGCACCAGAACAGAGTGGGATCCAGAGGCATCTCATTAAAGTAGGAGTGACTCAAAAAGCACCAAGTGGTTTTCCTAGGGCTCTGTGCATGTGTTTACTAAGTCTTCCACAGAAAGTCATTACTAGACTAGGGGCTGTGGCGGTACGAGGGGACCTGGCTGCGGTGGCTGCGGGGCTGACGAGAAACTACTAACGTTCCTGTGGAACAAAACTAGAATTTGTAAGAACATAATGGATGGAGAAGAGAAAACCTATGGTGGCTGTGAAGGCCCTGACGCCATGTATGTGAAATTGATATCTTCGGATGGTCATGAATTTATTGTAAAAAGAGAACATGCACTAACATCAGGAACAATAAAAGCCATGTTGAGTGGCCCAGGTCAGTTTGCCGAAAATGAAACCAATGAGGTCAATTTTAGAGAGATTCCTTCACACGTGCTATCAAAAGTATGCATGTATTTTACCTACAAGGTTCGCTACACTAACAGCTCCACCGAGATTCCCGAATTCCCAATTGCACCTGAAATTGCTCTGGAACTGCTGATGGCTGCGAACTTCCTAGATTGTTAAATAAAATAAATTATAATAAACTGTTAATTTTTTTCAGTAAAAAAAAAAAAAAGAAAGTCATTACTAGAAGTAGTGGAGTTAAGTAATCTTTAAATTAGAAAAATAAAG
Organism: Geosciurus inauris; assembly: GCA_004024805.1. Taxonomy (NCBI): domain Eukaryota; kingdom Metazoa; phylum Chordata; class Mammalia; order Rodentia; family Sciuridae; genus Geosciurus; species Geosciurus inauris. Next base: position 167,278 of record PVHX01000793.1, on the reverse strand, counting down.
AATGGATAAATTGTGCTTTATTATTCACATTAACACACAGACTGCCAAGTACTATAAACTGAAATAATTAAAAAGTTAATTCAAGGTAAACCTATCTCAACTAAACATGTCTACTCCTGTTTATTACTCTGTTCACATGTGCCCACACATTTTGTAGCGGTACCTCACTTGAGAAGCAGTGTTGTAGGCCAGGTGATGCTTTAAAAGAATTTCAAAATGACACTTCATTATTTCAATTTAAATTCTATATTAACTTATAAATTAGTTGTAGTTCTGAATTATATAGCCAGAACAACTATCTTGCCATCAATGTTGTCCCTATATTCCTTGTTTCCTATTTGGTATTCTGCATCATTAAATAAAGTTATACAATAATCAAGTGCTGAAAGGAAAAAAGTGAGAGAGCTGCTGCTAAGCACCAAATGCAGTAGTATTTAATCCATCACAGCCAATACTTCTTGCTCCCACCTGGAATAGAATCATTGATACACATGATTACCTTCAAGTCCCTGAACAATCCCACTTCCTAACCTTGCCTCCATTTCTAAATTAAATCCCAAGCCCTGACTTTGACTCTGTATGGGTTTGGTCAGGAAAGGATAACAGTGAGAGACACAAAAGTAAGAGGATACACAGCTGTGTCTCAAAATGTCAAAATTCTATTTTCAAGAATACACTTCTGAGAAGGAGACCAAAAGGCCAAGATCTTATCTACTTCCTTTTTTAAAATAATTTTTATTTGTTCTTTTTAGTTATCCATGACAGTAGAATGTATTTTGACATATTATACACACATAGAGTATAAATTCCCATTCTTGTGGTTGTGCATGATGTGGAGTTACACTGGTCGTGTATTCATACACGAATACAGTAAAGTTATGACCAATTCATTCTACTGTCTTTCCTATTCCCACCTCCTCTTCTTTCCCCTTTGTCTACCCCCACCCCATCCCCTGCTTATTCTAAGTTAGCATGCACATATCAGAGAGAACATTCGGCTTTTAATTTTAGGGGATTGCCCAGCCCTTTTTAGAAAAACATTTTATTTAGAGACCAGGTCTTGCTGAGTTGCTTAGGGCCTCCCTAAATTGCTGAGGCTGGCTTTGAACTCGCCATCCTCCTGCCTCAGCCTCCCAAGCTGCTAGGATTACAGGTATGTGCCACCACGCCCAGCTCTTATCTACTTCTTTACTCAGAATTTTGAGCAGATTCTGAAAGATGTGTCTTATAAGAAGGATCGGCTACAAGAAAATAAAGGGGGAGTTAATGAACAAAATATAGTCTTACGAACAGCATTTTAAGCCTACACCCATAAACCATGTGATTCTTTTTTTTTTGGTACTGAGGATTGAACTCAGGGGTACTAGAGTACTTTGGCACTTAAAGTGCCTTCTTGTAGAAATAGCTACATCACTTGTAATTATTATTTTTAATTTTTTATCATTATAAAGCAATATATACTGCCATGGTCTGGCTCTGGAATATTCCTCATAGGTCCATGATGCTAAAGGCTTGATCCTCATCCCTTAGCACTACTGGGAGGTAGTGGAACCTTTAAGAAGTAGGGCCTAGTGGGAAGTCTCCAGTCATGTGGAGGACATACCCTCAAAGAGGATATCCAGACCCTGGCCTCTTCCCCCATCTCTTTTTGCTTCCAGAACACCGTGAAGTGAATAGGCCTCCTCTGTCACAAGCTCCCACCATGATGTAATGTGCTGCCACAGGCCCAAAGCAACAGGACCAAGTGCCCTTGGATTGAAAACAAAATAAAGCCCTTATTAAGTTGATTATTTCAGGTATTTTATTACAGTAACAGAAAGCTAATACATACATTCATTATAAAATACTGGGAAAAGGAGGAGATACTTAAAATCCTACTCTGGTATTTGCAAAATAATTCATTCTGATGCAAAACTAATTATATTCCCTGTAAACTATGTCAGAGTAACAGTTTTACTTCTGAGTATCTTATTTTCCTGAAATAGCTAACATTACTGATAAGTAAAATCAAACTATTCTATTTATCAATCAGGATCAACCCAAGAAAGAAACATTAAAATTTATAAGCTACAAGAACAAAAATATTCACATGAGAAAACTTAAAGGCTAATGGCAAAAGAATAATTCATGTGTCAACTGAAGACTAAAAGTACAATTTTCATTAACCTCTGTTTAGCCAATGTAAGTTATGTATAAATGTATATATAGAATAAGCATATGCTAACTGAACAGTACAATATTCAGAACCTCCATAAGGATGAGTTATACTTGAAGACATAAAGACTTCTTTCTTCTTCTTGTTTCCCAGTCTCTTGATGGGCATTTTTTCATGCCCCATTTGTATGAACAGGTGTCAGATGGGACTGTGCCCATGCAAAAAAGGGTTTGTGTTTTGGGAGAGGTTATTACTCAACACACATTCATGGGCAGAAATAAAAATTCAGAGAGGCAAAAAGAAATATTAACTCCATTCTTACTGCCCATTGATAACCACTGTTATTACCTTAGGGTACAATTAATGTCAAGATAACTAAGAAAAACCACAACCATTAGTCACAACTCTAATGTTATCAAGTGGTACTCCATATTAAGATCCATACGTATGACAGTACACCATAGAACAATTAGCCAACACAAGCAATAAAGCCATAATTTAAATGCTTTGTTTTCTTTCAAAATGTCTTAGTCAAACACACAATATACTACATTTGTTGTATATGACCCTAGGAATGCACACGAACTATAGGCTTCTTCCTAGAATAAAAAGAAGCAAAACATATTTAATTATTTCAGTCTGTTTTACTTCACTTCCAAGTATGTTATCTATGCAAACACTCATGAGTCACAAATTTTGCTCTGTTTCATGAAAGACAGTAGCATTATCCAATTTGAGATTTTCACTCAAATTACTGAAAAAACTGTAGGCTCATTACTACGTTCCTTCTGTAGAGCTGAGGTTAAACTTGAACAACAAATGAGGCATTCCCATGGCCCTCAAATACAAGTCTACTTACAAATGCATACACAAACTCAAGAATTATGGCAGGAGCCGGAGGTGGTGGCACACGCCTGTAATCCCAGCACTTTGGGAGGCTGAGACAGGAGAATTGTGAGTTCAAAGCCAGCCTCAGCAATGGCGAGGTGCTAAGCAACTCAGTGAGATCCTGTCTCCAAATAAAACACAAAATAGGGCTGGAGATGTGGTTCAGTGGTCGAGAACCCCTGAGTTCAATTGCCGGTACCAACAAACAAACAAACAAACAAACAAACAAGCATTATGGCAGAGAAAGCTCAAAGCCACATAAGAAAATGTAAAGGCTTGAATAAGGGAAGACATACTAAGAGAAACTTTCTCATCTAAACTGATATGCTACTTCATACTGTATTTCAAGAGTATTCCCAAGTTGTTGTATCTATTATATAGCCAGAATGATTTTCTAGGAGGAATTGAGGTCAGGTATCTAAGGATACCCCAAATTATGACATTTATATGATGTTAAATTACAAATTCATATAATATTAAATTGTAATACAGCAAACATAAAACCAAAACTACAAATAGAATATACTGATTACCAATTTCTAACAACCAAAGATTCTAGCCAATGGAAAATGTTTGCTGAAAGTCTAATCTGATCTCAAATAAGCTTTTTAACCTAAAAGCCAATTAAATTTCATTGTGCAATTATATTTCTTAACCTTCTGACCCTGGTACACTTCCTTGAAATTTAAACTTGAAATTCACTGACTTACATTTGCAACTTGAGAAAGAAAAATCCAGTCCACAAAAGGACAGGCTGCTTGGGATTCGCCACAGGACATACACAGAGTGTGACCTCATGAGATCTGTCCTCCTCCTTCTGTGGTAACAAACTGTGGCCTGACTCCAGCTGTCTGACCTTCTGTCAAGTTAGAGGTATAACCACATACCCAAGTCCCTCTTAGTTGAGTGTGAGTGGAAATGATGTGTCCCCCACCATCTCTCTAGGGCTGTAGCCTGAACACAGTTAACCATGTGATCCATCTCCATCAAGGACAATGCCACAGGAGATGGCAGAGAAGCAAAAGGGAAGAACCTGGATCCCTCAATGACTCTGAAGAACAGAGTCCACACCATCCTGGAATACCTGGAACAGCCATCCTGTTACCAGCTAGAAAAATTAACACCTATCTCCACTGTATTTCTCAAGTGTCTACTGTAGCTGTTTTGCCCTTTCCTAAGTCATACAAGTTATAAATTTGCTATTAAAAACAAAGGCCTAAAAACAATCTATGATTTAAATACCACCCCAGAATGACATTTCATAAAAAATGCAAGTTACTTCTGCTTCTGAGCATTTTACGTATTATTTCATGTAATTATGTGCCAGCCCTAGGTATTGTAGGTTTTGTTCCCACTTTACAGAGGAAAAAATGAACTCCAAAAAAAGCAGCTTCCTTGATAAGGAAACAGCGAGTGGCTGCAGATTCAAGATCAAAAACATCATGTCGACCTAGAGCAGGGGTTGGCACTCAATGCCCACAGCTCACTTAATTAATTACTGGCAAGAGCTGCTTCTGCACTATAAGGCTGAGATGAATGGCTAGGACTGAAACCATAGACTGTAAAATATTTACCTTTTGGCTCTTTACAGAAAAAGCCTGCTGATTCCTGATCTAGAGCCTTTGGATATGAGCAGACTTGGCTGAAGTGAACCACATTCCAAAATGCAGTGTCCCTTCCCAAGCAATTCACCTTTCCCACCCAGAGCTCAACTTCTCCTTGCTTTTCAGCTTCCTGACACCAAGCCACCATGCTTGACTTGTTGGCCTCCCTGACACCAGAACACCTTATTGCATCTGTCAGTGCTATGCCTCTGGCTTCCTGCTTTTTCAATTCTAACAGAATACCTTACTCTAAAAAAGCAATTTCAGATTTTAAAAAGTTCTAGACATTGGTCTCACAACAATGTAATGTACTTAACACTACTAAACTGTGCACTAAAAAGTGGTTAAGAGCTGGGCAGATGCTTGTAATTCCAGCAACTTGGGAGGCTAAGGCAGGAGGACTGCATATTTGAGGCCAGTCACAGCATATAGTAAGATCCCAAGCAACTTAGCAAGACACTGTCTCAAAAAAATATTTTTTTTAAAAAGAAGGGCTGGGGCTGTAGCTCGGTGGCAAAGCACCCCTGGGCTCAACCCAGTACCACAACACAAATAAACAAAATAAGTGGTTAAGATGGCAAATGTTGTGTTACATGTATGTTATGGTTTGAATATGAAGTGTTCCCCCCAGAAGCTCTTATATTAATACAGGAGGTGAAATGATTAGGTTGACAGCTGTGACCTGATCACTGGATTTAATCAATTTGGTGGACTAATAATTTGTAGACAAGTAGGATGTGGCTGGAGAAGTGGGTCACTGGAGGTGTGTCTTGAAATTTGTATTTTATTCCTGATACCTTGCTCACACTCTGCTTCCTGGCTGGCACATCCTGAGCAGTGCTCCACAATGCCTTTCTGCTTTAATTTGGAGTTGGCTGACCATGAAGTAAACCTCTGAAACCGTGAGCCAAATAAACGTTTCCTCCTCTAAGTTGTTGAGGGGTATCATAGTCACAGCAATGAAAAGCTGATGAATATAGAGTGTGTATATGGGTACACATGTGTATGGGAAGGATACTGAGAATTAAACCCTTAAGAGGCTAGGCAAGCACTGAGCTACATCCCCAGGCCTTTTATTTGAGATAGGCTCTTGCTAAGTTGCCCAGGTTGGCCTTGAACTTGTGATCCTGCCTGAGTTTCCCAAATAGCTAGGATTACAGGTGTACACCACGGCACGAAGCTATTATGTGTATTTTACCACAATTAAAAATAAAATTTTATGTTAGTTCTCTAAAAATTAAATATATTTTATTCAGATTAAATGAAAAACCTGAAAGTAACACTAGAAGCAGAAAAAATGATACATCAAGTTCTTTGTGGCCTTACTTTGTGGTATACATTCACCCTACTTTGGTCTTGTGCATTTTGGAGAAACTAAAAGGCAGTTTGGAGAAACTAAAAACAGACAGCACTCCCTAAAATAAAACCCTCAAAGACCACAAACAGCCCAGTTCATTTCATCCCTGTTTCTAACCAGCATTACAGCTGCATCAGCAAATATATATATATGAGTAACAAAGCTCTAGAAGCACCACTCTGAATAAGGTACAAGAAATAGAAATTCCTTTCATACAATTCATTTGCCCAAGAGATATTTTGTGAACACCCACCAGTTAAGTACAGTTAAACAATACCTTACAAAAGTATAAAATAAGTATATATTTTTAAAATTCCATATACTCATGATCAATCAAGCACCAAGATGACAATGTAGGTTGAGTAAGACAAAAGTCACTATATGTAGTCATTTCATGAACCAGTTTACTTCTAGAATCATTTTTTAAAATTTTTGTTCTTACGAGTATCAAAGTAGAACATAAGAGAAGTCTCTACAAAAAAAACGCTAGCTGTAAACCAAGTCACTTGGTGTGTAGTCCTACCAGACATAACATGACTGTAAAAACAATGCAGAGCCTAAGCAGCTGCACCAGCAGCTGTGTGTCCCTAAGCAAGTCTCCTGACCAAGCTTGCCTCAGTTCAGGCTAACCAAAGATTACAATTTAGGGTGAATTATTAACGTGAATAAGATTAATAGGACTTTTTCAAGTCTGCTCAAAGACTGTTCTGGATTAGGATGGAAACAGGTTTTGATGAGAACACCTGGCTGCTCTTTGCTTCCTAACTGCACACTTAGATCAGTCCAGGACCACACTTTTGGAAATGCAGTTGATAAGTCTTCCCCATGTACCCCCTTCTGCCACCCACTGGCAAGGCTCTCAGTCCTGACTTTCCTATTTTTCATTAAGCAGTTGCAGAAACCTGCCTTCCCTCCCCCAGCCTCAGCTTCCTCTGAATCTGGTCAGGTGGTCTTTTGATATGGAACTCCGGCCATGCTGCTTACTTGCTGGGAATAATTTACTCACCCAAAATATTCTACATAACCTCTAAGTGCCCCACCCCATTCCAACCACCTCTCCTCCCTCCACTAGATCTGATGCTGTGGCAGCACTGTGACTGGGCCAACAAGTTCTCCCTGGCTGTACATGCCACATCAGCTTCCCCTGGTAAATCCTTTCTCCAAGACTCAGTCTTTCTCTGTCTCAGCCATGGTCTGGGCACTTCCTGTCATACAATACCCTATAGTCCCTGCCCTCCTGGGGTGTGCCAATAAGGATATGGAGAGGATGGAGATGAAGACAGGCAGATCGAATTCCTATAATTGCTCTTAAAGATTCTCCACAAGAGGCACGCAGCAGCAGCAGCATCTGGGATTCTGATTCAAGTTCCTGGCAAAAAACTATTATATAAAGAACATTAAAAGGCTGGTATTTGGAGAAAGAGTCATCTACTCCTACCCTGCTCCCCAGCCTTCCATGAATATCAACATGAAGGTGCAATGACAGGAGGTACCATCTCAAATCCTATGGATCAAAGTGGAGGTCAAAGGAGTAGAACAGAAAGGATACATAAGCCAGGTGCAGTGGTGCACACCTATAGCCCCAGCTACTCAGGAGGCTGAGGCAGGATGACTACTTGAGCCCAAAAGTCTGGAATCAGTCTGGGCAACATAGCAAGACCTCAACAAAAAGAAAGGGGGGCAGGGCAGAGGCATAAGAACAGGAAGCAAGTTTGTGGGCAGCCCTGCTCTAACTCCTTTGTGTCTTTTTGCAGCTTATCTGACTCACTTGTTGGATGGACAAGTGGGGCTCTCTTCCTATAGGCTCCTGGGAAGATGAAGAAGGTAGACAGGAAAGCACTAAGTCAGAAGAACTAAGTTTTAGCAAGGGCTGCAGCTGTGAGTCACTGGATGGATAGACAACAAGAGGTTAGGAAAACCAGGAGCAGGGAAGAAATGCAGACAGGCGTTCCCTGGCAGCTTTGGTGGCCTTAGCTGGCAGGAGCTGACCCTCTCTTTTTATTCTAGCTGATGTATTCTTAGAGAAGCCAGGCCAACCAGATGGAAAATAAGAAAAGTAAGACTGTCACCTGCCACCTTTCCTGAACTATGCCCAAGAAAGATCTGGAGCCTGCCTGTATGCCTTCCCCATGGGGGACCAGGAAGAGTCAGCGCAATGTCAAGTCAGCAGCAAGCCAGCCAGAGAAGGGCCTGTTACACAGCTGAGGAGGAAACCCTTCCAACCTCCCCTCCAGATAACACTTCAGCTTTCAACTTGAGCTCACATAATGGGCAGAGTGCAAGCTGTGAGCTTTAGCAACTTCAGAGGCTGCTGTTGCTGCACCAGCATCCTACCCACTGCTCCAGGGAGGGAGGAGGTAGCAGGATATGAGTCAGAGCAAGGCTCATGTGGAGACTGAGGGCATTTCTGATCACTGGTGGTACACACTGGTGTGAATGGGATATGACTCCAACTTAGGTTTGTTGAGAGAGTGGGGGCTGTTGTTTTTTTTTATTTTAAGAAGGTTCATTTAGGCCAGGCATGGTGGCCCATGCCTGTAATCCCAGCGGCTCAGAAGGCTGAGGCAGGAGTATCACAAGTTCAAAGTCAGCCTCAGTGATTGAATGAAACCCCCGTCTAAGGGCTAGGGTGTAGCTCAGTAGCTAAGCACTCCTGGGTTCAATCCCTGGTACCAAAAAAGAAAAAAGGAAAGGAGGAAGGAAAGAAAGAAGGAAGCAAGCAAGCAAGCAAGTACACTAAACACAATGAAGTATTCAAGGACAAAAACATACATTATAACTGAAACTTACTCTCACATAGTTCAGGAAAAAAATTAACATACAGAGAAAAGAATAAACCCGATGTGGTGTCAACAATCAGGACATCTGGATGAAGAATTTAGGGAAATTAAGTTTAAAATTATTTCAAAAATTATTTCAAAAACTTTAAAACTTATCAAACGAGGGACTAGTTAAAATGATCATCTGTGGCTATGGCTGTGGCAGAGCGCTTGCCTAGCATGTATGAGGCAACAGGTTTTTTTTTTTAATATTTTTTAGTTGTTGATGGACCTTTATTTTATTCATTTATTTATATGTGGTGCTGAGAATCGAACCCAGGGCCTCACACATGCAAGGCAAGTGCTCTGCCACTGAGCCACAATCCCAGCCCGAAGCAATAGGTTTGATCCTCAGCACATATAAATGAACAAATAAAATAAAGGCATTTTGTCCATCTACAACTACAAAAAAGTTTTGAAAAAATGATCATCTGAAGAAGTTACAAATATTAGGAAAACATCATAGTAAATTTTTTGTGTAATATTACATATTCTATCCACTAGCAAATCATGAAATTATGGTAAGACACTTCTTAAAAGCTCTTAGGCTATTCAAAGAGATCTTCAGAAATAGAAAAAAAGTTGTTTTTTATCTGTAATCAGTTTTATTAGGCTAAAAGCTTCAATATTTTGTCTTTTAGATCTTTTTTTTTTTTAACATCATCGTCATGATAATACCTCATTATATGCTTTGAGGTTTCCCAGACAAAAGCCTGTTACTATTTCTGACCCTAATTCATCCTTTTTGCATGCTGTGCTGTGGGCATAACATCAATTTATTATAACCAATAATTTACAGTGCCTCCTAGTCACTAAATTACCACCATAAGCATAGATGATTCAGAGGGAAAAAACAAACAAACTAGTATATATACTAAAACCAACCTACTCATCAGTTATTTAAGAAAAAGCTGGGTCCTTATATTTCCCATTTAATATAAACACAATACTAAACAATTTGCATAGATTATACAAAGCTTTCCAAACAAAGAGAAAGAAAAATTAGAGAGCTCTAATAAAGTTTTATAGCTACTCATTGAAAGATTTATACTCGAACTTGAAGGGTACTGTAATAACAAAACTATAAGAAGTCTAACATTTCTGTCCATGACTATCATCATTAGCATTCTAACATTTAAACATGCAAATATACACACCTGTTCTGCTCTAGGTGAAAACTTTAATTTTGGAAATAGTGAATTTGCTCTACCTCCCATGCTCTTAATATGGTATTATTTTCTACTTCAAGTATCAATAGCTAGTAAAATGCTCCATACTTAAAATAATAATAGTAATTTTTATGTATATCGCATAATATTTACACTATTAAATGAGAAGCTTCATTTCAAACACAACCCTCATCTGTCCCCTTTCTCTCTCCCTGGGGCAGCCTCAGAGCCACAAGGGATGATTTAGGAAATGGAATGGAGGTCACATAGACAAGATGTGAGATTAGACATACAAAGGAACAGAGAATAGGTCTCCAATCATCAGGAGAACTAATTTCCAGGTTTGTTTCTCAAGAGGCACATGATCTATTCAAGGAAGCAGCTCAGCCACTAAGACCAAGGTGGAAGACAGGATGCCTCCCAACACTGCAGGAACAGTTCCTCCTCAGCTGGTATAGCAGCCAGCTGGACTGCTGAAGATGGTCTGCCACACAAGGTGGTCACAACCAAGGCTTTTTCCTGTGTAAACGCATTGGAAAGAAGCATTATGTAAGACAAAAGCATACAAATAACACTTCAGAAAATAAATGAACACTCATCAAATTATGCACTGAAAGAATATGGTGTTTTGTGGAAAGTCACTAAACCATGGAATCTAAGAAGCCAGAAAGGGCAGCAGTGTTAGACACATGAATAAAGTGGCTGCAGAAAAGAAGCAAACCAGACTATCAACTGCGGAAGAATATGTCATTTCCTCATTACTTTTTCTCCTATACAGAAGTATCCCTGATAGCAGAGGAGAGTGAATATTCCCATAGGGCATGTTCTAAAGTAGTCCTCTAATAAATATTAAAGTTATTTTCTTGCTTTTAATCTTAAAAATTCTCACAGATCTGCATGATACTCTATGATATCCATGTTTATTTCATTATAAAAATGACTCTCTCTCCCCTAAATGTCAGGTACAATTAACATTCTAGGAACATGGGCCACGTTTATCTGCTGGCTACTTGACTCGACTCTGGCATAGCTGCATACTCTCTGGAGAAACCTGGTTCCAAATTAAAATTTTATTTAAGAGAAACCAAACTACAGCACCACACCAAACCAAACTGAACCAAACAGAACCAAAGAAAACAAATAATACCTAAAGGGTAAAGTCCTAACAAGATATCTGAAACAAATCTTGTCTAATATATTTTTCAGAAAAAGTCCACTCCAGACAAATGTAATTTATGTTAATACAGCATAAACAATCAAAAATAAAGAGAAACCACTTACTACCTAAAATGGGAATGAAAGGCTTGTCTTCTATATTTCTAGAAATTAAAAAAAAATCTTTGGCTGAAAGAAGAGGAAAGAGTTACACCCATACAAATTGTCAGAATGGTAAGAATTAGTATCACCAAATGCTTCTCAACTTAGCCAACTAACAACAGTAGTATTTTAAAATCACAAATTTGAATTTTCAGAGTATAGCTCATGATGCCAGCTGGCTAGCTATAATAGTGGAGCAATTTACAGAGGATAGAACATCAAGTTAGCGGAACATTTTCCTTAAAACCCAAGGTATCTTTATCATGTTCTCCATACATGTTAATTTTTCAAACATTAAATACCTTGGATAGTAACCTCAAAGAGGAATATCTAAATGATCAAGAAAAGACCCAATATACTAGGAAAAAGACAAAGCTGAATGTCTGGCACAAAGAAATATCCAAGAAAATAGATCTTCAAAGAATACACTATCAAAATAGAAATATTTAATTTTGTGAAACTTACCTACAGGTGTTCAAAAAACTCTTAAAATGAGGGCTACACTGACATGCCAGAGTCAGATTATCACCTGGGATTAGGTAACTAAAATTAAAAGCCTATTTCAAGGGATGGGAGATGTAGCTCAGTGGTATAGCATGTGCTTATTAGCATGTGCAAGGCCCTGGGTTTGATCTTCTGCACGCACATGCGTGCATAAACACATACACACACACAATGGAGGAGGAGGAGAAGAGCAGAAGGCGAGGAAACCTTCTTTAGACTAGAAGTGAACCAGAAATAAGCCAAATCATAAAGATGAGGCAAGTCTGAAATAGCTCAGTCCCTGTGGGGTAAGATAACCTGTTCTTATGTTCATTGTCAAAAGCAAATTAATGTTCTCACTGTAAGATAATAATCATATCCAGAGGGGCTGGGATTGTAGCTCAGCAGTAGAGTGCTTGCCTCGCATGCGTGAGGCCCTGGGTTCGATCCTCAGCACCACTTACAAAGCAATAAAATAAAGACATTGTGTCCATCTACAACTAAAAAAAATATTTAAAAAAAAGTACTAATCATATCCAGAGACTTGCCAATTTTTTACACACAATGTTCGCAATTTAGTCAAAAGTTACTGATCATGCCAGTGTTAAGAATCGTAAGTGACTGAAAACTGGGGTGGAGAGGGCAAATACAAGAAATCCAAACTTGTTAGATAAAGACTTTAACATAAAGTGATCAATGTGTTCAAGAAATAGGTGACAAAGTGAAGAATTTCAACAAAGAACATTAAGCTATTAAAAACACCAAATGGAAAATCCAAAACTAAAATATTCTGCTAAAACGCAAATAAAACGTAATAGGTTTAATGGAAGACTAACTACAACTGGAGAAGAATATAAATACTATTTCAAGGGAAAAAAATCGTAAACCAATAGTGAACTCTAGGTAATAAAAGGTATACTGAAATACTTGGAGGAAACATGTACCAATGGCTTCAATTTACCTTCAAATACATAAAAAAATAAGATGGATGGACATATACATAATAAAGGAAGTATAATAAAACACAGAATCTAAGTGCGTGCATACAAGCATTCACTGAAAAATATTTCAGCTTTGATGAAACTTTTTCAGAAATTTTTGAAAGAAGTAAAAGTGAGGGCTGGGATTGTGGCTCAGTGGTAGAGTGCTTGCCTAGCACGAATGACATACGGGATTCGATCCTCAGCACCACATGAGTAAACAAATAAAGGTATTGTGTCCATCTACAACTAAAAGAAAATTAAAAAAAAAAAAGTAAAAGTGAAATAAATTTTCCTAACAAAAACAACTCATCAACAGAAGATCTGCTTAACAGAAATTTCAAAGAGTTCTTCTGAAAGGAAGAAAAAAATCACAGAAGAACAGAGATGCATGAAGAAATACAGAATAAGAGAAAGGGTAACTATAAATATAAATCTAAATAGAAATTAACTGCATAAAACAGTAATAAAGATGTCTTCTAGGATAAACACACACATAACAACAGCCCAAACGGTGGAAGGAGTAAAATGGAGTTGCAGTATTCTAAAATCCTTGCATTTCTTGGAAAATGAGATTTATAGTCTTCAATAAGTCAAAACTGCATGACATCATCTGTACTAGTTAAATACTAAATAAATGGCAGAGAAGAAAAAACAAAAATAAAAAGTACTTAAAAAGAAGGCAAGGAAGGGAAAGATTTAGAAGAGGTACACTAATAAAACACAAATAGTAAAAATGGTATAATTTAAACCCATGTGTCAGTTATTATATTAAAAGTAAACAGACTGAATACTCTAAAACTATTCCCACCAAGTGTGGTGGCGCATACCTATAATCCCAGTGGCTCAGAAGACTGAGGCAGGAGGACTGCAAGTTCAAAGCTAGCCGGAGCAACTTAACCAGGCCCTAAGCAACTTAGTGAGACCCTGTCTGAAAATAAAAAATAAAAAGAGGTGGGGATGTGGCTCAGTAGAAAGTGCTTTCTTAGCATGTGCAAGGCCCTGGGTTCAATACCTAGTACCATGTAAAACAAAACAAAGAAAACCCACACACACAAACAAAAAGCTATTCTCAAATGAAAAAAATTATAAGATGTACTGTCAAAATACAAAATAGGTTAAGTCCTAGGTTTATTAGATTTACTCCATACAACAGCTCACATAAAGATCTAAAATGAAATGGTATAAATGAAAATAGTGCCCTACATTAAAGTCAAAATACAATAGCAGGAGAAAACATGTCTCTGATAGATCAGGTCTTGAAGCAAGGCAACCTTCCATGCCAATAAATATTTACTAAGTTCCTACTTGTAGTGGGCAATTTCCTAAGATTTGGTGTTTTAAAAACACCAATGTGGTTTAAAAAGCAAAGATACTCAGAGGGAAATGGCAGTCTAGCTGCACTCTTCATTTTCCCTCCACAGAGAACTAGCTCTTAAGATCCTACACACATAGCCAAATATGACAAGTAGCTTTCCTTTGTGCCAGTCGTGAGTGATCTGGATCCATCACCTGCAGGGCTACTGGCAGCAGGTGGGGAGGGACTGTGAAACGTGCTGGGGTACACACATCAGGCGTGTGTGTGTGTGTGTGCATGCTCAGCACTCATGTCTCCAGCTGCCCACTTCAGCCTCATCTCACTTCTATTGAAGATGCAGCAACTTCACATTAATGGGCACAGCACAGAACATCTCACTACCCACTGCCCTCCCCCCAACACATACCAAACACCTACTTTCCAGAGCCTATTCAAAATTCAAGGACACTCATTTCATTACAGATTCTATCACGAAAGTACTAAAGCAAGATCTCACCCCTCAAGTGTTTTGCTTCTATCTGCCATCTTAAAAGAAAATAACTGATTTTTTTCAATTGCGTATATCCATATAATTTAAAAAAATATATTTTTAGTTGTACATGGACACAATACCTTTATTTAATTTTATTTTTTATGTGGTGCTGAGGATCGAACCTAGTGCCTCACACTTGCTAGGCAAGCACTCTACCACTGAGCTACAACCCTATCCCACATCCATATAATTTTAATAGACATTTATAAGTTTTAATACAAATGATGTGTAAAGACCTGAAAATAGCAAGTATATATAGCCTACAAGTCACAGCAAATTAAAACCTTAAAATTTTTCTAGAGTACACATCAATATGAGCTTGCAATGTCAGAAAGATCAGACTTAAGTTTGAAAGGCCACAAAAAAAATGAAGTATACAAACTTTACTAGAAACTAAGTAAGCTCTTCATGAAGCTGCCATGGCACAGAATCTTCTATGATTTCAAAATACAGAAAAGTAAATTCTCCCAAAGTTATTTCTTATAATCAAATAATTTTCAACTGTAAACAGACTTAAGAGTATTTTTACACCAGCAATCTCATTATATGCCTCTGAATCACTGCCATTTGACCTTAGACCTGTTTCTTGTCCCTTATACGTGAACTTGGACATGATCACATCACAGGGACTTCATCCTTCAACCTTGGCTCCGTTTCCTCACTCCCTGGTATGTTTATGCTGTACACTCATCCTCCACAATGCTCTGAGTAGCAGTCACCCCACACACGAACTTGTCCCTGCCACCGTGACATTGGTTTCCTGCAAGATCCTGTTCCTAGCTTTGTTAGTACTTCTCACTGAAATGTATGATTTTACATGGTTTCTCTCTCCTGTGGGACAACTCTTTGGAAGTGGGATTCTTGTCTTATTCTCTTTAACTACCTCGAATGTTTTTATTCTGTATTTGTCTGTACTGTTTCTATTTTATGACAGTAAAAAACATATTCTTAAAAACATTCATTCTGTGCAGGAGTACATTTAATTAAACCATCAATACTTTATTTACCTATGACGGGAAGGGATTGGGGTGTGAAGCAAAAATAGTCCTTGCTGGGGCAAAATGTCCAAGATAAAGCAAGTGGATGAAATAACATTCACAGGCCCTGCTGTCTGACTGCCCTCAATTTAGCCAACTTTCACTAATTGCTGGGCTCTTCTCAGCAGATCCAACCCCTGCCACCTGAGCCTTTAACCTCTTCCTCAACCTTCAGGCACCAGTTCAGACCTTGGGTCCTCACCCTCCAGTCCAGAGGGGTCGTAATCATATTTTCACAGATTCTGTACTTGTCTTCAAGTGAGCACCACAGTTTTAACTAATGAAATAATCAACTTGAGCAAGGACAAACTTCCACAAGGGCACAGACCTGTATATTATTCCCTCTGGCTCCTCTAGTGAAGCATAGTAGGTACATAATTATTTGTTGGATGTTGATTTTGAAAAGCATTGAATGGATCACAGAAATATATATAGAGATACACAAATATATATCATGTGTGTATGTAATATGCACACAAACACATACATGTTCTTTCTTTGCCACACAGAAGGCACTTAAAAAATTTACCTGTTGAAAATTCAACTCAAAGTGGATCAAGAACCTAGTCATTAGACCAGAGACACTGAGCCTACTAGAAGAAAAATTAGTCCCAAATCTCCATCGTGTCAGCTTAGAAACCAAATTCCTCAACAAGATTCCTAAAGCATAAGAAGTAAAATCAAGAATCAATAAACGGGGCACTGGGGTTGTGGCTCAGTGGTAGAGTGCTCACCTAGCATGTATGAGGCACTGGGTTCGATCCTCAGCACCACATTAAAAATAAATGAAATAAAGATTTGTGTCCATCTACCACTAAAATATATACATATTAAAAAAAGAATCGATAAATGGGATGGTATCAAACTAAAAAGCTTCCTCATAGCAAAGGAAGTAATCAAGAATGTGAAGAGAAAGCCTACAGAATGGGAGAAAATCTTTGCCACCTTCAGCTCAGATACAGCATTAATTTCTAGGATATATGGAACTCAAAAAACTGAACACCAAAAATAAAAACCAAACAAGCCAATCAATAAATGGGCAAAGGAACTGAACACACTTCACCGAAGAAATATGGTCAACAAATACATGAAAAAATACTCAACATCACTAGCAATTAGAGAAATGCAAATTAAAACTATAATGAGATTTCATCTCACTCCAGTCAGAATGGCAATTATCAAGAATACAAGTAACAATAAATGTTGATGAGGATGTGGGGAAAAAGGTACACTCATACATTGCTGGTAGGACTGCAAATTGATACAACCACTCTGGAAAGCAATATGGAGATTCCTCAGAAAACTAGGAATGGAACTTCCATTTGACCAAGTTACACCACTCCTCGGCATATACTGAAAGGACTTACAGTGACACAGCCACATCAATGTGTACAGCAGCTTAATTTACAATAGTTGAGCTATTAAACCAACCTATGTGCCCTTCAACAGAAGAAGATAAAGGAAATGTGGTATATATGCACAATGGAATATTACTCAGCCATAAGGAAGAAACAAATTATGGCATTTGCCGGTAAATGGATGGAGCTGGAGAATATCATGGTAAGTGAGATAAGCCAATCCCAAAGAACCAAAGACCAAATGTTCTCTCTGATATACAGATGCTGACTTACAATAGGTGGATGGGGGAGGGAAGAGGGCAGGTTCACCGGATTGAAAAGGGGGAGTATAGGGAAGGGAATGGGAAAAACAGTAGAATGAGTCAGACATAACTTTCCTATATTCATACATGAATACACAACCAGTGTAACTACACATCATATACAACTACAAAAATGGAAATTTATACTCCATGTATGTATGTCAAAATACACTATCATGTATAACTAAAAAGAACAAAAATTTTTTTAAAAATGTACACGTTTAACAACAAGCGAGTGAACAATTCACATACATCTCTTCAAAACCTTTTTGGCTTGTTAATAATCATCTAGGTATTGAATATGGAATGCAATCATCTATATGCTGTTTAGGCTTGTCTTTAGAACTTTTGCCATTAAGGATAAGCACTCTGTATTAATATTCTAGATGCCAAAGGCACATGAACAACCATAAAAATAGGAGGGAAAATTCAAACCCAACCCCAGTGATAAGTCCAACAATTTTCTATATCCTCATAAAGTTAGGCAAAAACATGTAGAGCTTAATATTATTAAGAACAAAAATGGAAAGAGCCACTTGCTTGAATTATAAACAAATACAGAATCAAATAAAAGCTCTTTAGCCTGGGTTTTTAATGATAAGTGAAAGAGACTAGTCTGAAAAAGCTGCATACTGTATGGTTCCAATTATATGACACTCTAGAAAAGGCAAAACTATGGAGTCAGTAAAAAAGACAAGTGGTTGCCAAGGTCTCCTTAAAGGGTAGGGGGATAGGAGCACCAAATAGGTTAAGTGCAGACTCTCCAAATAGTGAAAGTATTCCACACAAAAGTTAATGGAGCTGGGCGCAGTGGCACATGCCCGTAATCCCAGCAGCTCAGGAGGATCACGAGTTCAAAGCCAGCCTCAGCAACGGCGAGGTGCTAAGCAACTCAGTGAGACCCTGTTTCTAAATAAAATTTTTAAAATAGGGATGGGGGATGTAGCTCAGTGGTTCAGTGCCCCCGAGTTCAATCCCCAGCACCAAAAAAAAAAAAAAAAAAGTTAATGGAGCCGGCATACTGGTACATACCTGTAATCCAGATGGCTTGGAAGGCTGAGGCAGGAGAATCACGAGTTCAAAGCCAGCCTGAGCAACTTAGTAAGGCCCTAAGCAACTCAACTAGACCCTGTTTCTAAATAAAATATTTAGAAAAGGAATTGTGATGTGGCTCAGTGGTTAAGTACCCATGGGTTTAATCCCCTGGAACAAAAAAAAAAAGTTTAATGGTGGATACCTGATAATGCATTTGTCAAAACCCACAGAAGAGTATAGCACAAAAGCAAGTTTCAATGTACACAAACTTCTAAAAAATCATTTTAGGAGGTCAGGGAATCCCACGATAGAATGCAGACTGTGAAAAAACAACCTAAATGTATTACATATGTATATAACATCCTCACTGAAAAGGGTGAAGGGAGAAGGTTACTAAGTAACCTGAGAAATGAGCAGAGACTACAAGACTAAAGGTAAATGAAAATGCACACAATCTCTATACTCTAGTTGTTGAAGCTGTTTCCCATAAGGATACATAATAACAATTCCAAAACCACAAAGCATGAATACTGGATTGAAGAATTAAGTAAATGGGTGGCAGATGGTGAATGCCAGGCTTCTTACTGCTAGGGTGGGAAGTTGACAATTAAGAAAACAGAGGAGGCTAGAATGACCCACGTGGTCATTAGAGTTGGAGAGCACAGTATGGATTCATCTTTACATCTTAAAATAAATGCTGATGGTCACACTATTATGGTTTGGCTATAAGGTGTCCCCCAAAAGCTGCTGTGTTAATGTAAGAGGTGAAAAGATTAGATTACAAGAGCCATGACCTAATCGCTGGATGAATCCATTTGATGGATTAATAATTTGAATACATTCCTGGGTGGTAAGTAACTAAAAGCAGATGAGATGAGTCAAAATAAACTTTCCTCCTCTAAGTTGTCCTGGTCAGGTACTTGGGGTAGAGCTACAAAAAACTGCCTAACAACTACATAAAGAGAAAGTTATAGATCTGCCTATGTACATAGGTTAGTATATAAGCACACCCAGTACCTAGATCCTTGTTTCTAACAGTATTCTCCAATAAAGGGATCCTGGGTTTCTTTAAGAAACTGCGGATTCTAGGATTGGGGCAGGAAATTCGCAAGATGAGCCTGGGGCATCTTCTAGTGTCAGAAGTAAGGAAGTGCTATAAAAGGAAGGCAGGTCCAACTGAAAGAACCTCCAAAAGCCAAAACTAGAACAATTTTACCAACAAAATAAAGTAGTGTATATATATATAAGCCATAATACAAACTAAATATCCATGAATCCATATCAATATTCATAAATAACAAAACAAATGGGGGACAGTAGACAAATCTCTTATACAGAAGAATTCTAAATGATGTACCTATTCCATCCTCAAGGAGTGGAGCGTAACTCCCCACCCTCTAGTGTGGGCTATACACAGTGACTTCCTCTCCAAGAGCACAGTATACAAAAGGGGGAGAGTAAGAATGGCTTTCTAATGGAGAAACCTGACCAATCTGACAGAGCCAAGTGACCAGGGTCAATATCAACAGTGATAAATCTTTTTGATAGGACGTATCTTTGATATGATATAATGAAAATGACATTCTTTGTGGTCTTCTCAAAACCTGTTAACTCCAGTCTAGTGATGAGGAAAACATTAGACAAATCCCAGAGAGCGACATTTTCCAGAATGCCTGACTAACACTTCTCAAATCTAACAAGGTCATCAAAAACAAGGAAAATCTAAGACACCGTCATAGACAAGCAGAGTCTAAGGGGACACCAACATTAGAGAAAGGACAGTACACAGAAATTTTATCTTTATAATTTTTTTGTAAATCTACTTCATTAAAAATTAAAATTTTATGTAAAACAAAACAAAAAATATCTTACTATTCACTATTCTGTAAATTGAACTTTAGATTAGTTAGCACCCATAGCATCAACTGGGAGCTTATTAGAAATGCCTCTTCCCAGGGCCCAACCAGACCTGCTGAATCAGACCTGCTGGGACAGAGCCCAGCAATCTTAGTTTAAAAAGCCTCCAGCTGACTGACACATGCTGAACTCTGAGGACACAATGGCTCTGGCTTCTGATAAAGGAGGTAGATGCAACTTGAGAACCAGGTCCACACTTTGAGAATCACTGCTTTAGACCAACCAAGCAATAAGACCAACTACTACACTGGGCACAGGGGTGCACACCTGTAATCCCAGCAATGCAGGAGGCTGAGGCAGGAGAATCACAAGTTGGAGACCAACTTAGTGAAGTCCTAAGCAACTTAGTGAAACCCTGTCTCAAAATAAAAAATAAAAAGGGCTGGGGATGTGGCTCAGTGGTTAAGCACTTCTAGGTTCAACCCAGTTTAAAAAAGACTACTACTGTTTCTTACATGCCAGGTACTTAATACAACATACCAGCAAGACAGGTTTTATGATCCCCCTAAAAAAGATGGGACAAGCTTAGAGAACACAGTTCTCCTACAGTTGTACAGCTCCATGACAGGGCCATGGAACCACTGTCCTTACATCTTGAGGGACCACACTTCTGGGTAGCATTCTGTATTTGTTTTGAGGCTGCTATAACAAATTGCCACAGACTTGGTGGCTTAAAAAAAAAGATTCCCTCACAATTCTGGACATTGTAAGTCTGAGAGCTGGCAGAGCTGGCCCCTCTCTGGGAAAGCCTGGCTCATTCCAATTCCTGGTGGCTGCCAGCATTCCTGAGCTCATGGCTGCATGACTCCCATCTCTGATTTTTTCACATGACTTTGTAGGAGGGAGGGAGTATGGGGATGGAATCCAGGAGCACTCTACCACTGAGCTATATCCCTACTCCTTTTTAAAATTTTTATTTTGAGACAGGGTGGATCTTGCTCCCAGACTGGCCTCAAACTTGAGATCCTCCTGCCTCAGCCTCCTGAGTAGCTGGGACTATGAGGGCACGCTGCCACCACATACTACTTGACCAACCTTTTTGTCTGTATCTTTTATCTCCCCCTTTGCCTCATTCAACTAACAAAACTGTGATAGTATTCAGGGCCTGCCAGGATAATCCAGAGTAATATTCTCATCTCAAAGATCCTCAGCTTAAATCCACCTCCATAAACCCCTTTCCTAGTAAGGTAATATTTACCCAGAACTTGATATCTCTGGGTGGCCATTATTGAATTGACTACACATGCTGTAAGTCCAAATGATATCCAACAGATTTCCCCTACAAAATTAGAACAGAGAATTACGATTTCTGAATGACAAGTTTTTTTCTTTCTTATAGGGATTACCACCAAATACACATGAACTCAGCTGTCAATGCAGGAAGCACCACCTTCTAAACTATCAAAAACTCAACTACAGGGGGCTGGGATTGTAGCTCAGCGGTAGAGCGCTTGCCTTGCATGCGTGAGGCCCTGGGTTCGATCCTCAGCACCACGTACAAAGCAATAAAATAAAGACATTGTGTCCATCTACAACTAAAAAAATATTTAAAAAAAACCAAAAAACAAAAAACTCAACTACAGAGGTCATGAATGCCTTCATCAAGGTCAGAATTCAGAGGGCTTATGGAACAGTCTGATCAGCACTTTAAAGAGACTGTAGAAGAATTTTAGGACTAAAGACTTTAAGAAACTGATCCAGGAACACTGAAAACTTCCTAAGAGAAGATCAAACATCTTGTTTGTTCCTAGGTTGCCATCCACTACTTTAAATCCATTTAAGTCACTACTTTAGCAAGACTCTAACAAACCAACCAACAGAGTACCATAACATCTAACTCTTAACTTGAACATTCTCTTAAATTTATAAGCATAGGGCTGGGGTTATGGCGCAGTGGTAGCGTGCTCGCCTAGCACGCATGAGGTCCTGGGTTCGATCCTCAGCATCACATAAAAATAAAATAAAGATATTCTGTCCACCTACAACTAAAAAATAAATATTAAAAAAATTTATAAGTACATTAAAAGTATTCCAAAGAAATAGAAGAATCCTATAATTCAAAACTAACAGAAAACTAGTGAGTAGTTTTTTTTTTTTCCTAAAAAATCAAAGCCACACTGGAAATACCAGGCTAAATAAGTTCAAAGGTCACTTCAGCACTAAATGAAGTCAGTGATTTTGGGAATCCATCGTTAAATTAAAGTGTTTATAAGATGAAAAAAAAAGAAAAAGAAAGAAATGTAAGAATCCTGAAGATTTTCCTTCTGTCTACAATTCTTCACACCTGAACTTTATGGGGTCTTTTAAAATGAATACTAGCAATATTTAGAACAACAAAGTTTGCAGTATTTGGAGTATAGTGCAAAATTATAAAGAAAAGAAGCCAGGCATGGTGGCGCATGCCTGCAATCCCAGCAGCTTGGGAGGCTGACAGGAGGATCATGAGTTCAAAGCCAGACTCAGGAACATCAAGGTGCTAAGCAACTCAGTGAGATCCTGTCTCTAAATAAAATACAAAATAAGGCTGGGGATGTGGCTCAGTGGTCGAGTGCCCCTGAGTTCAATCCCGGTAGAGGAATTTTAGGACTAAAGACTTTCAATCCCGGTAGCCCCTCAACCCCCTCAAAAAGAAAAGAAAACATGATCATTACAGTTAAACTGCCCTGCAGTCAGATTGCCTGTATTCAAATTCTGAAATTTTTCTCTTAACAAGCAATACAATCCCAAACAAGTTATGTGACCTTGTTTTAGAGAAGACAAAATTGGGTTAGGAGAACACATTTTTTAAAAAATATTTTTTATTTTTAGTTGTAGATGAACACAATGTCTTTATTTTACTGCTTTGTATGTGGTGCTGAGGATCGAACCCAGGGCCTCACGCATGCGAGGCAAGCGCTCTACCGCTGAGCTACAGTCCCAGCCCAGAACACACTTTAAATATGTTTTATCTATATAACAAAATCACAAGATATCCTCTCTAAATCCACATCTACCTCTAAAAAATTCTTTACTACCAGGGCTTAACTGAATCAATTTTCAATAACAACTATCTCCTGAATTTAATACTGATTTCCTGTTAAGACCATGTAAAATTCTATTGATATACAGTAACTGTTACAAAATGACTAAGACTGTCCGGTGATCATTTAGCTTTCAGTCTATTAGGCAGTTTTACAGACCAAAATTAACAAAAGAAAGGCTGAGCCCACGGTACATTTCTACAGCAATTAGTAAAGGGTGTGAAGAAGCTTCTTGGGGAAGCGTGTGGTTCTGTGAGGGTGAGGGACTTATGTCTTCAAAGCTAAACAAAACAATACAACTCTAATCAATAGTGTATGCATCAAATCTCATAATAAATAGTCAAGCACAGTGACGCAAGCCTATAGTAGGAAGGATGAGGCTTGAGAAGAATTCCTCGAGTCCAGGAATTCAAGATCAGCTTGGACAACACAGCAAGACTCAACAGGAAAAAAGAAAAGAAAAAAAACATGATAAATAAAACCTCTACAACACAGGCTCCATACCTTACAATTCCAAACAAACAGCAATTAGCTTCTGCAGGGGAAAGGGGGACAGTGCTGACCACCAGCCCTCTGTGGTCCACTGCTCTTCAGGCTAGTACCCAAAGTTCTAATATTCTCAAGCAATGTTCCACACACCAGTCATCAGCAGATAAAAAAAATTTCCCTTCATTATGGTAGCACACCTCCCACACTATCCACTCATATCCAAGGATTCTCTTTTTAAAGAAGATAATGTTCACTTTGAAAAAATCCTCCCACGTTACCATCTTCCAAGTCAACCAATTTTTTTTTTGGTAGTGGGAAGTGAATTCAGAGGTACTTGAACACTGAGCCACATCTCCAGCCCTATTTTGTGTTTTATGTAGAGACAGGGTCTCACTGAGTTGCTTAGCGCCTCACTTTTGCTGAGCCTGGCTTTGAACTCACGATTCACCTATCTCAGCCTCCCAAAGTGCTGGGATTACAGGATTGTGCCACCATGCCTGGCCTGTCTCCTCACTTTCTGGCATCTCCACAGATAAGCAGATGCATACTGAAATCAGGAGTTTTGCTGTGCTCACTCCTGCAACCCCCCATGTCCAGGGCAGGCCTGTCACATAGCAGGCACACAATTTCTTTTAAACACATTAACCATTAAAAAGAAATCTACATTTGCATTACTGGGAATATTTTGACCATACTCATCTTGCTCTAATAAACAATCAGAATTCTAAATTATTACAGTATTCATTGATAAACACCTAAAAAGCCAATGGGTATCTCTGCTATTAAAGGAAACAGAATCTTACTCTTCTTGCTGCCTTTAATAAACCACATTAAAAAATAAAACTAAGTCTTATGTCTTTAAAATCAGGGTTCGTGTTGCAGGAAAATACAGACATGTAACAAACATGAAAGAGAAAGTAGTAACTGCAATATTTTTCTATGAAAGGGAGATTTAAAAAAGGAAAGAAAAAGCTTTGGAAGTAAGTTCCAGAGATCAAAGAAAATAACTATACAGATTTCTTTACCCCTGCCCAAAAATGATTCAGTGAGAAAACATAGAAGTAAAACAGTACAAGGTCAAGCCTGATGATGTCAGCAAGAGGGTTAGCATTAAATTGTTGAGTGAATGCTGAAGGATTCTTGCTAGCCAAGGAACAGTTTTACTGTAATAGCACCATGACAAAATTTTTATAGTAATACCATATCACATTATAAGTTTGCTCAAATGATAAGCTCTTTTATTAGGGTTAGAAGTCTGCAGC
Source organism: Geosciurus inauris (assembly GCA_004024805.1). NCBI lineage: Eukaryota > Metazoa > Chordata > Mammalia > Rodentia > Sciuridae > Geosciurus > Geosciurus inauris. Next base: position 142,236 of record PVHX01000793.1, on the reverse strand, counting down.
CCTCACAAAGACCTTTCTGTTTTAGATTTCCTAGAAGTCCATGAGCTACAAATCACATCCTGTACATTATCCACTTAAGAGTCACAGAAGATCCAGTCTTCTACTGCTTTGCACAGCTTCCTAGGGCACAGAGCAGCCCAGAGGATACAGAGGCAAGCTGAGCAACCTCCCTTTTGTGTTCAATTAGATATCTCTGGGTTCTTTTTATTTTGAAATCATTTAGATTTACAAAAGTTGTAAACACAGTGAAGAAATTCCCCCACTCTGTTTCACCCAGTTTTTCTCTACTCTTAACATCTTATTTAACTATGGCACACATATCAAATTAAAAAAATTAATATTCATGTAACACTATACCCTGTAGACTTGATTCACACTTCACCAGCTTTCTCACTCGTGTCCCTTTTCTCTTCCAATCCAGGGCCCCACACTGCACTGAGTCATCATGTCTCCACTGTCTCCACTCCCAACTTTAGTCTTTCCTTGCTTTTTATGACCTTGGCACTTTGGAAAAACAATGATCACACCTTATAGAAAGTCCCACACTTTGGGTTTGATGCAGTTTCTCCTGACTAGCCTGGGGTTAAGGACTAAGGAAGACTACTCAGGAAGTGAAGTGTCCTCACCTCATCATACTGGTGAGTTACACGACATGATGACAACTTATGAGGTTAAGGTAGTGAATGCCAGGTTCCCAAATCCTACGTCATTCATCAAAAGTGAGCCACTAAGACCAGCATACAGGTAAGAGGAGGGAAATTAAATTCCACCTTCCAGGAGGGAAAATTATCAAAGAATATGTGATGGTTATAAACCACCATAGTAATTAAATACTTTGTAATTACTTTGGTAAATAAACCTTAGGTTATAGTTCATATAAACCTTCAAAAGCTGTCTTAAGAACGATTTTTAGTGCTGGGGCTATAGCTCAGTGACACAGTGCTTGCCTAGCATGTGTAAGGGTTTGATTCTTAGCATGGCATAAAAATAAATAAAATAAAGGCATGCTGTCCACACACAACTACAATAATATTTTTAAAAAAGAATGATTTTTAGCCAGACAACATAAATAGACATTTGCAAAATCATCAACTGCAGAAACAAAAAAGGCATTTTAGAATATCATTTAGTTTTAGCTTTCAAGTGTCAGTTTAATCTCTAGTCAAAATGTCTTTGTTACCATCATCTCTGACTTCTTCCCATGCTCTGACTTGAGGTTTACTGCTGGCCCGTCATCCTTGCAACCCATTGCAGTTAACATGGCTAGAAGAGTAGGAAGAAAGAGGTATGGGGGATGTGAAAGGGTACCATTGGAATTTTGTCTGTAATAGTCCAAAAATCCAAATGCCTTTAAATAGGGTGACCCAGGCTATCAAAGCCCCTCCACACTGTCCCCTTAACTCATCCTACCCTACTCCAACTGTTACCCAGCCCATCCTTGCCTTCCTGTGTGTCTTAACAGTATTTTTCTCTGGCTATTGTTGGCTTGTTAATTAGGTAGTATGGGATTTTTAAAAACAGATTAGTCCATTCTCATTTATTGATAAATTCTTAGAATTCAGGAATCATCTTCTTACCTCAAAATGACTTATATAGCACTTTGAATACTGATGTACATTTCAAAAGGTGGATTATCAGTTCTATTACAGAAACTGGAGTGGTAATAATATGTGGTCTCGGGCTGAGGTTGTGGCTCAGTGGCAGAGCACTTGCCTCGCATGTGTGAGGAACTGGGTTCAATCCTCAGCACCACATAAAAATAAACAAAACAAAATAAAGACACTGTGTCCATGTATAACTAAAAAATATTTAAAAAAAAAATATGTGGTCTCAACCTTTTCAACTATGCTACTGTGTTATATTTTAAGATAAAGAAAGTGATAAATGGATCCCTACTTCTGATTAATGTGCTAAAGAGCCCTTTTCCTGTCAACTGAACATAATAGGTTAAATATACCTAGTGGTCATCTTCCAAGAAGAAAGCTGATTAATAAATAAAGCCTAGAATACCTTTAGCATACTCCTACTAAACATGAAAATATGTAGTATTTACACAGAACTCTTGGAGAATGAGTGCTGAATGGCTTTGCTTTTCTGGTACTTGGGGACACTCCCAACAACCTCCCACTTCACAAGCCCTCACACTCTGCTCTGCACTAGCTATAATATAATAACACATATCATCTCAGTGAATCCTAGAAACCATTCTATAATGTAAGCAATTTCTACCCTTGCCCTGTTTTTAAAGAAATTAAGGTTCAGCAATCTGGAAAGCAGTATGGAGACTGCTTAAGAAACTTGGAATGGAACCACCATTTGACCCAGCTATCCCACTCCTTGGCCTATACCCTAAAGACTTAAAAACAGCACACTACAGTAAAGCAGCCACTTCAATGTTTATAGCAGCACAATTCACAATTGCAAAACTGTGGAAGCAACCCAGATGTCCTTCAATAGAT
>PVHX01000793.1:98527-139677 GCA_004024805.1 Geosciurus inauris | reverse complement strand
TAAAATGATGGCATTTGCAGGCAAATGGATGGAACTGGAAAGCATTATGCTAAGTGAAGTAAGCCAATCCCAAAAAACCAAATGCCGAATGGTCTCTCTGATTAGTGGATGCTGATGAATAAGGGAGGTGGGAATGGGAAACATAAGAGAAATAGAGGAGCACTGGACGCGGCATGGGGGAGGTGGGGGGCAGGAAAGGGGAATGGGCATAGTAAAGATGGTTGATTGAGATCGTCATCACTACCCTTGGTGCATGTATGAAAACACAATTGGTGTAACTTTATCTGGTTTGCAACCAGAGAAATGGAAAAACTGAGCTCTATATATGTGCTATGACTTGAAATGCAATTAAATAAACTTAAAAAAAAAGAAATTAAGGTTCAGGAGAGCTAGGTAACTTGCTGCTCAACACCACACAGCTAGTGAGGAATGAAGGTGAATGAAGGACTATAATTCAAGCTCAGGTTTATTTGTGCCCAAACAGGATGTTCTCACCACTCCCTTGCCTCCCTCAACATCTAAGCCTCCTGGCCTCATCTTTGACCACTCTCTTTTGACCACTTGTCACTCCACTGGTCTCCCTCCCTCCCTATATCTTAAACACATATCACACACTCCTCTTTACCATCTGTCTCTTTCCACTCCAGCCTAGCTCCACCACACTATAACAGGATCTTTGCTTTCTTATGACTCTGTCTCCAAATGAAACAGTATATTACTAACAGCAAATACACAAAAGGCATTTTAAAAATGAATGTACAAGGCAATTATAATACATTGGCTGGAAGTCTTTCTCATGTTTAGGGCACAATACTTCTCAAACAGATTGTAAAGGGATACTCAGAACATGTTAATATAATTGTAAAAAGCAAAATTTAAACTAAGACCCTATAAAGGGTGATTTTTAGGTGACACAAACAAAACTGGTAGAGTAAGAATCTCCAAAAAATTCTCTCCTCCACAGAAGTAAATGAACATTAGCAAAAATGTTCAGAGGCAACCTTTTCAAGACTATATATTAAAGTTTTTCAGTAATCCAGGGAGCATTTACTCAAGAAAAACAAAATTAAGGTTAACAGTGAGCTTTGTGGCCTTTTAACCAATCCTATCTCCAACTCCTGTTTTCCAGATCTACTCTTGTGTTGAAAACTAACAGTCCACAATCACAATGAGAATGAGCAACCTGGAAGCCACTGGAGGGGCCAGAGAGGCTAGCTTTCCTTCAAAGCCCCATTCCCAGAGAACTGTCATATGATCTGTCTGGTAGGTCCCCTGAAAGACCCCATTTGCAAGGCTGTCATTATTTGAACTCAGAGTTCTCCCAATGCAAATAACCTCTGGAGTAGAGAGTGGTAAAGGGATGGGTATTTATCAAAAACAAACTTAAATAACTGAATATTGCACAGCCCAAAATAGGGCAAAAGATAACTAAAAAGCTTAAAAAGAAAAGCTAGAGCCGGGCCCGATGGCACACGCCTGTAATCCCAGCACTTTGGGAGGCCGAGACAGGAGAATCGTGAGTTCAAAACTAGCCTCAGCAATGGAGAGGCGCTAAGCAATTCAGAGACCCTGTCCCAAATAAAATACAAAATAGGGCTGGAAATGTGGCTCAGTGGTCAAGTACCCCTGAGTTCAAACCCCAGTACCCACCCTCCCAAAAAAAAGAAAGAAAGAAAAGCTAGGCAATGAGATATGCAAATGGGACTTTGAAAAGCTTCACTGAATATACTGGGAATGTAGAAGGCCACACTCAGGAGTGGAGTTGTGCATATGCTTAGGAAAGAGCTGAGGAAGTCCTAAATTCTCATCTCTGGGTGACCCTGAGAAGAAGTGAAGGCTAAGGCAGAGTTGTCAACTGCCTGCCCAGCGTTAAGGGCAAGCACCAAAAGGTACGCACAGCTCCCTCAGAAAGACTGGGAGACTTATCAGTTCTAGGCAACTAAGGAAATCTTTCCCCAAACATTAGCTGAACATTAAGCAAAACTGAACAGGTACTTCAGTGACACACAGAAAATAATACAGACTTTATAGAAGTAGTTCTGAAAAGTCACTAAACAAATAGCAAAAATGCAACAGAGAAGGAAGAGAACTTGATTTACAAAATCATAACATTTAAATAATAATAAATTCTCAGTTTCCAACAAAAATTATGAGACATGCAAAGAAGAAAACATAGGAGGAAAGAACACCAATAAGGAGATAGAAATTATTACTTTTTAAAAGATCCAAAAGAAATTCTGGAATTGGAAAGTGCAACATCTTGCTGGGCATGGTGGCACACACCTGTAATCCCAGCATCTTGGGAGGCTGAGGCAGGAAGATTCCAAGTTCAAAGCTAGCCTCAGTAACTTAACAAGACCCTAAGCTAAGCCGTAAGCAACTTAGTGAGACCCTGTCTCTAAATAAAAACACAAAAAAAGGGCTGGGAATATGGCTCAGCGGTCAAGTGCCCCTGAGTTCAATCTCTGGCACCAAAATAAATAAATAAGAAAGAAAAAGAAAAGGGAAAAAGTACAATATCTGAAATTCAAATAGAAGAGAGAATCAGTGAACCTCAAGGCTAGTCAACTGATACTATCCAGTCTAATGAACTGAAAAAAAAAAAAGAATGAAGAAAAATGAATCAGTATGTGCATGATGGGAATGGGAGGGGGGTGGCACAGCAGAAAGAATACTTGAAGCAATATTGGGTGAGAAATTTCCAAAATTAATAAAAAGCAAGCTACACATATAAGCTCAAAAAACTCCAAGAATGGGGCCGGGGTTGTGGCTCAGTGGTAGAACACTTGCCTCGCAAGTGTGAGGCACTGGGTTCGATTCTCAGCACCACATAAAAACAAGTAAAGCAAAATAAAGATATTAAAAAATATTTGAAAAAAAAAACAAAACAAAAAACAAAAAACTCCAAGAATGATAAAGAGATCCACACCTAGGCACATCATAATCAAACTGTGGAGAGCCAAAGAGAAAATCTTGAAAGCAGTAAGAACAACTGATTTCTTATTAGATATCATGGATGGCAGAAAGCCTCCATTCAAAGTGCTAAAAGAAGAACACTGCCGGGCTGGGGTTGTGGCGCAGTGGTAGCGTGCTCGCCTAGCATGCGTGAGGCACTGGGTTCGATCCTCAGCACCACGTAAAAATAAAATAAAGATATTCTGTCTGCCTACAACTAAAAAATAAATATTAAAAAAAAAAAAGAAGAACACTGCCAACCAAAAAGTCTACATCTAACAAAATTATCCTTCAAAAGTCAATCAGAAATTAGGATGTCCCCAGATAAAAACAGAATTCGTTATAAGCAAACCTACCTTAAGAGAAAAAGTAAAGAAACTCTTTCAAGCTGAATCAAAGGACACTATACAGTAACTTGAATCAACAAGAATTAAGAACCCAATAATGTTAACTACATAGGTAAACAGAAAAGACAGCATAAATGTTATTTTTCTAATCTGGTTTTAAAAACAACTATATAAAGCAATTATTATAAATCTTTGTTGATGGGCACACAATGCATGAAGATATAATTTGTATGACAACAACAGCATAAAGGTGAGTCAGAAGATGGATCTATCCAGGAGCAAATATTTCTGTTTACTATTGTTAAGTTGGTTTTAATCTTAACTAAGTTATTAAGATGTTAATTGCAACTCTCAGGGCAACTACTAAGCAAATAGCTTTTTAATAAAATATAAGTAGAAATGACAAGGGAATTAAAATGCTACAGTAGAAAATATGTTAAACATAAGAGTATTGAAGAAGAGTAGAACTTAAACAGAAAACAAATAGCAAAATGGCAGACAAATCCTACCTTCTCAGTAATTACATTAAATGAAAGTGAATTAAACATTCCACTTATAAGGCAGAACTGACAGAATGGACTTAAAAATTATTCAATTTTATGCTATCTATAAGAGACACACTTTAGATTCAAAGACACAATTTAAAAGTAAAAAGGCAGAAAAAGATCTACCATGCTGGAGTGTTCATGTTAATATCAGACAAAATAAACTTCAGCAAAAAACTGCTACCAGAGACAAAGAAGGAATTTTACAATGATAAAGGGATCAATCCATCAGGAAAATACAGTACATACAAACATTCCTAAATATATATTAGGTATTGTGTTTATATACCTAAAAGCAAATGAATGAAGAAAAAACTGAGTATATGCCTTTCTCCCCTCAGAACTGAAGGGAGAAAGACAATTCAACAATACTGTAAACTTCAATACTCTACTTTCAATAATGACTAGAATACCAGGAAAAAAAAAAAATCAACAAGGAAATAGAAGACTAGGTCAACATTATAAACTTACTAGACCTAACAATATGTATAGAACATTCCACTCAACTGTGGCATTCCTCTCAAGTACATATGGAATATTCTCCAGGATAGAACATATGTTGGGCATAAAAAGATTTCAATTATTTTTAAATAACTGAAATCATATAAATACATTTTCCAACCACAATGGAATGAAACTAGAATTCCACAGCACAATGGTTGGTCTAGACTGCTGTGTTGCTCACTCTCTCTAATTTTTCAGTTTCCCCTCATGCTTTTCTGCTCACTGGTAATTGTCTTTGGTACAGTAGTCCCTTCTAGGGGTAATAATTTGCCACATCCAATCTATCAGAGGCCAAGTAATTGAACTTCTAAACCTCCAGAAGAAAAGAATAAGGCTCAGTGTAAGCACATGAAGTACCATACAGTATTAGTGTGTGGTCTGTGGTACATCTACTCTGGCTACAGGGTGGGGAGCTGCCTGGTTCTCTGGTAGGTGAGGTAGATAGACAGCTTAAATTAGGAGGAAGCCACCACTGCAACATGGATCATCTCCATGACAACCACCAGTTAGGAGATATTATTTCTTCTATTAATAAAGAAAAAAAACCCCCAGGTTTCTGATGTAACAATGTTCAATATTCCTTTATAAACCAGCCAAATAAAGATCTTTTCTTGTTTTACATATTTTGCTATAAACTCTGGTTTCCACAGATATGTGCCTTCCCATAAAAAGAATATCATCAATCTTGCTCTCCTTATAGTTTCATTAATTTAACATCAGTATCACAGGGCCTCATACTTTTCTTTTCATCTGTTTGTGAACATATATCTTTGTCTCCTCAACTCTGTCTCCAAAGCCTTTGTGGGAGAAAAAGAAAGCCATTCATGTTTCAATCTTTTGCAATTTTCCTATTAGTTCAGAAGACAGTTCTTATTTACTAGCTAACATGGAGCATCACAACTGGTGTATCTTGGCATACAGGTATATCATAAACAAGTTTAGGTATGCCCGGGCAGCCACCGCTTCAGATCTAGGGTGGTATGGGCAGTAGGGGTAATTGCAGCAGATAGGGGCTTAGGTAGGAGCCCCTGAAGTCAGTCTCCCAGTGTGTGTGAGTACCACGATGTGGAAAAGGTTAGGAAGTATTATGCTAAATGACTGATTAGAAAAATCGCTGAAAAGAACTGAAAATAGCTTAAGGGCCATATGTAAAAGATGATGAATCAAACAGAAAGTGTTCCAAGAAATTTAAGTGAAAAGTAGCAAGATGTACACAGTATATTAACATGCTAGCAATCATGTAAAAGCATAAAAATATATAAACTAAATGGTTTGTACATGATGTGATATACCCTGTGATACTTCCTGGTGCCTCTGTAAGGATGCACCCCGAGGAATTGACTCATGGAAGGAACCCAGTGAGAGAGAAGTGGGGAGATTTATCCTTGTAAACTCTTTCCATTTTGAATTTTGAACCATGCGACAGCATTAACCATTAAAAACAATAACTTTTTAAAACTTATTAAATCTATTTATGTCTATCTTCAAATTTCTTTAGTAATAATTATCTTCTACCCCAAATACCTTTTTTAACTAGTCAAAGATTGTATTAAAATAAGCAAAAGATTTGAGTGCCAGTTACCTGATTGTGTTCAGTTTGTGAAAATCTACAGAGCTCTACACTTAACAATGTATGCGGTTTTTCCACAGGAATATGCCAATTAAAAACTAAAACATGGGCTGGGGTGTGGCTCAGTGGTATAGCGCTTGCCTAGCATGTGTGAGGCACTGGGTTCAATTCTCAGCACCACATATAAATAAATGAATAAAATAAAGGTCCACTGACAGCTAAAAAATATTTTAAAAAAAAAACTAAAACCTAAAACCAATAGATTGTAGGTAAATGTTCTTTTTGTTCCCCTTATTAAAAGAACAGTATTTAATATTTACTTAAATAAAACAAATTAGTTTTTCAAATTTTTCAATCATGTTTCACAGAAAAATATTATGAAACTTGAATTAATAATGCCAACCCCTGTGACAAGGGACACCAGGCCTTCCTGTAGACAAACTCCTATAGACGTTTCCAATACTTAACAATCTTCAGGCCCACATTCTCAACTTTCCCATAAATTCTGTGAGTTTAAAATTATTTCCAAGTAAAGTTTTAAAAGCCTTTTATTAATAAATAATTACCAGTAATAATCAAAACCGCTTAGAAATGAACTTGGGTTTGATTTTTATGGTTGTTCCTCATGAGCCATTTAATTATATAGATATTATCCAAGGCATTATTTCTATTTGAAAAAAAATTACGCCTTCTGGCTTGGTTTACAATTGAGCAAAATAAGTACCTTCCAAAACCCAAAGCTTAACATAACTGTCTTTTTTTTTTTAATATTTTTATTTTGTTTTTATGTGGTGCTGAGGATCGAACCCAGTGCCTCATGCGTACTAGGCGAGCACGCTACCACTGCGCCACAATCCCAGCCCCAACATAACTGTCTTTGCTATAAGACTCTGTTTCAAAATTTTCTTATGTAAGCTTTAATGAAGAAACTGGATTTACAGGATATTAGTGAAAGTTCCTTATCCACTTGAAAGATTAATCTTGTCTGAATGGTGAACACAATGACAAATTCTGATAATTTAGACATTCTTAAAGCCTTACTGAAAGAAAGAAATCAAAAGACTAACCAAATGGTAAATATCCCAATGGACATAATTTTTTTAAGTGATAATGAAGAACCACAAAAGGCAAAATTTTAAACATACAGAAAAATATATAGGGGAAAAATCTTTGTGACCCCAGAAAGGGAATAATTTCTTAAACAAGATTATCAAAAAAAAAAAAAGGAAAACATCAAGGAAAAGAATAACAAATTAGATTCACAATTTGCCTGTAATAAAAATTTCACAATGAAGATGAAAAGACAAGTCATGGTCTGGGAGAAGATACTATTCAAAATAAAGCATTCCAACAAAACCGTAAGACAAATAACATTCCAACGGAAAAGTGGGCCAAAAAACCATGAACAAGCAACTCACAGAAGAGAAAAAAGAACAATCAGCACTGCTGGTAATAGAGCCACCTGGCCTAAGATCAGGGAGAGCAAGCCAGCAGTATCTAGTAAAAGCCCTGTCATCATAAGGCATTTTAGGCAAAGCAGCAGAAACACCCTGACTGACTGCCCCACATTCCCAGGGAGATCCTCCCTGCTGCTGTCCCTGACCCAACTCCAAGGCAGGGAGAAAGGGAAGCACCCAAAGAGAGAGCTTCCTCACCAACCAGGTCCCCTTTTACAAATTAGGCCATTTGCAGATGTACCAAGTCTAAGAGGTGGCTCCAAGCATTCATACAGGATGATCCCAGGTACCCCTGCCTAGGGTGTTAGAACCTTAACATTAGATTACACTAAAACAAGAAAACTAGCTCCCAATCTTCCAATCCCTGCAGCCTTATGACACCCCTTTACATCTATACTTTGGAATTGGTGCTTTTATCAAAGTCCTTGATCTAACTCAAGATACTGGCTCTAATGGTGTCTATTAAACAGTATCTAAGATGCAAACATAATTACAGTAAGACTTTTTTTAAAAATTTTCTCTCAGAAGTAGGCATGTCCTCTACAAATCCACCAAGAAGGCTCCCTCTCAGAGATAAGGGTCAGGAGAAAAGCGTTCCAAACTAAACAAAGCATTACATATTTTAGCCCCAATGAACTATTTTAAAAGTTGCATCTACTTAAATTGAGGATGAAGAAAATGCAGAAATACTGCAGTATTTTGCTTAACATGGCATGAAATCCCCAAAAAGCTTTCCTCCTGCAAAAATCCATGAAAACAGAGATCCCATAGGCCCAGCCAGCAACCACCTACATATTGGAGGGAATAGGAGGAGTGGTGTAAGGCACATGAAGATTAAAGGATTCATTCAGATCACATCCACATTTTAAAACATCTTTGCAAATTTAAAATTAAAAATTACATGGGCTGGGATTGTGGCACAGTGGTAGAGCGCTTGCCTCCCATGCGTGAGGCACTGGGTTCAATCCTCAGCACCACATAAAAATAAATCAATAAAGATACTGTGTCCACCTTAAAAAAAAAAAAAGAATTCTTAGCCTATTTATAAAAAAATTAAATTAAATTAAAAATTACATGAAGACCATTTCCTATGCACCTGAAAATGTCTACCTCCCTAAAAGTGATTATAAGACATTTAAGAACAAGTATGGGGGGAAGGCAAGTATAGGCAAGAACACCAGTTCTTCACTGAAGTATTTTACAAAATTAACTACCAAAGAGCTAACACATCAGAAAGTACATTCTTTTTCTTGGGCAAAAGGCCTAGCAATTCCCTCTGCTCTTCACAACTACCGGTAGTTTATCAATCTAAACACAATACAACCTAAACCATTTTTTTCACTGTTATGAGATCCTGTAACTGCAGGCAAGAGGCACACATCTGCCAATTAAAACAGAAAAAGTAAAAATGCTAACTCATATCCTCTGGAACTACTAATTAGAAAACTACTACAAGTAGACTTCCTTCTAAAAGCTTCAGGTTTTTGGGAAAACAAACCCAAAAAAAAAAGTTTCACGTGCATGTCAAGGTAAATCAGAAACTGCCTACCACCTCATCTGCAAGGAACGATATTATAAACTTACATATTATGATAACTATCCAAAGAGTCAAGTTTCAAAATATTTGTTTCCCAGCACTCTGGGAGGCTGAGGCCAGAGAATTGCGAGTTCAAAGCCAACCTCAGCAACAGCGAGGCGCTAAGCAACTCAACGAGACCCTGTCTCTAAATAAAACACAAAATAGGGCTGGGGATGTGGTTCAGTGGGCAAGTACCCCTGAGTTCAATCCCCGGTACCAAACAAAAAAAAATTTGCTTACTTATGGTGTTGGGGATGCAACCCCAGGCCTCATGTATGCTAAGCACACTCGCTACCCAAGCCCCAAGGTTCAAAATGCAAAGCCAAATGCTACTGGCTTTTTCACATTACTAATCATTTTGTAAATTAAAAACATGTAAGTTTCTAATCTGTGTAGGTCATCATGACCAGATTAGAGCAGTCAGTCTTTGAGAGACTGAGGACCAGGAAGTATCCTATACTGTTGCAATTCTATCTGTATAGTCAGCAGAAATCAGGTAAGATGATTTTCTGAATAATGAAAATGTCACTATGACCATCAGCAAACCACCTGTTTTATTTAAGCCCCAAGTGTCATGATTTATTAACCAAAGTATTATGACAAAGGTATGGAAAGCACGCTTCAAAAGCCAAGGCAAGGAGAAAAGGTATTAAGGGGAACTCAAACTGCAAAAAAAAACAAAAAAAACAAAAACAAAAAAAAACCCTGAGGCTAAAAATGTATAATTTATACCAATTTTTACCCTTGAAAAGGATATAATCACTAATTTCCTACAACAAATTCAGAACTAATGACAAAATTAACAGTCTTTCCTATAGTAAAGATTTCTGCTCTTACCTCATAAGACCAAACACACTGTACGCCTGCAAACCTCCGGACACATCTTCCCACTTCCACATCCTCGTGCGTGGTGTACATTTCCCGGAGACACTTGCCAATGTGTGGTACCATTCTCCGAAGCACCTCCCGGCTCATGATCACACCAGGCCCCCCCATGCAGAAGTTCTCACCAGGCTCAAGGGCCAGTTTCCCCATTTCTTCTGTGGTGCCCAGTCCTGTCTGCCCAAGAAACAGGGGCTCACTGCTATTCAAACTCCTTAGGAAACTCTCCAGACGATCTCCTTTGATGTAAACATCATCATCTGCTCTCATAAACCATTCATACTTGTCCAAGTAGTGGTCATGCATGTACTTGAGCATCATAAAAGACTTCTTCTGGGGCGGGTAGGAGTCATCCACGCCCCGTAGTGGCACTATTGGAATTGGTATGGATGTGTCTGAACCCTCACTAGAGAAGAACTCCACTTTCCCAGGAATTGTCTTGGACCATGTTCTGGAATTAAAATAAATATCAATTAGAGAACAGTTTGTTCCAAGTTTATTTTTAGAAATTCACATTATCTGTTCATTTTGAATCACTACATATGATTGCTTGGTTTGTTTGCTTCCTCTTAATGGAAGCCCAGGCTCCCAGATACTGCAGAATCCAATTGTTTTTTCTTTTTTGGTACTATGAAATGAACCCAGGGGTACTTAAATCCACTGAATCACATCCCGAATCCCCCTTCCCCCGGCCTTTTAAAAAAATTTTGAAATTTTGAGACAGGGTCTTGCTAAGTTGCTTAAGGCCTTGCTAAATTGCTGAGGCTGGCTTTGAACTTAGGATCATCCTGCCTCAGCTCCCAAGCCACTGGAATTACAGACATACATCATCACTCCCAGCTCCAAATTCATTTTTAAAAGAACCCCAACAAAAAGAATGAAGTGTCAAAACAGTTCCAGTTCAGTTTCAGTGAAAATCAAACCACCAGATGCCAACACCTGGGTAGTCAGGTTACTTTTTGATATATCAGCTCCTAATGACAAACTCCTCAACTCTATAAAACAAACTACAAGAAGTCAAATTGTCGTGTATGCCTATAATCCCAGTGGCTTGGGAGGCTAAGGCAGAAGGATTGCAAGTTCAAAGCCAGTCTCAGCAATTTAGTAAGGCCCTAAGCAACCCAGCAAGACACTGTTGCTAAATAAAATATTTAAAAAGGGCTGGAGATATGGCTCAGTGGATAAACACCTCTGGGTTCAATCCCTGATACCAAAAAAAAGTCAAATTATTCATTCCATAAATTTTCTTTGAACACTGATCAAGTGCCCCAAACATGTGCCATGCAAAAGGAATATGATGGTGAACAAAAACATCATCCCAACTTATTGAGCTGAAATTAGAAGAGAGATATTACAGGACACTGACTCATGTACACATTATCAAGAACTAAAATAATCTCTCTGAAGGAATCACTGCAAGTGAACAAGATCTGCAGGACAGAGAATGCTTCCTTGAAACAGGGTGACCACCAAGCACGCCAAGGCAGACCAGAATGCAGAGTGTGGAAGTGGGGAAAGTTGTCAAGTAGGGAAAACTCTGCAGATCCTGCACAGCCTGCCAGACACATAGGCCTTTATGTTACAAAAACCACCAAAAGTCACCAAAGATAAAGGAGCAGAGGACAGATGAAATCCCCAGGAGCAGAGGGTTGAAGGAAGCCAGAGATAGGCAGGACCAAGGAAAGATTAGGGATCAATTAAAAGGAAACAAAGCATCCTTACACCAAACAACTGATTTAAGGCTATCACATGCCCTTTACTTTGTACTTATGCTATGTATTAAGAGCTGAAGTAGTTCACTACAATTTATTTACATAGACTACTTTCAGGAAAACTATATAATGGAGAATAAATGAAATATAGGTTGAGTATCCCTTATCTGAGATGCTTGGAACCAGAAGTGTTTGAAATTTGGAGGTTTTTTTTTGGATTTTGGAAAATGTATACAAACTACCAGTTGAGCAGATCTAATCCAAAAATCAAAATTGCTCTGAAATCTGACCCTAGCAGACTTGAGCACTGCACTCAAAAAGTTTCGTTATATTTCAGAGCATTTTAGATTTCCAGATTAGGGATGCTCAACGTGTAGTAAATTTAATCTTAACAAAATGAAAAAAGCAATTTCCAAATAATATTCTCCTCCATGTTATTTTAACTTAACTGCTAACAATAGTATTTATACAGTGAAAAAGTGACTTGGCAGATAGAATTAAACATACTCACATCTTTAGTGCCAAGTCTTAGGAGTAAAATATCTGAAAAGATGCTGAGCATGGTAATACGCACCTATAATCGCAGAGGCTCGAGAGGCTGATGTAGAAGGATTCCAAGTTCAAAGCCAGCCTCAGCAACCTAGCGATGCCCTAAGCAACTCAGTGAGACCCTGTCTCTAAATTAAATATAAAAAAAGGACTGGGGATGTGGCTCAGTGGTTAAGCACCTCTGGGTTCAATCCCCTGTACCAAAAGTAAAAAATTAAAATAAATACAAATAAAAAATAAAAAGGATTGGGGATGTAGTTTAGTGGTTAAGCACTACTAGATTCAATCCCTATAACCAAAAATAAATATATATATTTATACCTGAAAAGATATATTCTAAACCTCTGGGGAAAGGGTATAGAACTAGGGAAATTTAGAGGCTGAAGATAAAGAAGACTTTCACTGTTTTTATTCTATGTATCTCTGTATTGATGGGAAACTTTCATAAATATCATATTACTTAGCTTTAAGAAAGTTTAACTGTGATAAAATACACACAATGTGAAATTTCCCATCTTAAGCATTTCTTAATATACAGTTCAAGCTGTGCGTTGGTGGCACACACCTATAATTCCAGCAACTGAAGAGGCTATATAAGGAAGATCACAAGTTTGAGGCCAACCTCAGCGACTCAGCAAGGTACTAAGCCATTCAGTGAGACCCTGTCTTAAAATCTTTTTTTTTTTTTTAAGGAGGTTTGGGATGTAGCTCAATGGTAACCTCCACTAGTTCAATCCCCAGTGCCAAAAAATTAAAAAAGTATACAGTTCAGTAGCATTAGATAAATTCACACTGTTGTGGTACAACTAATACCACCATCCATGTTGAGAACTTTTTTTCATTTTGCAAAACTGTAATTCTAAAATATAGCATTACTTTTGTAATTTTAGAAACAATTTTCAATGAAGTACTTGCAAAATAAATGACTGGTTTTCATTTATCTTCTTAACCAAAATCTAAGAAAACACTTATTTAAGCAAAAGAAAAGTCCAGTGGGATTCAAATTTCTACCAAACATGCTGCTCAAAAAGTCCAAGTATTAAATACATACTCTTTTTCATCAAATCTACAGTGTTAAGATGCACAATTTCATCTATCAAGAAAAAAACATTGCCAATCATAATCCCATTATGCCAACATCTGTAAGATGCAAACAACTTCAGAGATGTTAAAATGTGGGGGGAGAAAGTGCATTTTAGAACAGAGGCAACACAGTAGTTGCTTATGTTTTCCCTTAATGCCTTATGGATTTTAAACAGACCTACACATTCTATACCACTTTATTCCTTAAAAAAATTAAATTCAGAACTCTATAGTATTAATTACTATATCAAATACTGCATTTCATTTTCACAAAAAAAGTATTTTCCTTAAAAAAGAAAAAGAAAAAGAAATATAGGAGAGAGAAGGTAATAAAGAGAAACCAAACCCACCTATAAAGGGACTAGTCCTTTTGCAAATGTGAATAAGCTGCAACATACACAGAATGTATGACAAATCTACAGGTGCCCCTCTGATGTGGTCACATCTGGAGGAGAGATGACTTCCCAGCACTCTTCCAACCTCCAGAAGGCAGGGGTTTGGAAGACTGAGGCAGGAGGATCACAAGTTCAAAGCCAGCCTCAGTTGGCTTTAAGCAACTTAGCAAGACTCTATCTCTAAATAAAACACACAAAGGACTGGGGACATGACTCGTGGTTAAGCACCCCTGGGTTCAATCCCTAATACAAAAAGAAAAAAGAAAAAGAAAGAAATCTGACTATACTTTCCTTGTATAGAAATGTTTTGTTTGGCAAGTTTTGATTCTATAAAAATGTAAACAATTTCAGCGCTTGACACATAACAGAGGTAAATAAATGTGTGGAACACTACCACTTGCATATAATAAGTGAATTAAAGATGACACATATGTGTTTGCAAAAGGGCAGAAATCATCTCCAGATGAGCTTCTCATCACTTTTCATCCCCCAAATCATACTTCCTACAATTCCAACCTATAGAAAACTGATTCAAAGAACAAGAAAACAAACATCCAGAAGGAAAATTCACAGGTTCACTGGAGTTGAAATATTCTACTATTCATGATACTTCTGAAATATAATTCAAAGGTAAATAGTCTGTATCATTTTATGACTGATTTTAAAAGGATGAGGAATAAAAGCTACTTAACTTTAGCTCGTTAATACATGCAGTGCTCCTAAACTGAAATGTGAGTATTAAAACAGACCAAGTTCAAAGTAGTGCTGAAGTAGCCAATCCAAAAAGTCATGAAAATGTGAAAGCACCACAGTATTATTTGGAAGATGAAGTAACTAATTCCTCACTTCAAAGGAACAACCTATTAAAGAGGCAATATACAATGCATGGGCTCTGGGATCATGCTGCTGGGGTAAGAATCCTGGCTCTGCTTTGGTAAGTTACTCTGTGCCTCAGTTTCCTTATCTGTAAAGTGGTAATAACAGTATCTGTGCCTTACTGGACTGTTGTGAGGGTTAAATAAATTGTTACATGTAAAGTGTTTAGAAGCCTGTCTGGCACTATATTAGTATCATTTATTATGAGGATATAGATAGGAACTTGTAAATAAAATAATGCAGTTAAACAGAAAGAGAGAGAGAGAAGGGGAAGTGTGGACCAAACAGAACAAGACTGAAAACTGGAATGAAGCTGTTGTGGAAAATGCTTCTCACATATCTGGCTAAAAACCCAACCCTCAAGCTATGTACGATATTAGAATTTCATTTTATTCTCAATCTCAGCCAGTGTTACAGGGCACAAGTCTTGTAAGACTTTAAGTTTTAAGTGTTTCTGCTTAAAACAGCAGACTCTAATATTAGATTGAGGATCAAAAATCATTTTATCTGGCCCTGCTTCCTCATATGCCCCCAGACAAAACCCACAGCACTAAGCACTAGCAACATGCCTATCACAGTCGCGCTTAATGCCGCAACTATGATTTCAAGTGGTTTGATTTATCCAAGAAGTGAAAACAATTAATTTAAAAAACAGACAATCTAGGGCTGGGGTTGTGGCTCAGTGGCAGAGCACTTGCCTAGCATGTGTCAGGCACTGGGTTTGATTTTCAGCACCACATGTAAATAAATATAAAAAATAAATAAAGGTCCATTGACAACTAAAAAAATATTAAAAAAAAAAACAAAACAGACAATCTCAACTTACCATCCTTAAAGGCCCCTCTGCAGTCTCACAGTAACTCCACCCAATTATTATCTGCTCCCTTTTAGGGAGAAACCTCATGTTGTCCCTTTTCTGTTCTAAATGATGATGTTTTAAGGGACATCTCTCAACATGAAGTCTCTGTAGTCAGATATGTGAGAAATTGTGATCTGTTCAATTAGATAATTTTAGCTTAAAGAGCTCCACCTGTGAACAAGTTCTGGAACAAACTTCATAATTCACCATTGGGTAGGGAAGGGGCACATAAATAATTTGAAAGAATTGAAGGAAATGTTGCTGACCAAGCAAGCTGGCCCTCCTGTGACAGGAATGGGGAAAGGTCTATAGTTTTCAAAAGCAAATGGCAACTCTGCTATCAATACATTTGTTACTAGCAGCTCTTAACTGATACAAAAGGACATTTGCAAAGGCCATTGCCAGACAGCTCAATTTTCAATAGACTGATACCCAACTCTTCCTAAGCCCAGTTAAGACAACTGAACTCTGAGAATGCCAAGCCACTCTTATGTTCTTTTAGGCTCTAACCACTACCCCTACACCAAGTCAAATCACAGTTCAGTAATGCTGCTGGCCTGATCCTAACTTAGCCAAGAAATGTCTGTGTCCTGTGAGGACTTGGTATCATAGTCCTCATTTATTTCTATTAAGTGCCATTTTGGGGAAAACTACATAAAATTAATTTCTGTGCAACAATGCATCTATAGCAAAACTACTGTCCTGGGTAAATAATCATAATATTATTATGTGGTCAGCTTAAAAAGCAGGCAACACTATATATTTCTGATGTGGCTTTCTAAAGAAACATATACATACAAAAATAAAATACTATATACCTCCACCCCAAAATAGTCACTACAGTTATTTCTGGATAGGAGATCAGAAGAGACTTAATTTTCTTTGTATTTTCTACATTTTCTAATTTTTTTTTGCAATGGATACATATATTTAGAATTAGAAACCAAAATTTACCTGGAGGAAAGCGTTGGGCTAACACGCAAATAAAGAAACCAAAAGATAACACAACAGAAAAGTTTACTTTTATAATAAAAACCTCTCTATCCAACAGGCAAAAACTTAAAGAAAAACAGTAAAATTGAGTTCTTTGTTTTAAAGTTTCTAAACTTTAACAGTTATACTAATTTGTATTATTAAAAATGCTGGGAGAGTTTCAACTTCCCCAAAATTATTATTAAGCATATCATTTACTGTTTACAGAGTGGCAAGTCCTGGCCCTTTGATTGTGAGGTTGGGGGGAAAGACCACCTTAGATATGGCTTCTTGACCTTTTGGCTAAGTGTGAGTATAAAATACTCTTAGAAGTTGAGGTCAGGGGCTGGGATTGTGGCTCAGCGGTAGAGCGCTTGCCTCGCATGTGTGGAGCCCTGGGTTCGATCCTCAGCACCACATACAAAGCAAATAAAATAAAGACATTGTGTCCATCTACAACTAAAAAAAAATTAAAAAAAAAAAAAAAAAAAAAAAAAAAAAAAAAAAAAAAAAAAAAAAAAAAAAAAAAAAAAAAGAAGTTGAGGTCAAAGAATGAAGAGAGAATACAGGTGTTCCCTTATAGAAAAGATGGATACTAGGAATTAAATGTACATATATTCTCCCCTGTTTCAGAGGATTTATGACGAACAAAATTTAAGAGCAAAAGTAAACAAAATGAGGCTAAAGAAAAACAAGAGTAGGAAACCCAGAGCAAGGCATAAAGGGCAAAATCACCGTAGGAGCTGTCTGGCCCAACTCTACACCCAAGACAAACCCTGGATCAGTCAGGGAACTCTCAGGAGGTACTCACTCAAACTGCAGTGAGCTCACATGCTGAGATCTGTGTGCCATCACGTGACCTGCGCAAGTGCGAATGGCAGGCCCAAATTCAGCTATAAGCTTTCCCAACTTCTGGTTCCAGTTGGCAACCAAAAGTCACAAGATGGTGTCCTATTGTTCTGGGTTAAGTATAAAAACTATTTCAGATACGAAGACTTGGTAAATTCCTACCCCAGGTCCACAGTGAGAAAGCAAGACAAATGTAGGGGTATATCTTCAGAGGAAGAGTGGTTTCATGGGGGAGCAGTCTCACTTCACCATCCCAACACCCCCCTCCCCAAAATGCAGTGTGCACTCTTCACTGCCAGTCAGATCAGGAAAAGGCCTTATGGATACTCCTAGGCTGAAAGGTGATTGACTGAGGCCTCTCCTAGGGACAAAGATGTGCCCTCAAGCAGGACATTGCCTGCATTATTCAGACCATTATTTCTGCCTTCTGCCTTAATCGCAGGAGCTCTGCATCAAATGTATTTACAGTTTCACCCTTCTGAGTATGTGGTTTCCGGGTATGTAGCTTCCTCTTTTAAAATCTTTAAGTGACTCACTGTCCTTAAGATGTGTCTTTTTGGAATAGGTGGGGAAATTATTTTAAAAAGAGAAATCATTTTTGCTCTTTACTGACAATCCTAAAAAAATATACTTACAGGGCTGGGATTGTAGCTCAGCTGTAGAGCTCTTGCCTCGCATGCGTGAGGCCCTGGGTTCGATCCTCAGCACCACATACAAACCAATAAAATAAAAAGAAATTGTGTCCAAAAAAATATATACTTACAAGAAAAGCAAGTGACTAAACAACATTTTTCTTCTCAAGCTGTTGGCACAGTAGATTACAACTTCCAACCTCAAAATGGCCTGGGCACTAGCCCAGAAGACATTTCTAAAGTATTAAGAGGTAAGAGTAACCTGCTCTTGGAGACCAGGTTCACAAGAAACAATGGGAACACTCCTGATAGAGACCGTAAATATAGCCTCTTTGAAACATAAGAAATAAAATTCAGAATATAAATGACAGAAGGCAAATTCTCATCTCCTGATACATTTCCAGAACTTGGAATATTGCAGAGCTACTTGGCATAACATGTATAATGCTGCTGTACACTTAAAAGTGTAAATATACAACTAACTCTAGGTGATATGTATGAACAGAGCACATTTTCAAACCTGCTTAAATCTGTTTTTCTGGATTACATTCCTAATTAGTCCCAAATAAATGTAATTTCCTTTGTTCTCCGGAGAAAAAGAAGATACACGTGAACAAAACTTAAGTTTTCAAATCTAAGGGGAAGAAAATCAGTGTTTAAATGCAAACAATAAAAACCACCCTGAACTTATCCTAGCTGACCCCTTTGAAATCAGAGTCTCCTTGTGTTGAGGCACTACCTGGAATCAGCCTGCTTATCCATACCAACAGTCACCCTTCACTGAACAATTACAGAGTGCATTACACTCACTACAAAGACTCTGTGAGGTATGTGAAGTATCATTATGCACAGAAAACTGAGGCTCTGGTCTAAGTAACTCACTTACCCAGCATCATAAGGCTAATAAGCATGGAAGCCAGAATGCAAATAGGTACAGCACTACACCTCCACAAGCCAGCCTACTGGCTTCTCATCCCACACACTTACAACCTAGATTATCACACACATTTCTTTTCCAGTCTCTGGGCCACTGATAAGGCTGAGGAAACAGCCATCAAAGATAAGGAGAGCAGTCTTACACACACTTCAACCACTTCTACCCACCCTTTAACTGCCTGGCTTGGCGACAAGCGAATCTGGGCAAACCTTGCTGGCCAAGGACACCTCCTCAGTGTTGGGGTCAGGTTTAATTCTCAGCCAGAAAACCTGATTCAAATATAATCTTCTGAAATCCTTCTTCTGTGTGAATCTGTCTACTATTCAGAATCCTGCTCACTTCTTTTGGGGCATTATCATAGTAACATACACAAGTTTATTTGCACCTGTGATCAACTTACAAAAATCATACATTTATAACATTAATATCTAGTATTCAACAATTCTCAGATTTTTAGTTCACAAGCACCAACCTGACATCAAGTAAGAGTAGACTGTCCCTCCCCCTCCTTTTTTGCCCCTTATTTTTAACCATCCAAAACAAATCTATGTATATACAGAATAAATGCTGTGGCAATCAATGCTTCAGAAATAACAATGCACTAAGTTGAGAAGGCAGACAGATTTAATACAGTTAAATTGCAATTTAGTGAGACACTGTCTTAAATAATTTAGAAGGACTGGAGATGCAACTCAATGGTTCAGCATGCCCCTGGGTTCAACCCCCAGTACTCAGGGAAAAAAATCAAATTCACAGTTCTTCCCAAGAGCTGTTATTTTCTTTTTTTTCAATATAGCTTTATTACAAAGGGACTGCTCATTGGAAAACAACTAGAACATATGAAATATAAAAAAATCACTCAGTATCATAATGTATAAATTCTTTTACATTTTCTTTTCTCAACTATACAAATATTTAAGTTTACTTTGATTATAAACAAAATGGGCCGCATGCTGGCCATACTATTTCATAACATAGTCTCACTCAAGTGTGTGTGTGTGTGTGTGTATTTTTTTGGTAGCAGGGATTGAACTCAGGGGTACTCAATCACTGAGCCACATCCCCGGCCCTATTTTGTGTTTTATGTTGAGACAGGGTCTCACTGATGTGCTTGGCACCTCGCTGTTGCTGAGGTTGCCTTTGAACTCGCGATTATCCTGTCTCAGCCTCCCTAAGTGCTGGGATTATAGGAATGCGCCACCACACCTGGCTACATATATTTTTAACTTCTTCATTTCGAACAAAATATTTCAGCCACACTGTTTTTCCCCTTATCCCAGTGCTGCGTGGGGATGGATGGAACCCAGGGCTTTGTATACAGTAGACAAGCACTCCACTACTGAGCCATATCCCCAGAACCACATCATTTTAATGGTATGAAATAGAGATTACAATACAATTGAATCAGTTCAATCATGATCCATACTTCCTGATGAACACCTAAGGTACCTTAAATGTCTATTTCATACATATCTTTAAATTCTTTTTGAAAATTTCTAAAGGAATTGCTAGACCTCAGGAAAGATGCATTGTAAAGTTCTTGATAAACACTGCCAATCCCCCAACCCCGGCAAAGGTAACAATTTCTTTGGATTTTAGCCCATTATCTAAATAGTAAGGCTACCAACTGATCTTCAGAAACTCAGAACACACCAAGCTACTCTCCTGCTGAAATACCACCAATAGCTCTGGACAACCATATCACAAAACCCAATTCCTAAGTCTGGCACACAGATGCCTTAGCTCAGCCTGGCCCTGAATGTCCCTGCCTGCTACTCCAGTGCTCACAGCTCAGCTCCAGTTAAGTGTCCCTTTCCCATCATCATGTCATCATTTCTTCCTATGTCATGTTTTAAGAAATCCACTATTCTGTCTCAAAAACTCCTACTCATCCTTCAAGATTCATCAGGGAAGAAAGGGTGGGAGTGTGAGAGAGACTGCCCTGATCCTCTTCATGCAGCGTAAGCCTCTTTCTTCTGTACCCCCCAGTAATTCATTCAGACACCTCCCTTACTATCCATCATCATTCATTTCCTTCCCTGAACTAATTTCTGTAGGGATTGAGGCCCAGCACTGGTAATCTACTTTTAAAAACCAGCACCTTAATTCATGGACAAGGAAAAGTCAAACTGCCAGCATGATGGGAACACAACCATGGCTATGCCTGAAATATTCCATTTGTAGGCAACAAGATATCAAATCACAATATATAAAATTACACTCATTTTCAGGATATTTTTCACTAGTCTTTTTCTACAGGTAATACACACTTGAAACGGGTTGTGCTGCAAAAGTTCACTTAGAGGTTATTTGATTTTTTTATGTAAAAACCTTTCATATAAATGTCTGCCAAACAACTGCATCTAAGAAAGTGAGTACTGCTCTGAACTGTTTCAAGACAAACATGGTGTGCTTAGCTCAAAAAATAAGGAAACAAACTCTAAGATTTATAAAGGAGCAGCAGCTCATTAGGGCTGGTAAAAGGAACAGTCTGCCTTCTTTTAAAGTATTAGAAAGAGGTCATTAACTAATACCATGAAATAAGAGTCCTGTATCCAAAGCTAATGTTTCTCACTCTTTCTTCCCACAGTCCCCTACAGACAGATACTAATCTTTATAGGTGCTCTTTACCACTCCTGGGCAAAGAAGGGAAACCAACTACATCTTTCTTCTGAGAAAGAAATCAACAAAAGTGTTCCTCACCTTCAGGCCCAAGAGAAGTAAGAACCAAGACAAGTAAGTGTTGGATTAGCTCAGTGTTCTGAGATTTAAATGGACTAAAAAACTAAATGTGTATGCTTTTTCTTTTTTATCAAAAAAATAAAATATAAAGATGTACACTGCATCACAACTCCCCCAGCAAGAACAGGTAAGTGTAGCCAAGAAATGTCTGAAACACATGACAAAGGGAAACATGTCTACAGGATATTAAAATATTATTCAACCTCAAATAATTTCAATGGGTGGTACTGGCATAAGAACAGACCAAAAAAAAAAAAATCAATAAAACAAAAGAGGAAGTCCAAAAACATACCCAAGAATTTTGAGTATGCTGAAGATGACATTTCAAATTGGTAGGGAAATGAGAGCTTACTCAACACATGGTGCTGAGACAATATACTATACGGAAGGGAAAAAATGAAACTGAGATGACTTCTATTCCATTCTAGCATCAGAAAAAAAATGTTATCTTTTAAAACCTCCCTAAGTTAATACCTTTCAGAGCTTAAGGATGGAACTCTAAAATCAGGGAAAGACAGATTGAATTGCATGAATACTTAACCTCTGTTTATCAAAGAACATAACTGATAAATAAAAAAGATGGAGACAACATGGGTTGCAGTTAGCAAGTAACTCAAGACACAGGAACGCAGGCATGCCCGCAACATGCTGATAATTAGCATAAAAATTATTTCAGGGGAATCACAGTATTTTAAAGTGAAATTACCTAGAATACAAGTAACTGTGCAGATGAATCAAAATAAATTATTTTCTGTATTTGCAGAACCCCAACTACTCGCCCCCCTTCCCTGTTTAAATGTCCAAGTGGCTTTTTCATTCACTTAGAATAAAATTCTGAAAGACCAGATACTATAAGCCCATTCCTCTTTCTTTTACTGGTTGCATTTGGGTTCCTTTCCAAACTGTTTCCTGCCCTGGGACTTAAAAGTTCTTCCCTTTGTCTCACAAGCTTATCAGTGATATTCAGACAACCTGCTCCTCACTATGGGACCCATCATGCAAATGCCACTTTTTCCAAAGCCTTCCCCAACTACCTAATATAGACAGGGCACCACCCAGCCCTGCCCTTACCCTGTTCTATTTTCTCCACAGTGCCTACCACTAGCTGAAACCCTCTTTTTAGTGTCTGCCCCTCCCACTGGAACAAGCATCTGTATTGCTCCATCCCCAATCTCAGGGTCTGGATCCACCAGGCCATACATGTATTTGCTTTACAAAGGGATGAATCCAGAGTGCATCTGAATGTTTTGATGAACCAAGATTACTCCTATGAACCTAAAAGCTATGTGTCTAGTCAGAGTCTATAGAAGTCATATCTGCCTGGTCTCTGTTCTACTGCACTTCCAGTTTTATTCTGCCTGCTTTTTAAAATTCTATATCTTGTCTGCTATTAGCTGTCACTGCCCTGTCATCTCTTGGTGGCACCTACCCCTACTACAAGCAATATGGCAGGTCTATAAAGTAAAGTATGTAAGGACAGGGCTGTTTTATCATTAAAATGCAGTAACTTTAGTGCAGACAGGCATATCTTCCTGAATATTTCAAGAGATTTTTAGCTCTCCTATAGATTTCAGACAGCTCTTGGAAAAAAGAGGGTGATAGTTATTGGTTTCTAGACCTAAATTCTGACACTTTCAATATCTTACATCACACTGCCCTCTTACTAAAAGTGTTAGCATCTCCTTCATCCATAGTCAAACAAGAGGTTTAAAAATAAAAGCGGAGTTTTTTCCTAACATTAAAAATTTGCTTTTCAGAAGAAATATAAAACTGAGCACACCCAGTTGCAACTGTGATTTCACCCTGTATTAGAAGATTCAAGATTCAAGTCTTCTTTACATATACATCTATACATGGAACTTCCAGTTTGAGAGTTCAGTGTAGACTTTTGGCCTACAAAGCACAGCAAAACTGTAATCATAAATTACACCCTATAAATTCCATCCCAATTCAGGCCTTCCCTGCAAGTTCCTTAAGGCTAAAATTGTCTTGTGCTATCTCCTGAAGCCAATCTAAACACAGGGTAGACAGGAAGGGCAGACACTAACTGGTAAGGGTAGGCTCACCCTTAGACTCCCAGTACTCAGAGTTATTCAGATTAGAGGAATAAAAGCTATGCAAGAAAATTGAGGGAATGGCTGTAGACCTCTGGTAGGGATCTTCATTTCTCAGAAAAGCAGAGGTGTGTCAAAGAAGGAATAACGCAGGCCAGACGGCAAACTGTTTCTACTTTGCCCAACTGCCTATAAAAACATAAACAAAATCTTAATGTGTGGGGCTGGAGTTACGGCGCAGTGTTAGCGTGCTCGCCTAGCACGCGGGAGGCACTGGGTTCGATCCTCAGCACCACATAAAAATAAAGATATTCTGTCCACCTATAACTAAAAAACAAATATTAAAAAAAAAAATCTTAATGTGTTCTTTTTTTTTTTTTTTTGAAGGAGGTAAGAGATGTAGAAAAAAAACCCAAAAGTCAATGTCAAGCATGTACTTTGGGAAACTATCATGGAGTGTAAACTAGTAGTTCTAGTTTGCCTTACATTTTGACTATGCTGGTATTTGTTGGAGGCAGCAGACAAACTACTTTGGTAATTGTCCCTAGAACTGTGATTTCACATGGCCAGTCATCTAACTGTAGTCATGGAGACATCAATTTCTGATGTAGATGTTTCTCTGGACAAAGAGTATAAAACCCCAGGAAAATCATGGTACACCGGGAGAGAACCCTGATTTGATAACTCCCAAATTACTACATTCATCTAAACTATAACACCTAAATTCTTTTCACTTGTTCTTTTTAGATATACATGACAGTAGGGTGTATCTTGACATATTATACATACATGGAATATAACTTATTCTAATTAGGATCCTATTTTTGTGGTACAATACCTAAATTCTAAGCTTTTCAACTGCTCAGAACCCTTCTTGGCAGAATGTAGGGTCTGGACTTCAACAAGACAATGGAAACATGCATAAATGGGGATTAAGTCATTCAAAGGGCAGTCAAGTTCTTTGACCTTGTTTCTCAATACTTCATCCTTTAAAGGAAGGAAAGATCTGTATATGCTTTACAATATCTAATGCTCGAAAACTTAAGAGCAGGACTGGATTTAAAAGCTACAGTTACAAAGGCATTTAAAATAGCAGGAAAAAACAAAAACAGAAACCAAAAAACCCAGCAACTATTATAGCTTTACTCAGTACTGACTGCTCTACAAGTTCATTCTCAGAACATTCGAACTCTAAAACCATTCCTGACACTGACTTATTTTTGTGGCTGGATGGGCGCCAAACTTTATCCATACAGTAAGTGCTTTCTGTATTTCACACATAGTTTCCACCAAATTCCTTTACTGAGTGTACATCCCTCTCCTACTTTAAATTCACTCGAATACAAATCTGATTCTAAACATGCTGGCCATTCCAAAATCATCTCCTTTCTAAAGACTTCTTTGGCTAATCCCTTTGTTAATCCTTAACATGACTACAGCCACTTTTGTGACTCATTTAGCTAACCAGGGTTCAGTTACTGGATAACATGCATATACCACAATTGCTGAGCTAAAGAACGCGGGAAAGCAGTCTTCCACGGAATCTACCACTGGAAATGTCTTCTTCTCCAAGGCTCTTTTTCTCCGCTTTCCAGAACGGTGTGGTCAAGTGCAGAGTGGGCACCCCCTTTCGTTTACCGGAGTGCCTTCAACTGTGAAATCTGAAAGTATGCTATGGAAAGGCTCTAGCCAGATTAATTTATGAGCTCTAGCTTTGCAAAGATAAATGTGCTCATTTTGGAGAATCAAATTATAACCACTTCACAACACTACCGCAGGCACTGGGTTATGAGTTTTCCTACAACCTTATGAGGAAGACTCATTTAGTCAGGCCCTTTTAACAAAAGAGGCTTGGATGCGGAAAGCTGAAGTACCTAGCACAAGGTTAGAGCGAGGCACACCCAGAGAGCCACCCTAGTTCATCTGACCCCAAACTCCTACTCCTGAGCTTTGTGCTTGCTATCTCGCCCCCTTGACATCTTCTGCCAATGCCCATCATCTCCTGAGAGGAACACCCGGTTCCCCCAAGAAGTCTGGGAGCCTCAAGTCTGGTAGGTCCACAAGGGCAGGAGCCATTGAACAGGTAATGCCACCCACCGGGATGCAGAATGCGGGAGGCTGTGCCCAGAAAGAAGGGGCTCACCTGTAGGCAGCCACGGCGCGGGTCTGCAGGTATTTCTGGGCGGTCATGACTCCCACGAAGAGAAAGTTCCTGTCACGCGGGCCGCCATCCGGGGCCGAGCCGTGCGGCCACAGCTGCGTCCCGCGCGCATCGCTGCGCGCTCCGCCGGCCTGGGACGCTGCTGCAGCCGCTGCCTGCCCAGGCCGGCAGCCCTCGAGGCTGGTGCGGCGCCGTGGACCCGCTCGCTTCAGCTCCGAAGCGCGGGGCAGGACAAGCCGCGAAGCCAGCACGAAGCCCAGCACGAGCCCGAGCAGCACGCTAAGCCAGGCGCGCCGGCCGCGCGCGGCCATGCCCGCGCCAGTCCGCCCGCAGGGCCGCTGCCGCTGCCGAGGCTCCCCGCGCCCTCAGCCCGCCGCCCCCGCCCGCGGAGGCCAGCCCGCCCTAGCGCCGCGAGGCCCGGCCCGGGCAGCGCCGCGGCCGCCGCGGGCCCGCCGCGCCCATCGCGGCCCCCGAGCCGCCCGCAGGCCCCGCGCCGGCGCTTTGTTCCACACGCCCGCCCCCACCGCCTCGGCCTGCGCCTTTAAGAAGGGACCATGCCCGGAGCGCGCCGGTGGCGGCTCTGGAGCAAGGCGGCGGCGGCTCCTCCCGCTCGCGCGCGGAGGCGCGGGGCCAGCGCGACGGCGACGGCAGTGGCAGCCGGGCCAGAGACCCCGTCCCGCCCTGCTCGCGTCCCCCAGCTGGCTCCGCTCGGCTCGTGCTGCGCCCGCCCCGGTCCTCTTCGTGACCTACGCCGCCGCCGCAGCTGCACATCCTCCGGCTTAGCTCGCCATTGCAACAGAAGCCCCTCACGTCACGCACAGCGCGTTAAGAAGCGGCCCAGGCGGCTGCGAACCGTGGCCCCTCTCGGGATCCGTCCGCGCCGCGCGATTGGCGCAAAAGTGAATGGAGGGCGGTTCACGTGGCCAAAGTTTGACAAAAAAAAAAAAAAAAAATTAAAAAAGCCCACGTGCCCCGCCCGCTGGTGCGGTCTGCTGCGGGGCGGCGGGGGCGTGGGGCCGCGTCTGCCTTGGAGCTGCAGGCCTGGTCCGGCGCCCGCGCCAGCAGTCCGTTATCTGCTCCGGAGGCCACGCCCCCGCCGGCCCGCGGGCCGACTGCCGCGGGCAGTCCCTCGGCACACCAGGGTGTCGCTAACGGACAGCTCCGGGGAGAGTTTTGCAGAAGGGGCTTTTGGCCCCAAACTACACGAACCGCACGTTCCTTGCTCCTAGACTGTCCTCGGATAAACCCCACTGCCGCGCCCTGCCCTTCAGCCAGGCTGACCTCCCGGCTCTCTTGCCTGCGTCGTCCGGTCCACACTGTATCTTTGTTCCCGCCGTCCTGTGGGCAGGGACCGGCACGTATAGAATCAACAGTTTGGGAGCCGTTTGGGACGTGCAGGCTTGGAGAGTGAACCATGAATTCAGTTAATTTGAGAGAAAGAAGGGAGGGAGGGAGGAAGGAGCCATGCTTTATGCCCAAGCTCTTCACACAGTACTAGCATTTAATAGATGTTGAAGAAACGGCAGACGTTAATACCGTGGGCAACAAAACACTACTTTTATTTGCAATCTATGTTGGTAGATAGCTGATTAATATCGCTCATCTGAGTCTTTGTCAATATTTTAATAGAGTTAATCTATAAAGGGGTCCTGGATTTCTGAAGACAGGTTTTGGGTACCTGCTCCTCTAGACTGGATTTTAAATTTTGTACATTTCCTTTATGAAAACTCAGTTAAAGCAACAAAAACTAAGAATGTGACAATTCAGCAAATGTTTGTAAGTATCAGTTCTATTAGTCGCCATTATCCGGGTTTTATAATGAAAGTATTTTCTGGGCCTGCAGAGTTCTCATTTAATCAAATGAACCCAGGAATTCGAGGCAGAAACTAAGCATATTGGGGGATAATCACTGAGTCTCTCTTCATTACTAATAAGAGCAAATGACTTGAGATATTAACACGGTTCAAAATACTGAGCTGTGGGAGATGCAGACACTTTCTCTTTACCTGAATGATGGTCGCTCTTGTTTATTCTTTGGAGTACTACTACTTGCTTAGACTCTTGTGATTTATGTCAATAAATAGTGCATTACCCACCTCCCCACACTCCCTAAGAAGTGATCCACATCCAAAAATAAAATACGATTATGCAGTGAATATAGGATTCCATCAGTGGTCTTGGGAGAAATACAGAACATACAACCATGAATTATAGGCTCAAAAACCATTGAAAGAGGTTTCCAGTAAGACCATAAACCACAAATGCTGGGGAGTCACCAGAGCCCCCAAATTCAGCAACAGCCCCATAATTCAAAATGATTTATGTAAGGCATAAATCTGGCAAGATGCAGACAGTGTAGACTTTGAATTTGTAACATAGTCAATGATTTAATATCTTCTAGCCTGCTTTGGACATGTCTTTATTTCCTCTCCTAAACTAAAATCCAATAAAAAGTACAGAAACATGAAGGGAATAATGTTTTGTCCTCCTCAATTTCCCAATTCCTAGAAATTCCTGGCTTCCTAGGTTCACATACAGCCTCACCTACAGGTTCAACAGGGGAGCCTCCCAGAGGCCCTGGCAGCTACTCACCCACATGTCCTCTCACATTTATTTTTAAAGATGGGGAGAGGGCTGGTTGATAAGATTTTGTAGGGGTTTCACCACAGCAAATTAAGAAAAGTGTAATGATGTTGGGTTCTTGATTAACTGCACTGGGAACCTTCTTTGCTAGTTTGAGGTAGTCATTGACCACAAAATAGGAGTAGTATTAACCATAATAAGATACAGCTTAGGGAGGCTGAGACAGGAGAATTGCGAGTTCAAAGCCAGCCTCAGCAACCACAAGGCTCTAAGCAACTCAGTGAGACCCTGTCTCTACATAAAACACAAAATAGGGCTGGGGATGTGGCTCGGTGGTTGAGTGCCCCTGAGTTCAATCCCTGGTACCAAAGAAAAAAGATACAGGTCCACTTGCAAGGAAACCTGAACTGTGGGCATATTCTATGAAGACTCCTAATGGCATCTAAGAAGCGGCTGGTCCTAGATAGGGGCTCAGGAGCCTGAGATGGGCTCTGACTTCTACAAGGAGTCTCATTTAGCCAAACTCAGAGTTTCAGGGTCTGACAGTCTCCTTGTCTCTAAATGTATCTTTCCACTAGAACCAGTTAAAGTCTCCTGGTAGTGAGTCTAGATTGATACTGAGCAATTCCTTTTAAAATGTGGATCATCTCTTGGGGCTGGGATTGTGGCTCAGTGGTAGAGTGCTTGCCTCCCATGTGTGAGGCACTGAGTTCGATCCTCAGCACCACATAAAAATAAATAAAATAAAGATATTGTGCTCATCTACAACTAATAAAATAAAATAGATTTTTTTAAAAATGTGGATCATCTCTTTCTGTTTGCATGTCTGATTCTCTGGACACATAATTAAAATTCACCTCTACCTACATGACTGAACATTTTCTCACAAATTGCAACTTTGTTCCCACATGAATTACATTTTTTCCTGCTGCTAAGACATTGAATGCCTGTTGCAGGTATAACATTTTGTGTAATTTGCAGCAGTTTCTTGGAAACCCTTGGTAAACACCTCAATTGTTTATTGGCAGCAAGCCTTGAACAACTGACAGAGTTTCCGATAAGGGCTTCTTGAAAGATACAGCATCTGGACTCGGCCTCAAAAGAGGGTCCCTGGGAAAAAAATGGTAATAATTTTTAAAAACTTTGAGAAATGCCTCCTTTAAGAAACAGTGAATTCTGAGAGTTGTAATAATAATCCTTTCAGAAGGTTCTCTTCACTGTTTGCAAAGAATATCTGTAATGACCACTTTACTAATATTACCACTTAACCTCTATAAACCCAATAAAATTTTGCTTTATTATTAACATTGCTATTAAACTGACAAGATCTTCATTACCTTTTTAATTTTTCTCAATTTTTCCTTCTAGTTGCAGCATTTCCATTCAGAGACAGGAAAGCGCAAGTGATTATGGGTTATGCTCTGGCTTCCAAACACAAGCAGATCCAACACTGGTTGTATGGAACACTCTTCAGTGTCTCATGCTTCCTTGTTCTGCCTATCATCTCTGTGCATCATCAGTGTGTTACAAGCATGTGTGCATGTGCACATGTACATTAGGACAGAGCCAGAAAGAAGAAATTGAGCACAACTCTGCACAGGCCGGATGAGATGTAATCTCACTAACTAGAAACGGCTGCAACCAGCACAGGCACTTTTGGGAAACAGCCTAAACGTTCTTTGGGAGATAACCTCACTGCAGTGGCCAAGGACAGTTTGCTTCTAGTCTAAGACTTAATCCTGTGTCGCAAAGAAGTTTGACTTACCCATCTGTTGCCAAGAAATGCCATTAATCTTTAAAGCAAGGTCAGAATTTCTGCTGCTGGAGGGTTTGCACAAAGGCATAGCTTTCATCCACAGGAGGGACACCCCCTCCTCCAAACCCTGGTGCTGGTTAGCTGGTCAGCATGGCCACCTTAGGACTAACCACAGTTGGGGTCAGGTCTTGTGGAGACATTCCAGATGTGTAGCTCAAACCCTGTTTGTTTTACTCACAGCTTAATGAAGTATCAGATCACTTCAAATTCAAGCTGCAGAAAGAAGAAGGTTTAAGCTACTAATTGAGACAGCAGTAATTCAGATCTGCAAACATCCAAAGTACAATGCAAGGATAAAAAACATTTACACCATAGCACCCACTGCTAAATTACACACACACACCCTGCACTTCCCTGATCCTTTGCACACCCTGTTATTTTATCATGCCAGCACAAGGGTCATAAATACTCTTTGTGTGTGTGTGTGTGGGTACTGAAGATTGAACTCAGGGGCACTCAACCACTGAGCCACATCCCCAGCCCTAGTTTGTGTTTTATGTAGAGACAGGGTCTCACTGAGTTGCTTAGTG
Source organism: Geosciurus inauris (assembly GCA_004024805.1). Lineage (NCBI taxonomy): Eukaryota > Metazoa > Chordata > Mammalia > Rodentia > Sciuridae > Geosciurus > Geosciurus inauris. The sequence goes on along the minus strand of PVHX01000793.1, from coordinate 109,088 downwards.
CCTTGCGGTTGCTGAGGCTGGCTTTGAATTCGGGTTCTCCTGTCTCAGCCTCCCTAGGTGTTGGGATTACAGGCTTGCGCCACCGCGCCCAGCTATAAATACTCTTATCACTCATCTGACGGTTGATAAGGGCTATTAACCAGGGCTGGCAATGAAGGGCTTTCTAGAAATTCACACTAAGAAGAGTATGATGAGGCATTCTATCACGCATTCCGTACAACTTTTTGGAGGACATTTTATCATCGTTAGCAATTCCAAGTGCATTTACTTTAGACCCCACTTCTGAGAATTTATCCTCCAGCCATACCAGTACAAAATGACACTTGTACAAGGTTGTTCTCTGTGATTGTGTGTGCTAGTGAACTGTTAGACTCCAGTGTCCATTTATAGGAGAATGGATAAATGAACTGTGGACTAGCCTTCGGAAAATGAAATGCAGGTGTTCCTCTATTTATGAAGATACGCCCTTATAATCCCATCATCGGCTGAAAATACTGTAAGTGGAAAATGCATTGAATGCACCTAACCTACAGGACATCACAGTTTAGCAACGTGGCACACTGTGCAGTGTCTCTCGTTTCCCCTCCTAATGGTGTGGCTGACTAGAAATAACAGCTCCCAGCATCGGGAGAGAGGATTGCACCACAAATCACTGGCACGGGAAAAAGATCAAATTCAAAATTCACACTAGAGTTTCCACTGAAAACATATCACTTTTGCCTCATCATAAAATCAAAAAAATCTTCCATAAACCATTGTAAACTGGAGCAATATCTGTTCTGCAGCTATAAAAGTGAGCAGCCTCTCTATACACCAAAATGCTGAAAAATAAAAGGCAAGAAGAATAAAAATACTGTCAGCTGAGCGTGGTGGCACACACCTGTAATCCCATCAACTCAGAAAGTTGAGGCAACTTAGCTAGGCCCAAGCAACTTAGTGAAACCCTGGTGAAAATAAAAAATAAAAAGGGCTGGGATGTGGCTCTGGTAAATCCCTGTACTGGGGGGAAAAAAAAGAATAAAAATGTTGTTAGTGTTTTTATTACAAAATATTAGATGGTTGCATGAGAAAGTGAGGATCTATGAGCAGCTGGGGGAACTGGGGTTGGGGAGAGTTAGAAGGAAGGATGTGAGTTAGATCTTCCAAGGAGTACTTTTAAACATCAGTCTTGCTTTTTTAATATGATGGTATTACTTAATACAACAATGACAAAATGATACCATCAGATGTTCTAAAATATTAACAGTTTAGATCATTAAGATCACAGATTCTATCTGAGAGCTATTTAGCCAGCTGTTCTTGTCTTACAGAAGTGGACATGGAGGCCCAAAGAGATGAAGTCAGTGAGCCACATGGTGAGTGCTGTCACCAGCACAGCCAAAGAGCCCAGAATGTGTCAGATTCTAAGCAAGAATCTCCACAATACTTTTTTTATTTTTCACCCCTCAACAACTAATTTAAAAAGAAATTTCAGAGAACTAATTTGAGGTTTTGTTTCATAGTTTTCTTCACATATCATTGTTAGTATTCTTCTAGCATGGAAATAGTAAGAGCCCTCTTGAATCATCAAAATGCCTGTATGGGTTGAACATACCTAATTCGAATATCCAAAATCCATAATGTTACAAAACCTGAAACTTTTTGATTGCTAAAATGAGGCCACAAATGAAAAGTCCATAACATTAACCTTTGTTTCATTTTATTTATTTAAAATAACATGTTATTTATTTTAAAATTATTTAAAATATTGTATAGAATTACCTTCAGACTATGTGTATATTATATGAAGCATAAATGAATTCAGCCCCATACCCAAAATATATATATATACATTTTATATATATTATAAATATTATATTATATATATATTGAATATATATATATTCAAAAACAAAAAAACAAATACACAAACACTTCTGGTCCCAAACACCACTTTGGATAAATGTACTTGGAATCTATTTCTCTATTTCTTTAATACTTGCTCTTTCTTGTATTTTATTCTTGGGTCTTTCATAATCTTAAGGATTTATGATAGTCTTTTTTTTTCTTTTTTTCTTGGTGCTGAGGATCAAAACCAGGTCCTTGTGCACACTAGGAAAGTGGTATACCAGAGCTACATCCCCATCCATGTGTCTTTTTTTTTCCTCTTTTAACCCTTAAACATATAAAAAAATGTTTCAAAAGTTTTTGAGATAGTAGCGATCAAAAAGGGTTGGGTCAGGACAGTGCTAGAACTTTGTGACAATGGTGCCCTCTTGTGGTGTACATCTGTTCTTTTTTAATTTATTTTTAATTTTTTTAGTTGTAGATGGACACAATATATTTAATTTTTTTTATGTGGTGCTGAGGATCGAACCCAGTGCCTCACGCATGTGAGGCAAGCGCTCCATCACTAAGCTATAATCTCAGCCCACATCTGTTCTTGCTAAGTGAGGATTTCTTTAATCTTGGACTCAAAAGAGAACAAAGATCAGACGCTTTATTTTATGGTTAATAATAGCCTATTTCTATCATTGCCTACTCCAGCATTTTCCAATGTTATATACTGGTTCTGGATTTGTGTTTATCTGGCGATAGTATAAAATGAAAGTCTACTAAAAAACTGAACTGACCTGGGCACAGTGGTACCCACTTGTAATCCCAGCAACTAAGGAGGCTGAGGTAGGAGGATGGCAAGTTTGAGGCCAGCTTCAGCAAATTAGTGAGGCCCTCAGCAACTTGGTGAGACTATGTCTCAAAAAAACTCTGTGAACTGGGGGCTGGAATTATGGCATAGTGGTAGCGTGTTCGCCTAGCACGCACAAGGCACTGGGTTCGATCCTCAGCACCACATAAAAATAAAATAAAGATATTCTGTCACCTACAACTAAAAAACAAAAATGTTTAAAAAATAAAAAATAAATTTAAAAAAAACTGTGTGAACTGGAATCTACTCTTTGCATCATGAAACTGAATGAGAATGTTGGAAAAGCGGGGCTGACTTCTATAGGTTTAGCAAGCACCCCAAGTGATCCTGATGCCCAGATTGGTATGACAGCCACGGATCTCTTCTTTCATGTGACAAACAAGCCAATGATCTCTCAACATCTGCAAAATATCAGCCCATGTAAACTTATTGCATATGGCTGTCAATATGGGTTGAGAAATTTTTGTCTTCCTGCAGTAGTCTGGGACCATGAGATGCAAATTACACACAGGAAAGGTTGTCTGAAGGTCATTGCTGCATTTTTTTTTTATACTTGAATTGAACCACTCTACCACTGAGCTATACTCCCAATCTTTTTTAAATTTTATTTTGAGACAGGGTCTCACCAAGTGCCCAGGCTGGACTTAATATTGCAATCCCTGCCTCAGCCTCCTAAATAACTTGGATTACAGGCATGTCCCACCATGCCAGCCTTGCTACAAAAATTTGAGATTCCAAATGAGCATTACATGGCTATGCAAAATTGGGAGTTTTAGCCAGGCAACAGTGGCACATACCTTTAATGTGAGACTTGGGAGGCTGAGGCAGGAGAATTTCAAGTTCAAGGCTAGCCTCAGCAATTTAGGGAGGCCATGTCCCAAAATAAAAATAAAAAGGACTAAGGGTAGAGATCAGTGTAGAGTACCCCTAGGTTCAACGCCCAGTACCACTCCCCCAAAACTAGAAGTTTTTTGATACATTCTACTGATGCTGTATATCCTACCAACTTCAAACAGTACCACAATTCAAAAGCTAATCCAAGTGCCTTCCCCAGGCCCAGAAAATCCTGATGTTTTGTGGGATCTGAGCAGGCGTGGGGTAAGGAGGGGATGGAGTTAAAGGTCAGCAAGGTTGTTCACATCATGGGATTTTCATCAGCCTCAACACCTGTGCAAAGATGGTGAGCCCATAAGGGGTCTATCATTTGGTTCTGGAACACTCCCCAAAGGCCTATGTATTCAAGGTTTTGTCTTCAGCCCGTGGTACTATTGTGAGGTGGTGAACCTTTAGGAGATGGGACATAGTGGGAGGAAGTTGGACTATCGGGTGTATGCCCTCAAAAGGAATGTGGGGATCCTAGGGTCCCTTCTTCCTCTCTTTTCCTCCCATCTTCCTCTCTTTTCCTCCCAGTTGCCACTCACTTCTACCAAGATATACTGTGCTGCCATGTGCCCAATGCAACGGGGCCAAGTGAATGAAACCTCCAAAACTTTGAGATAAAATATACCTTTCCTCCTTAAAAGTTAATTAACTCAGGAATTTTTCAGTTACAGAAAGCTGATAACACAAAAAGGCTATTGGCCTTTTTGAAACTTCATTTTTTAAAAATTTCTCCTGAAAAATGGCACTTTTAAGCTGCTAGCATCCATGTATTGTCTCAGTGGTGTGGGCTTTATTTTTATTTCTATTTTTTAATTTTTTGTACCAGGGTTTGAATTCAGGGGTACTCAACCACTGAGCCACATCCCCAGCCCTATTTTGTGTTTTATGTAGAGACAGGGTCTCACTGAGTTGCTTAGTGCCTCGTCATTACTGAGGCTGGCTTTGACTCATGATTCTCCTGTCTCAGCCTCCCAAAGTGCTGGGATTACAGGTGTGCGCCACTGCGCCCGGCTAGTGGTATGGGCTTTTGCCCTTATTATGTTCCCTAGGAAAGACCTCAGACCCTACCACACCTGAACACTGGGCATTTTGAAAATGTATCCTGCCTAGTAAATGAGAAGGAAAGCTCAAAAGAATGCACTGTTATTATCACAAACTGATATGACTTAAGATACAATTAGCCCTGGTATTCAGCTGCCACTGGTGGAGTGGTTCAACACTATTTCAGTAATATTGAAATTAGCAGGAAGAATTCTACTGAACTAGTGTAATGTTTTTCTCCTCCATAGTTTCTGTATTTCATGATATTTTGATTGTTTAGAAATGGTTTCGAAATGAAGCTTTATGCCATTTAACTTTAAATTAGAAATATACATGTGGGCTGGGATTGTGGCTCAGCGGTGGAGCGCTTGCCTCGCATGCGTGAGGCCCTGGGTTCGATCCTCAGCACCACATACAAAGCAATAAAATAAAGACATTGTGTCCATCTACAACTAAAAAAAAATAAAATATTGAAAAAAAAAAAAAGAAATATACATGTAAGCCATTGAAAAATACATTTAATCTGGCATAGTAACAAATGCCTGTAATCCTGGTGACTCAGGTGGCTGAGACAGGAGGATTGCAAGTTTAAGGCCAGCCTTAGCAATTTATTGAAACCCTATCTCAAAACAAAAAATATAAGGACTGGGGATATGGCTCAGTGGTAAAGATCTCCTGGGTTCAATCCCCAGGACCAAAAAGGAAATTTAAATTTTAAATATTTGATAGTAATAAAACCGACTGCTTCCCTACTAGAGGGCAAACACTAGAAGCAAGATGAAAAGTTGTGTTGCATGGTCTTGGATATAGGAGTTCCCAGGACATTTGTGTGGAAATATTCCAGGCCAACCCACTCGGCTTCACTTCCTTGTCAATGCTTGTGATATCAAGGGAGCAAAGCTCACAGAGACTCCAACACCCCACAGAGAGCTCAGACCCTGCCCTAGAGCCACCCATCACATCTGGGTCCAGTCAGTAGACAGGAACCTTACCAGTTATTTGAACTGAGAGAATTAAACTATATACACACACATATATATTTTGAGATATATATATATAAGCTTGTATGTTTAAAATGTACAATTTAGGTTTGGACACATGTATGTGTACACACACACACACATACACATATACATGTCAGATAGATAGATAGGTATCACCATAATCAAAACAGTGACCATCTTCATCACCCCCAAAAGTTTTCTTGCACCCCTTTGTGCTCCCTCCTTCCCTGTCCACATCTCTATTCTCAGGAAACCGCTGATCTATGCTCCATCATTATTGGTCAGTGTGCATGTTCAAGAATTTTGTATAAATGGAATTCATACCATATGTACTCTTTCGGGGACTCTGGGTTTTTCACACAGAAGAAAATACCTTGAAACGTGCTGTGACATGTGTCAGTAGTTCATTCCATTTTATTGCTAAACAGCCTTCCAATCTAATAATGTACCACAGTTTATCCATTCACCTGTTTATGGACATTTGCACTGATTTCAGTTTGGGCTATTAAATGTACAGCTGCTGTGAACATTCGTGTCATTTGCAAGGCTTTATATGGACACACACTTTCATTTCCCTTAGGTATTTACCAGTACAATGGCTGAGTGGTACAGTAGGTGTCATTTCATTATTTTAAGAACTGTCAAATTTCTTTCAATTTTCTTGTCTTTCGTCCTTTTCTCTCCACCCTCACACCCCCTGGAATCAAACCCAGGGCCTTGAACATGTTAGGCAAGTGTCTCCCATTGAGCTATATCACTACCCTGTTTTCCATTTTCCATTCCTGACAGGAGTATGAGAGTTCCAGTTCATCCACATCCATGCCAAGTGTTCACACCAACACTTGGAATTGTAAATGTTCTTAATTTTAGCCTTTCTAAGAAGTGTGTAGAGTTATCTCACTGTGGTGATATGATTAGTGACATGAGCTTGGGGAACATACCTTCAAAATGGGCTTGGGGACTGGCTTTCTCAGCTATTGGAGCAAGCCATGGGACATCAGTGATCCCTGGCTGGTCATGGCATCAGGGGCATTCAGGATATCCCTGTTGGCCTAGGAAAGTGAGCAAGAGGAGAACAAGGCAATAGGAGATCAAAGGACAGTGAATTAGGCACAATGGCAACGAGGAATTACAAAGACTGTGGGGTCAGCTGGCTGCTTCTGATGACTCTCAAGTGTACATGCAGAGAAAAGGACAAATTGAAGGCAGGCTTTGTCCAATGCAGAATGCAAGGGGAAGATCAGAAAGCCATTTCTGGACCCTTATCCTCAGCAGCTATTGGAGAAAGTTGAAAGCCAAAACTAGGCCTGACTAAGGGTTGCAGGGAACTGTGAACCTTTAAATCCCTTTGTCTCAGCCCCTCACCACCCGACTCCTACAGAAACATCTTTCAATTAATGCACCTGAGGTAGCTCCCTGCCACTTGATGCTGACCACTCTCTGGCCTCATCCCACAGCTCCTCACAACCTCCAGGATACAGGAGGAGTTTGATCCCAACATTCCTAGTGGAAAAGTGCAGGCTTCCTGTTGGAAGCCATAGCTAGACACCAAAAGTGTGGCAGGATCCCATCTACCCACACTGGTGGGAGGTGGGGGAGGATTATGGAAGGGACTCCACAGGTGTCAGGAGGTAGAAGAAAAAATGATAAAGCTTGCTGGAGCCAAATTTATGGAAACAGGATTCAGGTTTACTGTGTTGATAGGAGTGCCTATGAGTGATGCTTATATCTGCTAATTCAAGATGGCCTCAGGTCAACACCCAAGTGACTGGCCTGAATGCACTATGCATAAGCCCCTGCAGCTCATAGAGGTTAGTCTTGTGGTGCAAGAGGGGGTGGAAAATGGATTTGAAGTGCCAAACTTGAACTATCCAGCATGGCCTGTCACCCTGTCCTCGAGTCAGCTTTGCTCTGATCAATTAGCACCAATGCAGTTCAAGAACGCTGGTGCCTTCTTCACCAGCATCTTTTCAACACTTTGCTCAAGAAATGCCCTCCAGGCCATCTCCTATTATTAGGAGGTGTCTGAGCATGTTACATGTGATAGATCCATGCCACTTTTATTTGTCCTGAGCCTCTGGACTGTATGGATATTGTTTACAAGATGTAAGAAATTTCTACAGGACAACTACATTTCCTATAGGTCATTGTAGTAGCTTCCTGTGGCTGCTGAAACAAACTATCACAAAGGGGCTTATAAAAAGACATTTATTTGGGGCTGGGATTGTGGCTCAGTGGTAGAGCGCTTGCCTCGCATGCGTGAGGCACTGGGTTCGATCCTCAGCACCACATAAAAATAAATAAAATAAAGATACTGTGTGCATCTACAACTAAAAAAATTTGTTAAAAAATAAAAAAAAAAAAAGACATTTATTCTATCACAGTTCTAAAGGCTAGCAGTATAAGCCTGCTGTAGTGGTGCATGCCTGTACTCCCAGAGACTTGGAAGACTGAGGCAGGAGAATCAAAAGTTTGAGCCCAACCTCAGCAATTTAGTGAGATCCTGTCTCAAAATAAGAAATTAAAAAGGGATAGGGATGCAGCTTAGTGGGTTCAATCCCCAGTTTAAAAAAAAAAGAGAGAGTCTAAAGACTAGAAGTACAAAATTAAGGGGCTGACAAGGTCAAAGTTCCCCTGAACCTTCTGAGGAAACTTCCTTGCATTTTCTAGCAATTTGTAGTAGGCCCAGGGGCTCCTTAGCCTGTGGGCTGCATCCGTCCGGTCAGCCTGTCTTCTCACAGCTTTCTTTTCTCAGTGTCTATGTCTCTTCTCCTCTTATAAGGACAATTATAGGGACTGAATTGCTTTCACCCCACCCCACCCCAATTTATATATTGAAGCTTTAATCCTTAGAATCTAGAATGTGACTGTATTTGGCAATGGGGTCTTCAAAGAATTCAGTTAAAATGGGGCCAATTTGGTGGGTCCTAACCCAGTCTGACTAGTGCCTTTAAAAAACAAATTAGGGAGCAGGGCATGGTGGCGCATATCTGTAATCCCAGCACTTAGGGAGGCTGAGACAGGAGAATCGTGAGTTCAAAGCCAGTCTCAGCAATGGCAAGGCACTGAACAACTCAGTGAGACCCTGTCTCTAAATAAAACACAAAATAGGGCTGGGGATGTGACTCAGGGGTCGAATACCCCTGAGTTCAATCCCTAGTACCAAAACAAACAAACAAATAAAACCAGATTAGGACACACAGGAAAGACAAGAAGGCACAGAGACAAGACCACATGAAGTGACAGCAAGAAGTGGTCATCTGCAAGCAAAGGAAGGAAGTCCCAGATGTCACCAACTCTTTAAGCACCTTCACTGATTTCCAACCTATGGAACTGTGAAAGAGTAAACTTGTGTTGTTGAAGCCATCTAGTCTGTGGTATTTTATTAGGGCAGACTCAGCTGACTAATACACTAATCACACTGGATTAGGGTCCACCCTAATTCAACTGACATCATCTGAACTTGATTACATCTGCTAAGACCTTATTTCCAAATAAAGGCATATTCATAGGTACCCCATGGGGGTTAGAACTTCAACATGTTCTTGGGGTGAGGAGACACGATGCAACTCCTACCAGGTGCCAGTTTAGTTAACCAGCTTAGCAGAAATTAGCACATCCCCAGAGACACCAGCTTCCAGCTGGATTCAGACAATAGGAGATATTGGCAGAGGACTGGTAGGTGGGAGGAGAGGTCAGAGTATTCTGGTCCTTCTAGTTGGGTCACTCCAAGTTGACTGTACTGAAGACTTCTCTCTTTCAGGTGGCCCTCTCCATACACACCATGCCTAAGTTTTGTCTCCACGTAAGCAAGTAGCTTCTTTGTTACATGGTCTACAGCCAACCAGTTTGAGTATACCATATTTTCTGCTGGCACCCTGATGAAGGCCATTTCTTAAGCTTTTTGGGGGTCGGGATGTAGTGTATTGGTCAGAGCATGATTCCTCACAATTGCTACTTAATTCTCTTCATTGTATATCTTGGGGATAATCCTGAAGATCAAGTGGGGGCAGATTTGATCTAGATATGCAGAGAATTCATGCCGCAAGATGTGCACTGGGTCTGCATGACTTCACCTAACAGCACCTAAAAGGCTTTACATGACCTCTACTGCAGATGGCCAGTTGCTTCCCTTCCCCATATATTCCCTTGCAATGTGACTTTATAGCTTCTCTCATTGAGTGTTGGGAATATTCCTCTAGCTTTTGCACTGGGAGTAGCCTTATAAATTGCTTTGGCCAATGGGATTGTAGCAAACTGTGAAGTAAGCTAACCTGAAAAACTTTGGCACACTGTCCTTGGAATTGAACTGCCATGTGAATGCACCCAAGCTGGCCTGATGTTGATTGAGAAACACACAGGCCAGTCACCTGTTGTCCAATTGACAGTCAACCGACTTCCAGACATAAAGAAGGCCACTGGGCCCTGCCAGCCTACAGCTGGGACACCAGCTGATCACAGACACATGAGTGAGTGTAGCCCAAATCAACATAGCCATACCCATCAGAATTTTAGGATAAATGGTTGTTTTAAATCATTCACAGTGATTTGAGATTCTAGAAAAGCTATTGGATACATTTTCAAAATCAGAGGTCACAATGGTACAGAATAGAAGACACAGAGTAATGCACATAAATACAGCTATCTCATACTAGACAAAGGTGCCAAAAACATACATTGGAGAAAAGATAGCCTTTTCAACAAATGGTGCTGGGAAAACTGGAAATCCATATGCATTAAAATGAAACTAAACCCCTCTCTCTCACCATGCACAAAACTCAACTCAAAGTGGATCAAAGACCTAGGAATTAGACCAGAGACCCTGCGGCTAATTGAGGAGAAAGTAGGTCCAAATCTTCATCACATGGGATTAGGCCCCGAATTCCTTAACAAGACACCTATAGCACAAGAAATAAAAGCAAGAATCAATAAATGGGATGGACTTAAA
>PVHX01000793.1:0-98427 GCA_004024805.1 Geosciurus inauris | reverse complement strand
AAAGATGATATACAATCAATAAACATATATATGAAGAAATGTTCAACGTCTCTAGCCATTAGAGAAATGCAAATCAAAACTACCCTCAGATTTCATCTCACCCCAGTCAGAATGGCAGCTATCCAAAATACCAGCAACAATAAGTGCTGGCGAGGATGTGGAGAAAAAGGTACACTTAAACATTGCTGGTGGGATTGGAAATTGGTGCAACCAATTTGGAAAGCAGTATGGAGACTGCTTAAAAAACTTGGAATGGAACCACCATTTGACCCAGCTATCTCACTCCTTGGCCTATACCCTAAAGACTTAAAACAGCACACTATAGTAAAGCAGCCACTTCAATGTTTATAGCAGCACAATTCACAATTGCAAAACTGTGGAAGCAACCCAGATGTCCTTCAATAGATGAATGGATAAAGAAACTGTGGTACATATACACGATGGAATATTATTCAGCAACAAAAGAGAATAAAATGATGGCATTTGCAGGCAAATGGATGGAATTGGAAAGCATTATGCTAAGTGAAGTAAGCCAATCCCAAAAAACCAAATGCCGAATGGTCTCTCTGATTAGTGGATGCTGATGAATAAGGGAGATGGGAATGGGAAACATAAGAGAAATAGAGGAGCACTGGACGCGACATGGGGGAGTTGGGGGGCAGGAAAAGGGAATGGGTATAGTAAAGATGGTTGATTGAGATCGTCATCACTACCCTTGGTGCATGTATGAAAACACAATTGGTGTAACTTTATCTGGTTTGCAACCAGATAAATGGAAAAACTGAGCTCTATATATATGCTATGACTTGAAATGCAATTAAATAAACTAATAAAAAAAATCAGAGGTCACTTTGTTGCTAATCAATTCAGGTAGAGATAATGAAAAGGCAAAGTATAGCTCCTTTGGTGTTACCAGCTCTACTGAGGGCTCTGCTCATTTCAAAGCAGAGATCACAAAAATACAAAGCAATGCCATATGAATGAGGTTTACTGGGGCTTTTTCTGAAGCACGGGGGAGGCAATACAGTGTTCTGGGGACTGGGTCTCTGAGGACATGCGTAGTAAAGCTTATGTAGGCAAAAGGGGCAGGCTCTGCAGGCACAATCAGCAGTTAGCCACAGAGCTTTAGCACCATCACGATAGCTCAGCTGTGTGCCTTCAGCTGTCAGGAGATGGTGGAGGTGCTCGCTACCTCCATCCTAAGAGGCTGCAGGAAAATTCCCTGACAAATCTCTGGCAGCAGTGGTGAGGACAGCCCCAGAAGTGGTGGTAGTCATTGCTGCAGTGAGGGTGGCAGCAGTGGCAGTGATTAGAGCAGTAGGAGAAGCTACAGCAGCTGTCAGTGGAGCAGAAGCATTGGTTGTTGCTTCAGTGGCAGTTATCAGAGCAATGATTATCACAGAAACAGCAGAAGCCACAGCAGTAGCCACCCATGGCCCCTGGGACCTCTGGAACAGAAATGATAGACATTTGAGAGCTCTTAATTATTAGTTTTTATTGGGGGTGCAAATGGGGATTGAACACAGGAGGTCTCTACCACCAAGCTATACCCCAACCATTTTTGGTTTTTGAGACAGGGTCTTGCCAAGTTTGCCCAGGCTGGCCTCAAACATGCAATCCTCCTGAGTTGCTGGGATTACAGCCTGGCCCAGAGCTCTTAAGTTTTAAATGATGGATGTATGCCCCGTCCATCCTAATCATGGAGCAGCATTAATAAATTGGTGGGCAAAGGACACACAAATCTTCACTGGAAACTTAGATAGATGGCATTGTGTCCTTCGCCAAATCACTTGAGAGAGACTTGAAGAATCATGCCTCAGGGACTCTTTGCTGCCCCTTCCTCTCTCCATCCTGCCATCTCTGCTGGTTGCTCCTCATCAAATGTTTAAACAGCATTGCTAAGTCTTTCTTCTAAAGAGCAAGGCCAGGCTGGGTGCAGTAGTGCATACCTGTAATCCCAGCGGTTTGGGAGACTGAGACAGGAGGATTGCAAGTTCAAAGCCAGCCTCAGAAACTCAGAGAGACTCTGTCTCTAAAAAAAACACACAAAAAGGCTTGGGATATGGCTCAGTGATTGAGTGCCCCAGGGTTCCATCGCTGGTTCCAAGAAAAAAGAGATAAAGAAGGGGAAAAAAAAGCAAGGCCACATCAAAAAAGCCTTGGCTCCCTCTGGATGAGGTCTCATCATGTCTGTTCCTTGCCCTGCGCTCTACATGCACTGAAGATGCGCTTCCTGGGCCCATAAATTTCAGACTTTAGGGATGTTTGTTTCATTTCACATGATAGCACTGGACACATTTAATATATGCTGCTCCTTCTGACATTCCCTTCTCTCTCTCTCTCTTTTTTTTAATATATATTTTTTAGTTGTTGATGGACCTTTATTTTTTATTTATTCAATTTATAGGCAGTGCTGAGAATCGAATGCAATGCCTCATGCATGCTAGGCAAGTGCTCTACCACTGAGCTACAACCCAGGCCTTCTCTTCTGTTCTATAGCATTACACACTGGGTTTTACTCAAATGACTGACCACGCCTATCTCTTCTCTGTGGTGTTCAGTCTTGAAAAAAATTTTCTGTATTCTCTCCCATCTTTTTGTCCATTTGTTGTTAAATCTATTCTGTTAAAACTGTTCTTAAGGTCACCTGTGATGGTAAATCTGATGGTCTTGATTCTCATCTGAACTTATCCTTGTTAATAATTTTTAAGAATTAAGCACTTTTTTTTCAGGGATCAAACCAAGAGGGGTTTGTATGTGCTAGGCATTCTACCACTGAACTACATCCCCAACCCAGAGCACTCCTTTTTTTCCCTGATGTTAACTAGTTTTAATTTCACAGCAAAATTCATAGATCATTACAGGTTTGCAGAGTTTAGCAGTACTAGCAAAACCAAAGGATAGCCTTAAATCTCTTATATACTTAAGGAGCAGTGTTAATGATCAAAACTAGACTTAGTTAAGGCAGACAGATATAAGCCAGTTTCTCAAATGGCAGTGTGGCCCTTTTTTAATAAAAAAATCTTTATTTTAATTAGGTATACATAACAGCAGAATGCATTTTGATTCATTGCACACAAATGGAGCACAACTTTTCATTTCTCTGGTTGTACACAATATAGAGTTACACCATATGTGCAATCATACATGAACCTAGGGCATTATTGTCCATCGCATTCCACCATCTTTCCTGCCCCTGTGTCCCATCCCCACCCTGCCCTCCCCTTTGACCAAAGTTTCTTCATTCTTCCCATGCCTCCTCTCTCACTATGGATCAGCATCCACTTATCAGAGAGAACATTCGGCATTTGGTTTTTGGGGGTTGGCTTACTTTGCTTAGCAAGATGTTCTCCAATTCCATCCATTTACCTGCAAATGCCATAATTTTATTCTCTTTTAATGATGAGTAATATTCCATTGTGTATATATACCACAGTTTCTTTATCCATTCATCTATTGAAGGGCATCTGGGTTGCTTCCACAGTTTTGCAATTGTGGATTGTGCTGCTATAAACATTGAAGTGGCTTGGAATGGTGGTTCCATTCCAAGTTTTTTAAGGAATCTCCATACTGCTTTCCAGATAGGTTGCACCAATTTGCAGTCCCACCAGCAATGTTCGAGTGTGCCTTTTGTACCACATCCTTACCAGTACTTGTTGTTGCTTGTATTTTGGATAACTGCCATTCTGACTAGGGAGAGATGAAATCTTAGTTTTGATTTGCATTTCTCTAATTGCTAGAGATGTTGAACATTTCATATATTTATTGATTGTATATCTTCTGAGAAGTTTCTATTCAGCTCCTTAGCCCATTTATTGATTGGGTTGTTTGTTTTTTAGGTGTTAAGTTTTTTGATTTCTTTATATATCCTGGACATCGGTGCTCTATCTGATGTGCATGTAGCAAAAATTTGCTCCAAGAATGTAGGCTGTCTGTTCACCTCATTGATTGTTTCTTTTGCTGAGAAGCAGCCTTTTAGTTTAAATCCGTCCCATTTATTGATTCTTGCTTTTATTTCTTGCTGTTTAGGGGTCTTGTTAAGGAAGTCGGGGCCTAATCGAACGTGATGAAGATTTGGACCTACTTTCTCCTCAATTAGGCACAGGGTCTCTGGTCTAATTCCTAGGTCTTTGATCCACTTTGAGTTTTGTGTATGGTGAGAGACAGGAGTTTAGTTTCATTTTGCTGCATATGGATTTCCAGTTTCCTAGCACCCATTTGTTGAAGAGGCTATCTTTTCTCCAATGTATGTTTTTGGGTGCCTTTATCTAGTATGAGATAACTGTATTTATGTGAGTTTGTCTCTGTGTCTTCTGTATTGGTGCCACTACTGTGCTGTTTTTGTTACTATAGCTTTGTAGTATAGTTTAAGGTCTGGTATTGTGATGCCTCCTGCTTCACTCCTTTTTTTTTTTTTTTTTTGGTACTTGGGATTGAACTCAGGGGTACTTGGCCCCTGAGCCACATCCCCAGCCTTATTTTGTGTTTTATTTAGAGACAGGGTCTCACTGAGTTGCTTAGCACCTCGCTGTTACTGAGCCTGGCTTTGAACTCGCGATTCTCCTGTGCATTGGATTTAGCCTCCCAAAGTGCTGGGATTACAGGTGTGTACCACCACGCCCGGCTGCTTCATTCTTCTTGCTAAGGATTGCTTTGGCTATTCTGAATCTCTTATTTTTCCAAATGAATTTCATGATTGCCTTTTCTCTTTCTATAAGAAATGACATTGGGATTTTAATTGGAATTGTATGGGATCTGTATAGCGCTTTGGGTAGTATGGCCATTTTGACAATATTCATTCTGCCTATCCAAGAGCATGGGAGATCTTTCCATCTTCTAAGATCATCTTCAATTTCTTTATTTAGTGCCCTGTGTTTTCATTGTAGAGTTCTTTCACCTATTTTGTTAAAGTGACTCCCAGGTATTTTATTATATTTTTTGAGGCTATTGTGAATGGGGTAGTTTTCCTAATTTCTCTTTCAGAGGATTCATCACTAATGTATAGAAATGTATTTGATTTATGGGTGCTGATTTTATATCCTGCTACTTTGCTGAATTCATTTATTAATCTACAAATTTTCTGGTAGAATTTTTTGGATCTTCTAAGTATAGTATGTCATAGGCAAATAGTGATAGTTTAACATCTTCTTTTCCTATTTGTATCCCTTTAATTTCTTTCATCTCATTGCTCTGGCTAGAGTTTCAAGGACAATGTTGAATAGAAGTGGTGAAAGAGGGCATCCTTGTCTTGTTCCCATTTTAGAGGGAATGCTTCCAATTTTTCTCCATTTAGGATAATGTTGGCCTTTGGTTTTGCATAGATAGCTTATACAATGTTGAGGTATGTTCCTACTATTCCTAGTTTTTCTAGTGTTTTGAACATGAAGAGGTTCTGTATTTTGTCAAATGCGTTCTCAGCATCTATGGAGATAATCATATGATTCTTGTCTTTTAAGTCTATTGATGTGATGAATTACATTTATTAATTTCCGTATGTTGAACCAACCTTGCATACCTAGGATGAAACCCACTTGATATGGGTACACTATCTTTTTAATATGTTTATGTATACAATTTGCCAGAATTTCATTGAGAATTTTTGCATTAATGTTCATCAGGGATATTGGTCTGAAGTTTTCTTTCTTTGATGTGTCTTTGTCTGGTTTTGGAATCAGGGTGATACTAGCCTTAGAATAAGTTTGGCAGGATTCCCTCCATTTCTATTTCATGGAATAATTTGAGAAGTATTAGTATTAATTCTTTGAAGGTCTTGTAGAACTTGGCTGAGAATCCATCTGGTCCTGGGCTCTTCTTGGTTGGTAAGCTTTTAATGGCATCTTCTATTTCCTTGCTTGAAATAGATCTGTTTAAGTTGTATATGTCCTCCTGATTCAGTTTGGACCAATCATATGCCTCTAGAAATTTGTCGGTGTCTTTGGGATTTTATATTTTACTGGAGTATAGATTTTCGAAATAGTTTCTACTTATCTTCTATATTTCAATAGTGTCTGTCATGATATTTCCTTTTTCATCACAAATTTTAGTAATTTGGATTTTCTCTCTCCTTCTTTTCATTAGGGTGGCTAAGGGGTTGTCAACTTTATTTTTTCAAAGAACCAGCTTTTTGTTTTGTCAATGTTTTGAATTATTTCCTTTGTTTCAATTTCATTGATTTCAGCCCTGATTTTAATCATTTCCTGCCTTCTTTTTGGTGTTGATTTGTTCTTCTTTTTCTAGAGCTTTGAGATGTAATGTCAGGTCATTTATTTGTTAACTTTTTGTTCTTTTAATGGAAGAGCTCAATGCAATGAACTTTTCTCTTAACATAGCCTTCATAGTGTCCCACAGATTTGGATATGTTGTATCAGAACTCTTATTTACCTCTAAAAACTTCGTTACTTCCTCTCTGATGTCTTCTGTCATCCATGCATCATTCAATAGTGTATTATTTAGTCTCCAGGTGATGGAGTAGTTTCTAATTTTTATTTTATCACTGATTTCTAATTTCATCCCATTATGGTCTGATAGAATGCAGGGTAGTATCTGTTTTTTTTTTTTTTTTTTTTTTTTTTTTTTTTTTTTTTTTTTTTTTTTTTTTTTATGTTTTTTTTTTTTTTTTTTTTTTTTTTTTTTTTTGCTAAGACTTGCTTTGTGGCATAACATATGGTCTATTTTAGAGAAGGATCTGCATGCTGCTGAGAAGAAAGTGTATTCACTTGTCGATGGATGAAATATTCTGTATATGTCCGTTAATTCTAAATTATTGATTATATTATTGAGTTCTGTTTTCTTTGTTTAGTTTTTGTTTGAAAGATCTGTCCAGTGATGAGAGAGGTGTGTTAAATCACCCAGTATTATTGTGTTGTGGTCTATTTGATTCTTGAACTTGAGAACAGTTTGTTTGATATACGTGGATGCTCCATTGTTCAGGGCATAGCTATTTATGATTGTTATGTCCTGTTGATGTATGGTACCCTTAAGCAGTATGAAATGACCTTCTTTAACCCTCAATCTTTGGTTTGAAGTCCACTTTATTTGATATGAGGATGGAAACCCCTGCTTTTTACACGGTCCATTTGAGTGGTATGTTTTTTCCCATCCTTTCACCTTCAGTCTGTGGATGTCTTTTTCTATGAGATGAGTCTCCTGAAGGCAGCATATTGTTGGGTCTTTTAAAATCCAATCTGCCGGTCTATGTCTTTTAATTGATGAGTTCAGGCCATTAACGTTCAGGGTTATTATTGAAATATGGTTTGTATTCCTGGTCATTTTGGTTTATTTTTGGTTTTTAACTTGACATGGTTTCTCCTTTGATTGGCTTTTCTTTTAGTGTAGTTCCTCCCTTTGCTGATTTTCATTGTTGTTTTTCATTTCCTCCTCATGGAATATTTTGCCAAGAATGTTCTGTAGTGCAGGCTTCCTCATTGTAAATTCTTTTAACTTTTATTTATCATGGAAGGGTTATATTTCAGCATCAAATCTGAAACTTAATTTTGCTGAATATAAGATTCTTGGTTGGCACCTATTTTCTTTCAGAGCTTGGTATATGTTGTTCCAGGATCTCCTGGCTTTGAGGGTCTGGGCTGAGAAATCTGCTGAAATCTGAATTGGTTTTCACCTGTACATAATCTAAAACTTCTCTCTTGACAGCTTTTAAAATTCTATCCTAATTATGTATTCTAGGCATTTTCATTATAATGTGCCTTGGTGTGGATCTGTTGTAGTTTTGTACATTTGGTGTCCTGTAAGCCTATAGTATTTGATTTTCCAATTCATTCTTCATGTTTGGGAAATTTTCTGATATTATTTCATTGAAGAGATTGTGCATAGCTTTAATTTGTATCTCTGTGCCTTCCTCTATCTTGATAATTCTTAGATTTGGTCTGTTCATGTTATCCCTAATTCTTGGACGTTCTGTTCTTAGTTTCTTACCATCTTCATTATGTGGTCAACTTTATTTTCAAGATTATATATTTTGTCATTACCTGAAGTTCTGTCTTCCAAGTGATCTAGTCTGTTCATACTTTTTATTGAATTTATTTGGTTTATTGTTTCCTTCAAGGATTTTTTTTCCCCAGAGTATCTCTTTCTTGAAGTAATCTTTTGCTCCCTGTATTTGCTCTCTTATCCCCTCGTTGGAGCGATCAATTGTTGCCTGTATTTGCTCTCTAATCTCTTTGTTGGACTGATAATTCTTGCCTGTAATTGCTGTTATATTATTCTGTGCTTCACAGACTGTTTTAATTATGTATGTTCTTGAACGCCTCCTCTGACATTTCATCTACTGTGCTGTCAATGGATTCTATTATTGTAGCATCTTGGTTTGATTGGGGCATTTTCTTCCTGTTTTTTCATGTTGTTCATGTGTCTTCCTCTCTAGCAGTGCTGATCTGAGGTATTAGAATTTCTACTCTATAATCTTGTAGTGTCCCTACAGGTTACCAGTATCTCACCTCTGGTGTAACCAGGCCTGCAGGGACCTTGGTGATGGTCTTCCCAGTCCTAGCTGTTATCTCTAGATGGAAGCAAGCCAGGACAGCCATGCATTGGTAGATGAGGGGGCCTCAGGTCGGTCTCTTCTGCATCTGCACAGTCAGTCCCAGAGTACTTTTAAAAACAGTGTTCATCTGGCTTTGGGCCTCCCAGTTTGCCTGTTTTTTCTCTTTCTAGCCATTCATCAGTATTGCTGCTTTTTTTATCTTCCTTATCTTCCCTAACTCTGTAGCACCAATATGCTACAGTTCAGTCTTGAGACCTATTGTCTTTTTTCTACCTATGCTCAATCTTATCCAGGGGAATGAAGGGACACCCCCACCTCAGCCCCTTCCAGCTCCATGTTTGCCATCTTCAGAAAGCCCACAGACCAGGTTGGGGTGACCGCTGTGTGCTGCTCAGCTTCCATTCTCCTTCTGTGGTGGAACCATCACACTTCCTTGTAATTGTTCCCCTCACTCCAAAAGTTTTGCTGGCCTGCAGATGCATCCTGGGTACCTAGAATGAGCTAATACCTGGGAGTGCCCTAACTCATGGAGTTAATACAGGCAAGAAGGTAACCACCCCTCTAGTGCCACTTGATGTAAGTGGTGATATAGATTCAAGTACACAAATGCCTTTTCTAGAGATTATGCAGGTAGACATTCATGGCTTGAGATAAAATGTCAATGTATCATAATCCAATTCAAATGCTCCATCTCAAAAAACTATAGTGGCAGAAGAGATGTGCTTTGGGAAATAAGACTCCAAGCAGGGCTGGAGATGCTGTAAAAAGCATAAGCACAGGCCCTGCCCCGCCCTGCAAGTCTTGCAGTCTTCTGTGGGACAATGTTGGGTGATGACAAACATTGGATGGTGACAGAAATGGATGACACCAGGTATGATGGTACATGCCTGTAATCCCAGTGGCTCAGGAAGCTGAGGCAGAAGGATCCCAAGTTTGAGGCAAGCCTCAGCAATTAAGCAAGGCCCTACACAACTTAGCTGTTCTTAAAATTTAAAAAAGGGCTTGGGATTTAGCTCAGTGGTAAAGTGCCTCTTGAGTTCAATCTCCAGTACCAAAAAAATAGTTGTCTGACTTAACAGGACCTAACAACCTGAATCCTGTAGTGACAGACTGCTCTTTTATGGAATGTAGGAGTTGGAAATATAAGGAGGTAATAGAGATATGAAATAATCACTGTCTTAGCTGCTACAAGGAGGTACCATGGGCAGGGTGGCTTATAAAACAGCTTCTCATAGTTCTAGAGGCAGGAAGTCCAAGATCAAGATGCTGGCATGGTTAGGCTCTCTTCCAAGTTGAAGCCAGCCATCTTTCTCCTAACCCTCCTCATACAGGAGAGAAAGCTCTGTGGTCTCTTATAGGGGCACTAATTCCCATTCATGAGGGCTCCACCATCATGACCTAATCACTGCTCAAATGCCCTGCCTCAGTGCCTTTGGAATTCAGGATTTCAACATAAGACTCTGGGCAGCAGAAGCATTCAGCCTATAATAATCACAAACTAGGGGGATCTAGTGTTCAGTGTTTGTAGCAGTCCTTCAGTAGCTATGTCCTGGGGCTCCAGTCATGTGAAAACAAGGCCTTAGCAGTGTTCCTATTGCCCCTCACCTCCACCCCCAATTAAACCCACTAATAATTAAGAGCTCCCAAATGTCTATCACTTTAGTTCCAAATTCCTGGCATTCTGTGCTAGGACGTTTCCATCTCAGCTACAGCTGCTCTACCGAAGGATACAGCAGAGAAGAGTCTGAGTCTGAGTCTGAAACAGTTTTCATGGTGCTGGCCCATTCTTTTCTTTGCCAGAAGCCTCAGGTTTTGGCTTTTGCACTTTTACCCCTAATTCTAGATTCTTTCTCGGGGGTTTGAGGAGGGACTTTTATTTCTGGTAGTAGGGATAAAACCCAGAGGTTCTTTACCACTGTGTTACACCCCCAGTCCTTTTTGAGACAGGGACTCTTAAAGTTGTTTAAGGCCTCACTAAATTGCTGAGGCTAGTCTTGAGCTTTTGATCCTCCTGCCTGTCATCCTTTGTCACTGGGATGACGGGTGAGTGTCACTACACTCAGCAAGACCTATGTTCTCTGGCAACCACAGTCCAACCTTCTGAAACGCTGACTACACTAGACTTGTAACACAACTTCCATATGTAATTGTTTCATTAACTAGATTAAGCTCCCCATACCTTGATTACCCTTAAGGCCTTTGGCAGGCAGGAATACAGGGACAAAGTAAACTTCAATGATTAGAACCTTGGATTACATACTTAACCCCTCGAAGTTTCAGCTTCTGAAAATCAAAGTTATTAATAGCACCTACTTCACAGGACTGTAGTCAGGACTAAATATATGGGTATGTAACTACCACATGGTTAAGTGCTCTTCAAATACTACCACACATAACTAGTATCCCAAAAGATAATATTTATTATTAATATATACAGATAATATCCATATCTGCTCATCAATTCTCCATATGACACCAACCCTCCACTACCACCACCAGAAGAGCCAGATGCAAGAGGGACACATTCTAAATTCAAGCATTGCTTCTTCCTACATGCTCATGACTTGATATTTTTAAATTTAAGGAAGGAAAAAAAAACCCAAACCCTTCTACTACTTGCCCTGTAACCCCTGTGATTCCTATGTAGTTTGTTCCTACTTATTACAAACTGTTGTGTCAACAGCAGACTTTCACTAGATTGCAGCCAGAGTGCTGATTCTGCTATGTATAAAACCCTGGCCTGTATCGCTCTACTTTTAAAATGTGTAACTGCAATTCAAATCTCTCCAAAACTGTCTTAGTCTTCATGCTAATCTATTTATTTGTAATAACACTGATTTTTAAGTACCCCATTTCTACTTCCCTCAATTCTTTTTTTTTTTTGGTACTGGGGATTGAACTCAGGGTTACTCGACCACTGAGCCACATCCCCAGCCCTATTTTGTGCTTTATGTAGAGACAGGGTCTCACTGAGTTGCTTCTTTGAACTCACAATTCTCCTGTCTCGGCCTTCCAAAGTGCAGGGATTACAGGCGGGCGTGGTGCTCGGCTTTCCCTCAACTCTTCCCTGCAGCGCTTCCTGAGACATTTTAAGTCCTATGTGACCAACTGTTTTTTCCTTTATATTTCAGGAGAGAGAATCACAGAATATTTTACCTGCATCAGATACTCAATAAATGTTAACTAATTTATATGAAACCATTTCAGAATACTTTTCTAGCCAACTAGTACTATTCTGAAGTTTAAATTGTTTTGGGGGGGAGACGGGGGGGGGGGCACTGGGGATTGAACCTAGAGGTATTTTGTCACTAATCTATATCCCCAGACCTTTCTTAGAGATAGGGTCTTGCTAAGTTACTGAAGCTGACCTCAAACTTGCAATTCTCCTGCCTTGGCTTTCAAAGTCATAGGGCATAGGGATTATAGGCATGTACCACACCCAGCCCTGAAGTTTTTGTTCCTTCTCATGATAATCTCTACAGTAGGGGTCCATGACATATAGCATGTAGACCAAATCCAGTCCATGAGCTGTGAGTCTTAAAAAAAACAAAACAAAACAAAACAAACAAAATCCCACTTAAATCATAAAACCCAAACACTATAGACCCTATGTGGTCAATGAAGTCTAAAGTATTTACAACTATCTGGTCCTTTTAGAAAATCCCTGATAGGGGCTCTGACAAGAACATAATCAATAAGTCATGGCAAACTGGGAACAACCTACAGGGCTCTTTCTTAGAAACCTGGTCAGGCTACAAGTTATCTTGAATCAAGATGTTTCTTTTTTTTTTTTTTTGGTACTGGGGATTGAACTCAGGGGTGCTCGACCACTGAGCCACATCCCCAGCCCTATTTTGTGTTTTATGTAGAGACAGGGTCTCACTGAGTTGCTTAGCGCCTCGCCGTTGCTGAGGCTGGCTTTGAACTCGCGATTCTTCTGTCTCTGCCTCCCTAAGTGCTGGGATTACAGGCTTGAGCCACTGCGCCCGCCTGAATCAAGATGTTTCTTTATCCTATTAATTCAGCAACTAAACTCCAAGAGCCTGATTTTGTAGATGAGCCCAATAGAATCTGCCAACTTTCAAAACTGCTGCAGCTGTCTGCCATTTGCGATTCTCATTTCTGGTGAGGAACAGTAAGCGGGGAAGTAAGTATGAGCATTTGGAGTCTGTGAATATTAAAAAGCTACTTAATGTCTGATGGACAGATTCAAGCTCAAAGAAATTTCCTTAAATTTAATAAAGGTGCTAGAAATGTCATTCATTTTTTAAAAATATTTACAATTTCATTTTTTACAAAGTTCTGTACATAAAAATAAATATACAGAAACAAACCCCATCAACCGTCTGCATCAGTAATCCTCACTGGTGAGCTCACCATTTATAAGGAAGACATCATTCAACGCAACCTGTCACAGAGACTGTCCTTAATTAGGAAGGACTTCTAACATAAAAGATCATTACTGGACCTCTTTTACCAAGATTACTATTCAGCTAGAGGCCTTCTATCTACCAACTAGCAATTATGAAATCATGAAATCAACAACTGCGATGACTCTCTTTCAGTGGCAATGTCTATATCCCATGCTGACTGAAGCCCTTAAATATGTAGGTATAGTTAAGAACAGAAATAAACCGCACCTCCTCTGGGCTAGTCACTGTGAAAAGTGTGCGTAAGGCAATCGAATCAAGGGCTAAGGGATTGTCTTGCTAATGTCAAAAGTGACACTAACAAGACTCTTAGTTTCATCCACCAGATGATGGGCCTCTGCGTCCAGGTCTCCAGGAGCAGGTTCCACCTCCTTCTCCAGTCAAAGGATTATAACCTGGAATGAGAAAAAGGAAGCAGAACACTCTTGATGACTGAAAATCTGGGAACACTTTATATCAAAAATACAAATGTGGAGCCCTGCACTGTGGCTCACGCCTGTAATCCCAGCACTTAGGGAGGCTGAGACAGGAGAATCCGAGTTGAAAGCCAGCCTTGGCAACAGCAAGGC
Source organism: Geosciurus inauris (assembly GCA_004024805.1). Lineage (NCBI taxonomy): Eukaryota > Metazoa > Chordata > Mammalia > Rodentia > Sciuridae > Geosciurus > Geosciurus inauris. The sequence continues at coordinate 84,928 of PVHX01000793.1, read as the reverse complement.
GCTTAGCAATCAGTGAGACTCTGTCTCTACATAAAACAAAATAGAGCTGGGGATGTGGCTCAGTGGCCGAGTACCCCTGAGTTCAATCCCCAGTACCAAAAAAAACAAAAACAAAAACAAATGTGGGGCTGGGGCTATAGCTCAGTGGGTAAGAGTGCTTGCCTCACATGCACAAAGCCCTGGGTTCAATCCCCAGCACCCTCCCCCCCACCAAAAAATCCACAAATGTGAGCCTCACATGCAAAACACTGCAAAGCTAGAGATTGTATTCTCAAGGATATTTTCAAAAAACTTTTTGGAAGGGGAAAAAAGAAGCCATTCAGTCTCTTAATCCTAACTCCCCAAAACATATGGGCAAGCTGGGTGTGGTGGCTCACGTCTGTAATTCCAGCACTTTGGGAGGCTGAGAGGAGAATCGCAAGTTCAAAGCTAGCCTCAGCAACAGTGAGGCGCTAAGCAATTCAGTGAGACCCTGTCTCTACATAAAATACAAAATAGGGCTGGGGATGTGGCTTAGTGGTCGAGTGCCCCTGAGTTCAATCCCCAGTACCAAAACAAAAACATATAGGCAAAAAACAAAAAAAAAAAAAAAAAAGAAATTTAAGCCAGAAACAGTGGAGTGGACCTGTCATTCCAGACACCTGGGAGGCTCAGGAAGGAGGAGTGCAAGATTGAGGCTAGCCTCAGCAATGTAGTGAGGCCCAGCTTCAAATTCAAAAATAAAAAATAAAAAAGGGCTGGTGATGTAGCTCAGTGGTAGCACTCTTGGGTTCAATTCCTAGTACCACAAAAAATAAACAAATAAAATAAATCCATACATAATGGAATTTGCCAGCTGGAACTTGGCAGAAGTTCTATAATGGAACTTCTACGAGTTAGAACTCGGTTGCCTACATCATTCCTCCCTCTCTTCCTCCCCCACTAGCTTCCCAAAGTCAGCAGACAACTGATGACTGGGTTAAGTGCTCAGGCCCTATAGCCAACTAGGCAATGAATGAGTTTTGTTCCTTCCTTGCTGTGGAATCTTTGGGCAATAAATCCCTGTGTCTCTTCCCTGCTTCGTAAAACCAGGCTGGTCAAAGGCCCTAGATTCAGGACTGCTGGATCTCAAAATTGGCCATGTACACAAGTATTCATGTATTACATTTCTACAATTCCTACTCCTCTCCTAAATATCACCACTAGGAAGGTGCTCTGAAAATAGGCTTCCAGGGCTGAGGTTGTGGCTCAGCGGTAGAGCACTTGCCTAGCACATGTTGAAGCACTGAGTTCAATTCTCAGGACCACATTAAAAACAAAAATAAAAAAAACAATAAAATAAAGGTATTGTGTCCATCTATAATATTTAAAAAAAAAAAAAAGTCTTCCAGCAATGGAAAGTTTTAAAATAACATTTGCTGCACCATTCCAGCAACCCAGCCTTGCGTTCCTGACATGCAGGGGATTAGACCTGGCTCTTTTAGCCAAGTTTGTTGCCATGCCGCCTACAGTGCACATCCTTGTCTCCTCCCCAGTCCTCAAAGATGCCAAACAGGCCCCTTCTATGCCCTTCTTTCCCCCATGGATGTCTTTAACCTAGAACAGGTGCCTACATGGTATTCTCGTACCTTTGCTCTCTCCTTCCTCAGAATTAACTGGGAACACCTACCCAGGATCACAGATTACTGATTTCCATTTGAGTATGAATTCCATCTTCCTAAATATATTTGAAGCGAGAACACAATAAAAACAGACTGCTATGGTATTACCTGGAGTGTCCCAGTTGTTCTGCACACACACAAAAAGCTCTGAACAAACATCTGTTCACATCTCCTTGTTTTTTTGTTTTTTTTTTGGTACCGGGGATTGAACTCAAGGGCTCTCGACCACTGAGCCACATCCTCAGCTCTATTTTGTGTTTTATATAGAGACAGGGTCTCACTGAGTTGCTTAGCACCTCACTGTTGCTGAGGCTGGCTTTGAACTAGGGATTCTCTTGTCTCAGCCTCCCAAAGTGCTGGGATTACAGGCTTGCGCCACCGCACCCAGCTTGTTCACATCTCCTTGAGAAAAAGTTACTTACAAGAAATACGGCAATGGGGCTGGAATTGTGGCTCAGTGGTAGAGCGCTTGCCTCGCAGGCATGAGGCACCGGGTTTGATCCTCAGCACCACATAAAAATAAATAAAATAACAATATTGTGTCCATCTACAACTTAAAAAAAAAAGAAAGAAAGAAGGCAAACCTGACTACCAAGACTTAACTACTATATTTTAGCTCCTTGACATTCATCTGCCAGGTGGGCAGAATGTTCCCTGTCCTGCTTACCTCTTTTCTTATACAGCTGCAGTGGGATCAGATAAGAAAACTGATCCCAGGTATAATTCTAATTACTTAGGACCTAAGTGGGATTTTGCATCTGTTTTCTTTATTTAATCTTCATAACCCTAAGCTTGGAAATTAGTGTCAATTTATGGACAATGAAACAAAGAGAATCTTACTTTTAAAAGGTTAAGTACAAGCCAGGTGCGGTGGCACACACCTGTAATCCCAGCACTTTGGGAGGCTGAGACAGGAGAATCGCGAGTTCAAAGCCAGCCTCAGCAATGGCGAGGCGCTAAGCAACTCAGTGAGACCCTGTCTCTACATAAAACACAAAATAGGACTGGGATGTGGCTCAGTGGTAGAGTGCCCCTGAGTTTAATCCTCGGTACCAAAAAAAAGGTTAAGTACATCCTGTAAGTGTTGAAAATTCTAAACATTTAACATCATTTGGTGCTTACCTCCTCCCCGCAAAGGCTTTTTGTCGGACTTCCGTTTTGGGATGACAGATGAAGTAGAAGGCCCAGGACTCTCTTCCTCCTATTTGAACACACACAGGCTTAAAAATTATGTAAAATCTTCTATTTGGGGCTGGGGCTGCAGCTCAGAGGTACAGTGCTTGCCTAGCAGGCATAAGAGCCTGGGTTCAATCCCCAGCATCACAAAGAAAAAAATCCAACACTCTACTTGACAAATCTTCATTTATTAGAAAATGGCAAGCTTACCTGAGGCTTTCTTGCATTTTTTTTGTAACTTTTGCCTTCTTGCATGCTGTCCCACATTTCAATCTTCTGTCTCCTTTTCTCTTCTTCAAGCTGAGAAATAACAACATAAGGTACTCATAAGCTGCCACTCTTACAAGAAAATGCTTATTTTCATAATTATCAATTTAAATGTCTTTCAAAACAAACTGGCACCCATTATTTTCTTCAGTTAAAAAAAAGCTGTTGTGATCTAGTTCTGTGACTTTAACTCTCAATTTTATATATATATATATATATATATATATATTTTTTTTTTTTTTTTTTTTTTTGATACCAGGGATTGTACCCAGGACCCATATTAACCACTGAGCCATATCTCCAGCCCTTTTTTATTTTGAGACATGGTTTTGCTAAGTTGCTTAGGGCCTCATTAAGTTGCTGAGGCTGGCTTTGAACTTGTGATCCTCCTTTCTCAACATCCTGAGCCACTGAAATTACAGGTATGTGCCACTGTGCCTGGTTGCTTTTCTATACTATTAAAAAAAGCAATGAATCATGAAAAAAAAAGAGCAATGATTCAGGTCTTCTGAAACTTGCCCTTAAAAGGACATTTTTGGAATGTGGAATTACTCTGACTTGGAATAGGTAGCAAGCAAGCTGCTTTTGCCATCACCTGGCTGTCATTTGGCTGTGCCACCCAGGGAAGTCACTGAACCGCTCTGCAAGAGGCTGTGAGGATCATAGGAAAGACCTCTGCCTCTGTTTTTTTTTAAATTTTTTTTTAGTTGTTGATGGATTTTTATTGTATTCATTTATATTTATATGTGGTGCTGAGGCTCAAACCCAGTGCCTCATGCATGGTAGGCAAGCACTCTACCACTGAGCTACAGCCCCAGCCCTGCCTCTGTTCTTTATTCCTTACAAAACAGCATCTCTTCCAGCAACCAAGAACTACAACTGACATGTACAACAGCTGTACTTAAACCTCTCATTTCCAATGGATCCAGACAGAACTATCATTCTGATTCCACATAACTGATGTCACAAGGATATGTGAAAAGATGTCTTAAAAAGCAGGTACCCGGCAAATTTCTCCACAGAATACAAGATTCACCACTGCTACATCCAAACACCTGTTACCTCGTACTTCCACTGTCCTCAAGTAAAAAAGGTCAAGAAACCAACCACCTCTAAACATGAAGGCTCTTTTATACTTCAGTGAGTAATTGAGAACATCTAAATGAAACCACAGCAGATAAATTCTGACATCACACACAAAAGAGCTCATAATAACCACAAGCCACATATGCAATCATAATTACATATGCCACAGAATTTAGACACTTGAACACGGACTTTCTGCTCCTCTTGCAATTTTAGGAGGCTTTCATTATGATTCTAATTGTGTTTGAAAAGATTTTTCAGCCAGGCATGGTGGTGCATGCCTGTAATCCTAGCAGCTCAGGAGACTGAGGCAGAAAGATCACAAGTTCAAAGCCAGCTTCAGCACTTTGGCAAGGCTGTAAACAACCTAGTGAGACCCTGTCTCAAAATTTTAAAAAATAAAAGGGCTGGGGATGTGACTCAGTGGTTAAGTGTCCTTAGGTTCAATCCACAATTCCCAAGAGGAAAAAAAGATCTTTCAGCTATATTAGCAAACTGAATGATGAAACTGTTACAACACACATATCCTGAAATCATTGAATTCTGGAGCACAGAAGGAATATGACTTACTGTATAGCTCTAGAAACAAAACAATGATAATTAATGGTTTGGGCTATGAGTATAGCTCAGCAATAGGGTACTTGCCTAGTGTGTGCAAGGCCCTGAATTCCATTCCCAATACCCTGCCACCCACACAAAGAATTAATGGTTAGAAATTAGGGAGAAAAAAACAAAAACAGAAGTGCTCACACTGAAATACTTCCATTTCTATAAAAAGGAGTCCATACATGTGTTCATATACAGATTAATGGAAAATGCCCAAGAAACTTAACATTGTAAGGAATGCTTGGGCAGTGGAAAGTGAGGGAGTAGGGAGAATGTAAAAAATTAGTTTCCATGGTATAGATTTTTACATCACAACTTTTTTGTTACTATTTTTTTTTATTTGTTTACTTTTATGTGGTGCTAAGGACAGAACCTAGCACTCTACTACTGAGCTACAACCCCAGCCCGACTTTTTTTTTTTTTTTTTTTGGTGGTGCTGGGGATTGAACTCAGGGCCTTGTGCATACGAAGCCAGTACTCTACCAACTGAGCTATATCCCCAAATGCCCACAACTTTTTTAAATTAAGAAAGTTAACTAAATAATGTACACTTTAGGTTGACAACTAAAGGGAAGATAGCTAATTAACTGACATGGATACTAAAAAAGGCTGTTGGAGCGGGGCACAGAGGCAACTGTCCTTAATCACATCTAATCGGGAGGCTGAGGCAGAAGGACAGTGTGTTCAATGCCAGCCTTAGAAACTTAATGAGACCTTGTCTCAAAATAAGGCTGGGAATGTAGTTCAGTATAGAGCACTTGCTTAGCATGAGCAAGTCCTTGGGTTCAATTCCCAGTACAAAAAAAAAGGAAAAAGAAAAATGCTGTTGGGACAAGGTGACCAAGAAGGGAGAATGTATGGTGTGGTCCCAGCCAAGCTAGGCAGACAAGCCCCAAGGGATGACCATGCAGAAATAAGAGCAGCTGCCAATGACTGCAGAAAGACACCTGTCTCTGGAAACAGGGATAGATGCAAGCAAGACCAACAATGCAACCTTAGAGTTGTTGGCAGAGGCATCCTTTTGAGGGTATGATGAGGCTGAAAATTCTGGACTAAAACTAGATAGCAGAGGTCATTTCAGTGGCACAGATGAAGTTAAAGCTGGTGGGTGATCACACTACTGCATTCCACCTAATGGCTGAACGCAATCCATGGTTGTTCCTCCCTACCTCACCTTCCACTTTCTGCTTCAACCAAATCCCATGCCTTAAAAATCTTTTAAAATGTTGGGTGCAGTGGCACATGCCAGAAATCCCAGCAGCTCAGAATGCTGAGGCAGGAGGATCGTAAGTTCAAAGCCAGCCTGAGCAACTTAATGAGGTCCTTAGCAACTTAGTGAGATCCTATTCCAAAATAAAAAAGGTTGGGGATATGGCTCAGTGGTAAAGTGCCCCTGGGTTCAATCCCTGGTACCAAAAAAGAAAAAAAAAAACAAAACTTTCAAAACGCCTTCTCTTATTAGCACCACTGTTGGTGGCTGGGCCCTCTGCTGCCTTCCCCTTATTCTCCTTCAATTCACTGAAGAGTTCTCTCCCCTTATGCTACCTCATGTGCAACACAACTTAAAACAAAGCAAAATGTGTTTTCTGTGTGTGATAGAGACATTACACATGATTTTGTTCAATGATACTGCTAGCAGTAGGGGAATCACTTGAAAGTAAAAAAAAAAAAAAAAAAGGCCACTTTAACTCAAGAGTATTTCCCACTTAAGAGGATGGCCTTAAAAAAGGCTTAAGCAGAAGCAATTCTGCTCTTATTACCCCCAACAGGCATAGGTACTCACATCACATCTTACCTCCAGTCTGTCCACCCTTTGAACTCTGTACCTTGCATTATAATAATATAGTCACATTTACCATTCCCTAACAACAGCATACTTTTCTCAATATCACCAATATTTATTTACATGGTAAGTCTTGAAGTATCTGTTGAATTTAACAGGATAGGACCCTGTTCTGACAATTTACAAATAAGAACACATACACATAGTCATGTTGCCCACTAAGCTTCATATCATTTCTTAAGACTACATTTTCAAAGTAAAACCACTTGGCCTGGGTTCAGCTCAGTGGTAGAGCACTCACTACACATGCTGCAGACCCTGGATTTGATCCTCAGAACAGCAAAAAATAAAAAATAACTTACTAAATGAAACCAGTTCATACCTGTCTTAGTTTTTCTTTATGCTTTTCTACTTGTGCATTTAGTTCTTCTTGCATTCTTAAACGAGCAGCTGCTAAAGCCTCTTGTCGTTTAACAACAACATCAGGTTCTAAAATATCAGGAAAAAATGTGAGATAAGGCATCTTATACAATATAAAATAGAAACTTCTCAGTGTTTAAGTATAGATGTACAATGTTAGACAACAACAACAAAAAAGTTTTATGTGAGTAATCCTACCCCCGTCTGCACATATTTTACTGCTTAAGGGAACAGGTGACAATGCATTAGCCATAGTTCTTCAGCCCTAAATGTCCACATTACCAGAAACACATCACTGCACTTGGGAGACTGAGGTGGGAGGATCCCTTATGTCAAGTTCAAAACCAGCCTGGGCAACACAGTAAGCTTGGTTTCCTAAGACAGCTTTCCATCTCAATCTCAGTACTGATTTGTGTTTGTTTTGAGTCAGGGTCTCACTTGGCTCCTCTCAAAAAAGAAATGCAGATTTCTGTGTTCCTTATAGTAATTTAATTCAGGAAGTCTGGGACAGTGGCCCTGTGAATGAAACACAAGTGGTGTGAGGTTCACAGTGTGATTCTATTATATAAACTGAGTACCTCACTTACACTCTATCTTTAAGGTTGACCAGAACTTCAAAAGGTAAAGAAAGTTTTCTGAACCCCCACCCTCTCCCTCTTATTTTTTGGTACCGGGGACTGAACCCAGAGGTGCTTTACCCTGAACCACATCCTTTTTACTTTTTGAGATAGGGTCTTCCTTAGTTGCTGGTGCTGGCCTCAAACTTCCAATCTTTCTGCCTCAGCCTCCCAAGTCACTGGGATTTATAGGTGTGCGCCACCATGCATGGCTAGTTTTCTGAATCTTTACCAATTAGCCCATACCTATATCAGAAAAAGGTAAAGATTCATAGAAATTTTATCCTCGTTTCTACAGAAAAATCTTTCCAACTAGCTTTAAGAATATTAACAAGTCAGCCGGGTGTGGTGGCACACGCCTATAATTCCAGCACTTTGGGAGGCTGAGACAGGAGAATCATGAGTTCAAAGCCAGCCTCAGCAATAGTGAGACCCTGTCTCTAAATAAAACACACGATAAGGCTAGAGATCCCTGAGTTCAATCCTCGGTACCAAAAAAAAAAAAAAAAAAAAAGAATATTAAGTGCCCAGTTTATGTTTTTATCTAATTTGCAAAATAAAGCTTTCCATCCTAACTCAGTGCTATAGTGACTCAAATACATGAACATATATATTTGCTCTGGAGCTGGGGTCTTGATGATATGTTGCCGAGGCTGACCTCAAACATCTGGGCTCAGGCAACCCTCCTACTTCAGCCTCCTGAGTAGATAAGACTACATGCCAGGCTCAAATTTATTTAATTATGCTGCTATTCTCAAAACATTTAACATTTCTTTTGGACACATCCACTGAAAGTGTAGCCTTTAACCAGTGAAAACTTTTGAGGTGGAATTTTTTGAGACATCCAAATGTAATTAGAAATCAGATCTCAGAATTTAGTGAAGAATCAAGATGAAGTAACTATGAAGAGCTAAAGCTGAGTTTCTGATCACTCACAAAGGTTCTTGTGATAAAACTCAGTAGACAGATCCACATATACCAAGAAACTGTTTTCATTAATCCATCCTAAAATTAATAACCATTTAACAAGATATGCACTGAGTGCACTACACATCATCAGGCAGGCAGGCTGAATTTTCCAATCTCATTAAAATCTCTGAAACAGAGCTGGGATGTAGCTTAGAAGTAGAGTGCTTACCTAGCATGTCTGAGACCCTGGCTTCAATCCCCCAGTGCCAATCCCCTCCACTCCCCACCCCCCGCATCCCGCGCCAAAAAAAAAAATTCCAGATTATCTTCATTTCTCTGTCAAAATTTAAGAATTTGAAAATTGACACTAAAAATAATCTCTGAATCAAAAAAAGAATTACACATACACCAAAATCAACGGGTATAAACTACCCGTCCCCAATTATGTACTTGTTATTCTTAACAACGGATTTTTTTTTTATTTGTAAATGAACACAATGTCTTTATTTTTTTTATTGCTTTGTATGTGGTGCAGAGGATCGAACCCAGGGCCTCACACATGCGAGGCAAGCGCTCTACCGCTGAGCCACAATCCCAGCCCCCTTAACAACTGATTTTTAAATACTACAAAACACAGGTGTCAAACAACTGCCTTCCTTTCGGTTATATCAGGCACTAACCCACAGCCGCCTCGGACTGGTCCAGCTGCCTCTGCCTCAAGGCCCTCAGCCTGGCGGAGAGCTTCTGAAAGACCACGTAGAGAAGGATGCAGCTGAACAGGATGTACCAGCCATAGGTGGCCAGCAGGGAGCCCACTGAAAAGAGAAAATAACTTTAAGATACTAAAAATGACACTTCCATAAATCTCAATAAAGACAAATAAGCGTAGTTCCTGCCCTAAAAATCTTCTCGGTCTAGCTCAAGAAATGACCTCTTATAAAAAGAGCGAGAAGGAGAAAGTGCAACAATTGGGAGATCTCTGAGCAGGGAGACCGCTCAAACCATCTAGGGAGTCAGAGGGGCAGTATGGACGGTGGAGGGCACAGCACTGAGTTTTGAGAGATGAAAACAAGCTAATCCGACTCGGGATGGCAAAGGTCTTTCAGAAGCAGAAAATCACATAAAAAGGAGTGACAGCACGGGTGTGTGTATGGGCGGGGGAGCTAGAAGGAAACGTTAAGGGTCGAGTGTCTCCAGGAACTGCAGCCGGAAGGGTTTGCTGAGCACAAAGTACAGGACTACAGCAACCAAAATCCGCCGGCGCCACCCAAAAATGGGCGGCTCTTGAGAAGGCATCTGTGCGACTTCCAGGCCACCGCCCAGGGCCTGCATGCGAGGTTAACGACCGACGGCTGGTCAGGCCTCCTGGGCCCCTGCCTGGAGCGCTGCGGGGCACGACCCACCTAACATGGCGGCGCGCCGAAGAGATGGTACTCGCGCCCCACTTCGCCACAGCCCGCGGCCACTCACCTGTGACGTGCAGGAAGCGCAGCCCCTCAGTCTCCAGGGCCGGCCGCGCGGAAAGCTGTTCCCCTTCCCGCTCCATCGCCGTCACCACCACCACCGCCGCCGCCGGACCCTGCCGCGTCACCGCGTCTACCCGGGTACTTCCGGCCGGTCCCTACGTACACGTGGAGCGCCCGGACGTGGCGGTGGTCCCTGCCAATCGCGTCTCGACCTGTCCCGAAGCTCGGCCAATCCCAGAGTGGATACTCCCCGGGAGGCGGGGCAAAAGGCGGTAGGACACACCCCGAACCGGCGGGGCTGCGTTAGGTGCGGCGGTTTAATCTCGGTAATGTCCTCAGTGAGGGAGAAAATCAGATATCTATTCTGGTTTCTAATGGATTTTATACTTGTATAGTAATTGGACACTGAATCAAGAAGGTTAGGGTCCGTCCAGGAATAGCATTTGCGCCCACACCCTTGTCCGGGTTTCTTGGGCAACAGAGCTCTATGCCCCTCGGTTGAGAGTTGGCCAAGATCCGCCCCCACAAAGCTGTAAACACAAAATACAGCGGCTTCTTTATCCTGCTTTAAGGCAAAGAAAGTCTCCACCGATCCTAAAGGTTCTTTCTCCAGAATCAAAATCTCTTGGAAGAATAACCATAGCAGTGGCACCAGCACTTGTTCATGGTTACTGTGTGTCATAGGGTAGTATCACAGTTATTTATAATAGTGCCCTGGCTGTTTCCTCTGCCGGCAGTGCTTTCCTCCACCCCCTCCAACTACTCAAGTATCACCACCTCTTTGGCAATTATAAATACCCTGTTTGGAATTTGACCTTTGGGTTTTGAGGACGTGCACTTACCTAGCTGTGTATGGAAAGAATCGTTGAGCCGGGCGCGGTGGCACACGCCTGTAATCCCAGCACTTTGGGAGGCTGAGACAGGAGAATCGCGAGTTCAAAGCCAGCCTCAGCAATGGCAAGGCGCTAAGCAACTCAGTGAGACCCTGTCGCTACATAAAACACAAAATAGGGCTGGGGATGTGGCTCAGTGGTCGAGTGCCCCTGAAGATCAGTCCCCAGTACCAAAAAAAAAAAAAGAAAAGAAAAGAAAGAAAGGAAGAATCCTTGAGAATTAGGAATATAACAAACTGAAAAAAATAGTCAACGGGTGCTGTTACCAAATTTTTACCCCAAATTGGGTACTTCTTCTCACGGTATGTGAACTCTAACAAGATTCAGCGCTGATGGAGCAGCCGAGGACGCTTTTTTCTTCTTGGCCAAGAATAGTAGGAGTGGGAGAATAGACTCGTAAATCATTTTCAACCTTGTGGATTGGTAAATTATGATTACATGGTAAAGAAATGATGGGGGAAGGACAGGCTGATAAAGGGAAAGACTATTCATGTCTTCTCTGGGCAGAAGTTTTCTCTCAGTTATGGTGTCACCTTTTTATGGTTCTTTGTTGCAATTGTCAACGTCATGGGGGTGTTAATTAGCATGCAGATGGGATGATAATGAAGGTAGAGGTTGTCTGGCAATCACTCTGGCAGTCATTTTAGATCCAACCAAGTTTCAGCTGGCTCATCTGAAGAGGAACTTCTGGCCTTCAGACATCCAATCCTCAACGATAATCAGGGTTGGGGGCGGGGTGTAGAAATTCAACTAGGTCACTTAGGCAGTACAAGAGTAGAGTGGGGTAACAGTGATAATGTCAGAATGTCACAATACTGCTATGGCCAAGAGCGGTGTGGGGAAGGCATATGCACCATCATGAAGCTGGAAGACAACTAATGCTTCTTCCTTCTTTAGTTTGCCAAGAAGTTTCTCAGCCAGGACAGTGCACTAAACTTGCCAAGTACTCCTACCAGTATATTCAGAAGCAGTGAAGAAGACTGCTATGGTTTGGGGATTTTTGGTTTTGGTTTTGGTACAAGGGAATGAACTCAAAGGCACTTAACAACTGAGCCACATCCCAAGCCCTTTTTATTTTTTATTTTGAGAAATGGTCTTGGTAGGTTGCTTACAGCCTTCCCAAGTTGTTGAGGCTGGCTTTAAACCTGTGATCCTCCTGCCTCAGCCTCCCAGCCGCTGGGATTACAGGCATGCACCACCACACTGGGGACTATGGTTTGAAAAGAGTTTGTTCTCCCAAACCCATGCAGTTTAATCCTCTAAAGGCTTGTGTTCGTGGAATTAAAAGGGGAAAACCTCAATCCAACTGTGATGTTTAGAGGGGGGTCCTTAGGAAGTTATTAGATTAAATTAAGCCATTAGGGTGGAACCTCTGAGAGGGAGAGAGACCACACACACAGGTATACATGTACTTCACCATGACATGGTGCAGCCAAGAGAAGCCACTACAAGAACATGTACCGTGCTATTGGGACTTTCATCCTCCAAGTTGAGCTAAATAAACTTCTTTTCTTTATAAAGTAAGCCTTCCCTCAGGTATTTTTATTATAATTGTGAAAAGCTAATAGAGATTCCTATTGAAGGACTGGAGTTCATGGGCCTAGTAGAGAGAAGCCTGAAACCTCTTCTTCACCTTAACAACCACCTTGAAAATGTATTCCTCAAACCAGGAAATTGAGAACTGTGAATACTGTCAAGGCTGTGAAGATAACCACCAATTTGATGAGTTTAGGAAGGAGTTTCATTTCTACCTTCTTTTTTTAAATTGTAAACTGTGTTGGGGATCAAACCAGTGCCTATGCATAATAGGCAAGTGCTCTACACTGAGCTACATCCACATTCCATATTTTCTCCTTCCTGATGTTTTCCTCTCACTTAAATGATGAACCATCACTCTGCTTTACAATCATTTCTCACTTGTTCTGGCATCTTACAAGAACTCAATGTGTTAAAACTGAACAATTTCTTGGGATTATGATCATAATCAGACCAGTACTTAGTCTGAGATTAGCTTTAAGTATACCTTGGAGCTGGGGTGGGATATAACTCAGTGGTAGAGAGCTCTTGCCTAGCATGCACAGACCCTGACTTCAAACCCAAGCACCACAACACAACAAAATAAACTCCTTGCTGGGCATGTTGGCACACGCCTGTAATGTGTCTTTGAAGGCTGAGACAAGAGGATCCCAAGTTCGAGGCTCTAAGCAACTTAAGGGAAACCTTATCCCATAATAAAAATAAAGAGAGTTGGGGATGTAGTTCAGTAGTAAAATTCCCCTGGGTTCAATCCCCAGTACCAAAAAAAAGTGACCAAAACCAAAACCAAAACAAAACAACAAAACAAAAGTTGTGCATGGTGATAAACTGGTAAGAATGAGCAAGCACAGTTACGGAAACTGCCCTGGGGTCATGGCAGCAATTGGCAGTGCCTCTCTTTTTCTCTCAGGAAGCTTGTGCTTACAAAAGGGATCACAGTACAACAGTTTCAACCAATGCTTGGGAGTAGAGTTTATTTTTATATAGTTCTTAACAGTTAAGATACCTTTTAGCAGAGGGTTCCCTGCCTTTGCCTCAACAAGAGGTGTCAGATTAAGATTTGAAGCTTCAAGCCGGGCGCGGTGGCTCACGCTTGTAATCCTAGCACTTTGGGAGGCTGAGACAGGAGAACCGCGAGTTCAAAGCCAACCTCAGCAAAGGCGAGGTGCTAAGCAACTCAGTGAGACCCTGTCTCTACATAAAACACAAAATAGGGCTGGGGATGTGGCTCAGTGGTCGAGTGCCCCTGAATTCAATCCCCAGTACCCAAAAAAAAAAAGATTTGAAGCTTCAAGGATGCTGCAGTTTACTTCACCTCCGAGCTCACAGCCTAGCTCAGGACTCAAGATGCTCATAGTAGCCATGGAGGAAGATCCAAAAACGCAAAGATTTGTTGTTATTTTCACCCTACATCAACAAATTAAGTCAACTTTCATCTAGTTAAATGGGGAAAAGAATTTAATGGATTCATCCACCCTGTCTTGTGTCTGTAATCACCAAGATGGAATAAATCGCAACATTTAGTTTTTCTCATGAGACCCAGTTCTTTGCTTCCCGGCTGTCATGAACTGAGCAGCTTTCCTCTGCCACTCCCTTCTGCCATGATGTTCTGCTTTACCTCTGACTTAAAGCAATGCTGTCAGACAACTGTGGATTGAACTGATTAAACCGTGAGCCAAAATAAACTTTTTCTCCTCTAAGCTGTTTTTGTTAGGTATGTTGGTTACAATTATTCAATCTCGCTAACACAAATGGCTACTAATTAATGCATAATTCTTTACATGATATATATATATGTGTGTGATATATGTGTATATTGGTATGTATATGCACACTCATATTCTCTTTAATCTCTTTAATATATCCTCTATTCCTAGAACTTTACCATTTTTCACTAATATTAACAAGGATATGAAGAACAATTTTGAATATATGTACCACTTCACATATGGATATAGATTCCCAGAATTCGTAAGTCAAAGAATAGAGAATATGTTGTCAAATTGTTAACAGCACATGAAAGAAATATGATAAAACTTCGTGATCAAAAATATTACTACAGAACAGATTTTTGTGTATGGCCCAGTGGGAGGGTGAGAGACAGAATAAGCCAAATTGAATGACACTATGAAGAACAGAGAAAATACCTGGATAAACACATGTGCATAAACCCTTGGTTATGAGATTTTCAGTCTCTTATCCTGGTCCATCTGACATGAAAAATATTTCATTGTTGGTTCCTTCCTTGATTATATTTGCTGTTGAACATCTTTAAAAATATGTTATTCTTATTTCTTGTGGGGTTTTTTTGGTTTTTTTTTTGGGGGGGGTACTGGAGATTGAACTCAGGGGCACTTGACCACTGAGCCACATCCCCAGCCCTATTTTGTGTTTTATGTAGCGACAGGGTCTCACTGAGTTGCTTAGTGCCTCGCAGTTGCTGAGGCTGGCTTTGAACTCGCGATTCTCCTGTCTTAGCCTCCCTAAGTGCTGGGATTACAGGCTTGTGCCACCGCGCCCGGCTTATTTCTTGTTTTGTGAATAATTTTTTCATAACCGTTGTCCAAATTTCATTACTGACTTTTCTGTCATATTTTTTATAAATATTACTCCAGATCTGCAAAATAAAAATCACATTAGGGCAATCTTCCATTGTCATACAGAGCATTTGCTTTGCAAGCACTCATAATAATCTTACCCTTCTAGTATTTGATTGTATCACTTTCATCACCATATAACCAAAAGCTTGGTCCTCATCCTCGATGCCAATCCAATAACGAAGACAAGGTCTTGAGAAAAATGGAAAAAGGTTTATTGCTTTGCTAGCAAAGAAGAAACACGGGACTCCTGTCCCAAAGGCTGTGATTCTGCCCATTCACAGGAACAGGGGGCTTTTATAGAGGTGATTCAGAGAAAATGAGATTAGGGAGGAGAGATCAGGAAGGAGAAGATCAGGGCGAAGTTTAGGGAAAAGATCAGGAAGGAGAAGTTTAGACAAAAGAAGATTGGGGAAAATATACATGTAAATTTCAAAGCCACAAGGGATATAGTCAAAGCATCAAGTGAACCCGTTACAACCAGAAAAATGGTAAGTTGTTAAAAGAACAACTATTTCTTCTGTAAGCCCCAAGCTCAACTAATATTTCCCCCAAAACCTAGCAATTATTTTTTAATTAATTCATTTTTTAAATGCATTTCAATACATAGTACATATACAGAGCTAAATTTTCCATCTCTTGTTGCAAACAAGATAGAGTCACACCATTCGTGTCTTCATACATGTACCTAGGGTAGTGATGTCTGTCTCATTCAGCCATTTTTGCTCCTCCCATTCTCCCCCTCATCCAAAGTTCCTCCATTTCTCCCACGCTCCCCACCTCCACCCAAACCTAGCAATTATTAACTGCAATTCTTCATTAGGCTCTTATTGCATATTACCTTGTGTGTAAGTTATTTATATTCAAATGTCTAATGATGAACCCAGCCTAATTCTATCTTAAGATTGAAAGCCATTTCGACAAGAGGTCATGAAGGTTTACTTTTTTGTTTTACTTGTTTGGACCATGTTTGGCTTTGATTAGGTAACTGCCCTCCTTAAAATCTCAGTGGCTCTGGAACCTGAGTTTACTTCCTCCCTATCTAAAGATGTTAAGCCGTGTAAATCATTGATTTGCTATCTGCTTCTGTATTGCATTTGCCAGAACCCTGTCAGTTGTAAATTCCTAAGATACCTACCTTTATAATTCTCAGTGTTATAAAAACCTCCCTGCTCCTGGACAAAGCTGCTGCCCTCACTTTTTGAAGGGGACAGCCACTGTACAGCTAATTTGTGGGCACAATATAAGCTTGCTTAATTTGATTTAAAATTGGAGTCGGTGGTCCTTTCTTTGTGTTGTGGATTCAACACTAATTCCCTTAATGAATCCACTTTTCTTATACTTCAGTGTGTCTATTATTAACTAATGCCAAATGCTACTTGACTACAAGGGCCTCTACTTTTAAATTCAGTTCTAATTTCTTTTTTGGCCCATGAATTACAAGTATGTTTTGATACTTTCAAGTATATATGGTAGCTTTTTGATATTAATAATGTTGCCAAAAGCTTGGTCCTTGTCCCCAGTGCCTATCCAGTAATGACAATTTTGAGAAAAAGGAAAAAAAGTTTTATTGTTTTGCTAGCAAAGGAGAAACACAGGGGACAGGCTGAGATTCTGCCCATCAGCAGGAACAGGGGGCTTTTATTTTTTTGGTATCGGGGATTAAACTCAGGGGTACTTGACCACTGAGCCACATCTCCAACGTATTTTTTGTGTCTTTTTTTTTTAATGTAGAAACAGGGTCTCACTGAGTTGCTTAGCGGCTTGCTCTTGCTGAGGCTGGCTTTGAACTCGCAATTCTCCTGTCTCAGTCTCCCAAAGTGCTGAGATTACAGGCAGGCTTGCGCCTGGCTAACAGGGCTTTTAAAGAGGTGATTCAAAGGCTACATTCCATGTGCATTCTGTTGGAGTTGTAATTCACTGAATTCAGGAGATAGTCATTTCTGAGATCTTCTGGTACCATCCCCAAAGTCTCGACTACTTGGTTCCTAGGGTAGCTGCCTAGGATGGGGAAGAAAGGTAATCTTGTTTCCCCTGAGAAAGGCGGGGGGCAGCGGGGATTAAGGAGAAGCAGGGAGAGAGGAAGAGAAACAAGTCTGTTTTAAAACTAAGTTGCAGTGGCAGAGCAGGAGGGCTATATTCAAAGCATAAAGTGTACTACTGTTACCATGTACCTGATTCAACCAGTCACACTCAGTAAAGCAGCTCATTTAAATAATGGAACACAGAGCTGCCTGAATATGATGGAAGTAGCCTCTCTGGGTTGTAACTGTGGGTAAGAAATATTTTAAAACTTTTGGCAGCAGGGGTGGTGGTGGTGGTGCCAGTGCCAGGGCTTCACACTAATAAGCACACTCTACCACTAAGCTACACCACCCAACCAAACGTGTAATCATTTTAATCATCCTATCATTAGAAGCAGAGGTGATGGATATCCTCACATTAACAGAAGGGATATGATGGGTTGGCATGTCATCGAAGATATTGTGAGAACTAGTGTAATCAAGCCCAGGATGAAGCAGACTTTAAGACTAAGGTGGTTCCTTCTTCCCAGACTGCTGGGAGCTGAAGGCACAGTTCCTCGGTGCCTTAGGCATCTTTTGTATGCCTAAACAGTTGATCAGCAATCACTAAAACCTGTCAGGGACTATTTAGATGAGTGTTTCTCACATTTAGAATAACCAAAGGGGCTTTCAAAAACCCAAATCAAAGAAAGAGGATACCTAGCGGGATAGCCTAAGGCACTGGTATTTTTTTTTGATACTGGGAATTGAAATATCACCAACCCTTTGTAGTTTTTAATGAATATTGAGACAGAATCTCACTAAGATGCTTAGGGACTAAGTTGTTGAGGCAGCCTTGAACTTGTAATCCTCTTGCCTCAGTCTCCCCAGCACTGGTGTATTGAAAATATCCTTTCCAGTGTCATATTGTCATGGTTAAAGAACCACTGACATTTGAGGGAAACTACTGAACACCAAATAAGGAAAGTCACTTACTAAAGTGTCCAGGAGCTCAGTAAAGTATGACTTACCTTGCCACCAGGGAAGACAAGACTCCCTCTACCATGTACTACAGATTGAAAGACGATGCTCCTGTCATATTCCATTTCCAACAAACAGAAGTCATATTCCCCTCAGATTGATATTTCAAATCAATTTATTAGTCTGTATGCTGCTTTCATATAAATTTAATTAAAAAGGTCAAAGGATGCTGATTTGTGTGAATCCTAAAGCCTGGCTGCCTTTAGGAAAAATTTGAAAATGTAAACATTTCTTTTCTTTTTCTTTTTTTTGGTACCGGGGGTTGAAGTCAGGAGTACTCGACCACTGAACCACACCCTCAGCCCTATTTTGTGTTTTATGTACAGACAGGGTCTCACTGAGTTGCTTAGCGCCTTGCCACTGCTGAGGCCGGCTTTCAACTCATGATTCTCCTGTCTCACCCTCCTGAAGTGCTGGGATTACAGGTGTGTGCCACTGCACCTGGCGAAAATGTAAACATTTCACAGATGATTGGGGATGCCTACCTAGAAATACCATCCTCCTCAACTTCCAACTTAAACCTGTTCTTATACCTCAGTGCAAAAACACCACAATGACAAGCAACTTGGCAGCACAGTGAGTGGCCTTTATTTTTTACCATTTGTAGAAAACCGACATTTAGACTTCAAAATTTATATTACAAAATTATCAGCAGCAGTTTGAAACATTTCAACAATGCTGAGATTCTACTTTGCTGACACAAACAAGGCTATTATTCCATGTTCAAAAAGTAAAATTTGTCCCAAGAGAGCCTATTAGCAGACATCCACCACCTTGCTCAGGATCCATTTGTGACAGTGTCTTCTTCCATCTCTTCTTCACCATCATCAGTGGGCCCTGGAAAAAACCAAAAGTCATGTCAGTTTTAGAGAATGTTTGCTTAGTAGGTGAGCACCCATTCAGTGGCTACTATATACCAGGCACTGGACTAGGTACAGAAAGACCCAGAGCAGCCCGTTTCTGAGGAGCTTATAGTCCAGGGTCAAACTTCTTTGACACATACTGTCAGGGATGATCAATTTCCAAGGAAAAGGGTCACAAAGGTATTTATTTTGTCTTACTAAAGTAAAAAACACTGCCTCCCGTTGTAGTTGATAATTAGTTTATTTTTTGTGAAAACAAAAAGGTTATATACTTGTGTTTTACTCTTGCTATTACTATGGGCAAAGAAACTAGAAATACCCAAAAAGCATTTGGGCATCCTCTACTTGCCAGATACTGGAAATAGTCAATGACTTTACCGTCTCTAAATAAGGGAAATATGGCAACAACCACCACTTGTTCAATAATATGTGGCAGATTTTCTGGTCAATATATTCTGAAAAAGGAAATAATGTTTATTAAGTCTATTGCTTCTACAGCTGGATCCAAATACTAGATTTCTAGATGTAAAACTATGAAGAAGGAATGTCGTTGTTAGCACTACTCGGAAGCCTGGGCCAAATGAGATCTAGCAAATGGAGCGATAGAGCACCATGTTCAAAGTCTGAACCTCTCCCTACCATGCTTTTGATTATGCTTTAAATCCTAAGATATCCCAAGACTCAAGTGAAACGGGGGGTGGGTGGTGGTGGTGGGCAAATTAATGCAGTAATTCTGTCACACTATTGTCACAATACACATTATTTTTGGCCACTGAGGACTGAATCCAGGTGTGCTTCACTACTGAGCCACATCCCCAGTCCTTTTCAAGACAAGGTCTTGCTAAGTTGCTGAGGCTGGTCTCCAACTTGCAATCCTCCTGTCTCACTCAGTTCTTGCTCCCAGTACAATAAGCAGTTTTGATACTTCCCAATCTATCACCACCTAGGCTCAAAAGGCTCAACAGGTTTCCACCATATAGCACACAACCTGCAGTGCCTATGTGGTTCTGTCAGCTTATCAGGCCACCATCCTCCCAGTGATGTGAGCCTCATTCACTATGGCCCTTTCTCAGTTCAAGTGTACCTTTCTACCACAGGATTCTGGCAGTCTCCTCTGCCTAGAATGTCCTGCTACCTCTGTCTAGTTCAGCAGTTCTTAAACCTGTTAGGGTGAGAACCTAAGGAGCTTTTGTTCATATCAACTACATTTGTTGATAGGTATCAGAAATTAAAACAATTTTAAAGAACAGTAACTTATTATTTAGTATTTTTCCATTATTTCTACAATATCTGCCTTAATAGCAGTCAACTAGACTCCTGTATAGGCTTCAACACTACATCTGTTCTAACATGTTTTGACTCAAGGCTATAAAGAAAATTCAGTCACACAGATAGTAAAAGAAATATTTCATTACCCTTTGCAGATAATTGTAGACATTCTTTTTAGATAACATGCTAAAAATCAATAAGGGGTAGTTTCTTTTTATTTTTTGGTACCGGAGACTGAACCCAGGGGTGCTTAACCACTGAGCCATATCCCCAGCCCTTTTTTATATTTTATTTAGAGACAGGATCTTGCTGAGCTGCTTAGGGTCTCACTAAGTTGCTGAGGCTGGCTTTGAACTCACGATTCTTCTGCCTCAGTCTCCTGAGCCACTGGGATCATAGGTGTGTGGCCGGCTTTTTTCTTTAATTTTGAGAAGGGTCTTGCTAAGTTGCCCAGCTGGCCTCAAACCTGCAAGTCTCCTGCCTCAGGCTTCTGAGTAGCTGGGATTACAGATGTGGACAGAGTCTGGCTCTCCGTATAACCTTTAAAGGCTGGTTCTATTAGCTCAGACTTAAAAGATGAAGAAATATACTTGAAAATACTTGCCCAAGGATAGACTTGGTGAGGCTAAGATTCAAGTCTCAACCTGTTTGGTTCTAGGGCCTGTGTTCCTAACTACTACATTATATGACAGCCATGCCTTGCCTAATGACAGAATCCATTCTGAGAACTTTATAGCTGGGTGATATGTGAACCAGAACACCCACAAAGAATATAGCTACAAATATAGATGTTATCACCTATTACACACCCATCTATGTGGCATAGCCTCTTGTTCCTAGGCTAGAAAACTATACAACATGTTACTGTTCTGAATGCTGTAGGAGACTTTAATGCAAAGGTAAGTATCTGTGTTATCTATACATAGAAAGGGTACAGTAAAATACTAAGCATAGGAGTTTCTTGGCTCTACTGTAATCTTATGGGACTACTGGTATGTATACAGTGTCACTGACCAAAACATGATCTGGTGCATGACTATACATATGGGTAAAAAGTTCACATAATTACCTTTCGAGTTTGGTTCATTCCATGTTATGAAATGTTCTTACTTTGACTTTTACATACCCTTATTCCCAGTCCACAGTCCTATTGCTTTTTTTTTTTTTAAATGGTACCGGGGATTGAATTCAGGTGTGCTTTAACACTAAGCTACTTCCTCAGCCTTTTTATTTCTATTATTATTATTACTATTAACCTGCCATCCTCTTGCTTCAGCCTTCTGAGCTGGGATTTCACTGCCCCCAGCTTAGCTTTGTGTATGAAATACCTTTTTCTGGCATTCTTTGATCACAGCACCTGAGCTATTTGGTAACCATTATGAGTATAATACTATTTGGGAGCACAAAGATAGAACACCATTCCCTGACCTGATCTGCGCTCTCTTCCAGGTATCTGACCAGATTGCAGCAACCCCTTCAGCCTTTCCACTTCAGCCAGAGTTGATGCATTTGCTATGGCATTCTAGAAGAGAGGAAAATGGAGATGGACAATTAGTCGCGACAAAGTACCAACCACTCAGAAAACACCTACAGAAATTCACAGCATCTTTTCATATGGAATATTATGCAATTCTGTGTTAGGGGAAGAATTTTACTGGCACACTGAAATCAACCTACAAAGCAAATCATATAAATGTTCAAAATTAGTTAAGAGACACAGGCTTTCTTCTAAGAGAACAAATGATAATTCCACATATCCTAAAATTTAAGCTAAATACCTATTTGGAATTGTATTACTAGAGACTTTAGAAAGTGTATTATAAAATTAGGATTTTTCACTGAGTATTCAACGGGATTTGTTAGCAAATCTTTGAAAGCAAAAATTAAGGTAAACCCTGGTAACTATTAACTATTTAAAATGACAAATGCATCCTGGGAAAATGAGAAAGACAGATGCCTCCACTTTGATTGGCTGATGCAATTAATTCAAGTCAAATAACAATTTTAACCTAGTTTTCCTCAATTGGAAATATACCTGGATTCTAACAACTATAGAATCTGCAGCATTCAGAACTTGGTTCACTATACCATTATGTGTCCTAACCCCATCTCAGCTCTCTTCAGTCCTAGAATCTCAAAACATTATTACCTTGATTGCTTCTACATCCCCTGGAGATGGCCCACCTTTCTTTTTGTCAGTTGGCAAACCAGCACCTGGATTAAAACTTGGGAGAGAAGAACATAATTGTTAAATCCTGCCCAATGGAAGTTGCTTCTCTTTTACTTTCAAAGGTTTTTGAAAGTAATTCAACCAGTGTAGTATCTTATCTTTGTTAACAAACTGATACAAGAATTCTCTCCTTCAGAAACACCTCCCAATTAATCTTCCTATAGAGAAAACAGGATGTACAAAATTTCACATTAGGACTGCAAACTGAAATATATTCTCTGCTAACCTGTTAATGTATGGACCATGGATGGCCATAAACTACCAGCACTCAAATTTAATACCATATTAATCACAGTTTTTGGCTTAATTTTGAAGGCGGCCAACTGCCAGACAGTGTTTCTGAAGGTGAAGTGGAGTGAAGTTGGATATCCGTATCTTACGTTTTGCTTCTCCTGGCAATATCCTTTGCAAGCTGTGCACCCCGTTTGCCCTTGAACATTTTCTCTGCTTCCTGACGCTCCTACAGCAACACCACACACAGAGTTAATGGAAATAGGAATACCACATGCATTTAGATGCATTCCTCAGAAAACATGGAAGCCAATTCTCCTGAAATACTCTGGGCTGGCAAAAATACCAAAAAGCCAATTTCATATGAAAAGGAGATAGTGGTCTTGCCTTCTCTGGTAAAGTTCCCTGAAAAAAGTTCCTTCTCTTCCTTTCAAGGAGGGGCTCCCAAGGAGCTAGGAAAGGAGAGGAAAGCAAAAACAAAACCACTTCCAAAAAGGGGTAAGTCAGCCTAATAATAAGAGTTGTTCAAAAATAGATCAAAATTTTCATTGGGAATGTATTTAAGCAGATAATCAATGGCATGGTTCTAACATTTTGCCAACTATGGAACAGCAATGTTCCATAAGAGTGTTGTTAATTCAAAGTCCTACCCTGAGGAAAAAAATCTGACTTAACTTTTTTCCCCCATATTTTAAATTGCAAACTAGTGGTAAATTGTACTGAATGAGGCAATTTAAAAAGTCAGTAACAAAAGTATAAAGAAAGGTATAAATCTCTACAATGACTTACAATCAAAGAATACTTACTTTTAGTTTTACTTTCTGAAAATCCAGCACTCTGACTTGTGGAACTTTATAAATCACATACAGTCTATAATGCTTCTTATTTGTTACAGGATTTCTTAGTATGCTACAAGAAAAAGAATAACACACTACCAATCTTGTTCATAGGCTAGCATTTAAGAGATTCATTTGAACAGTGCAATAAGTCTACAAATTGAGAAGTACACTATTCCATACATAAGGAAACATCTTTATTTATTTATTTTTTTTGGTGCGGGGGGTGGGAGGTGGAGGGGTACCAGAGATTGAACTCAGGGATACTCAGTCACTGAACCACATCCCCAGCCCTATTTTGTATTTTATTTAGAGACAGGGTCTCACTGAGTTGCTTAGCGCTTCGCTTTTGCTGAGGCTGGCTCTGAACTCATGATCCTCCTGCCTCAGCCTCTCCAGAGGCTGGGATTACAGGTGTGTGCCACCTTGCCCAGCCTATATTTGTTTTTAAAAAGTACTTTTTACTGACTGACTGCTTTAAGGTCAAGGTGCAATTTTAAGGACATTATTAGTTCTGTCATCACAACAAATAATTTCCATACCTTA
This sequence comes from Geosciurus inauris, assembly GCA_004024805.1. Taxonomy (NCBI): domain Eukaryota; kingdom Metazoa; phylum Chordata; class Mammalia; order Rodentia; family Sciuridae; genus Geosciurus; species Geosciurus inauris. The sequence continues at coordinate 60,913 of PVHX01000793.1, read as the reverse complement.
GATAAGTCAGTGATTTAAGAGATGCCAAAGGGTCCAGATCACCCTGTAAAAATAAGGGGCACACATAAGAACACTGACACCACATGCTGTCTATTTTGATATTCTGAAATGCAGAGAGTCTTTGAAGAAAGTATCCACATTGTCTTTTTAAAAAAATTTTTTTAGTTGTTGGTGGACCTTTATTTTATTCATTTATTTATGTGCAGTGCTGAGAATCAAACCTAGGGCCTCACACATGCAAGGCAAGTGCTGCCACTGAGCCATAACCCCAGCCCCCACATTGTCTTTTATTTCTTATTACCCCAGCACGTGGCCCAATACTAGCACATCTCAAATGCTTAAATACTTTCTACTAAACTGGTGAATAATTCAAACTTCTTAAAATCTTGGCAATAAAAACTCTGTCAAGAGCAGAAAACACACAAAAAATTGATTTCCTATGACAATCTCAAAATGGCTGAGCAATTATTCAGAAAAGAAAGCAATGCTACAGCTGATACAAGTTTGGAGTCATTTACCCAAGGAATCTCAATCCAGAATCTTGGTATAATGTGGTCTTTTTTTGTAAGTACTTGCCAAGTGCCAGGGAACAACATATTGTCTTTGAGAAGAGGCACCTTTATCCTAGGCCTCCCCAAATCTCTTCAAATAATTTTTCACAAAGTGAACAGAACAGTTAAAAACAAACAAAAACCCCCACCAAATTATAAGAAGGCAGGCTAGTTTTTGAATTTGCCCAAGCTGTACCATGAACTATAGTGGAACAAGGCTAACCAAATATTTACTGTCAATAGCAACAACCAAGTAGATGGCAAGATATTTCCCATGAGCCCTAACAACAGAAATAGGTATGGACAACAACTTGAAAGCTTCAAGACTTGCATGGTGACACCACTTGTGTACAAAGAAGCAGAGGGAAGACAAAAAGATATGTTATACTGGAGAACTCCAGAACAACCAATAGGTACTAAGTTTTGAGAATAGCAGTCCAAGGATCTGCACATTCCAATAGTGAGTACAGGTCCATGATAAGGTCTAATGGGTTACAGCAATTTAGGCTCTCATTCTCAACACTAACTAGAAATTGTGTCCCTTCCAGAACAAAGCCTTACACTGAGGGAAAAAACTGCTAAAAACAGATCTAAATTTAGTAGACAGGGCTGCCAACAGGGACAATGAAAAGAAGTACTGATAAAAGCAGGAGAATGCTTACTTGTGTAGTATATATATTATAATTGGAAATATACAGGGATTAGCATGGCCCTGTGCAAGAACAATACACCAATTCGGGAAGAAGTCCATACAAAAACAAAGAACCAACTTCCAAAAGCAACACGGGAACAGAGCCAGTTCTCAAGAAGGCAAGCATTCATCATTATTTCACAACCACCACCAGAGGGAGCTCTTGAGCTTTTAATACTGGCATAGCATCATTGAAGATGATCCAAAAAGAAATACAGGTTTGTTAAACACATGCAATAAAACATAATGATGTATTGATGGGTTTTAAGAAGACTAAATATAACAAGTTATGGATTTGTTGAGATGTTTTAGGTCACTATACTGTATTGTTTGGGAAGGTATATATAAAACTAAGATGGACAGAAATTCAGGCAGATGGTCAGATCCTCCGTCACTAAGGTGAGATTTGAACACACCTTTTTCAGTAACTCGTAGGAACAGGAGTCTTTATTTTTGCAATAAACTTCAAATACAACTATAACTTCTCAAATAGCATTTTCTATGAACATGCATTCTGGGCTAAATATACCTCAAGTTTTGGAAAGCACATGACCTCGAGCCAGTCCTTTCCTACTTTTGGAGTCAAGCACCCCTTGAAAATTTGAAAGATGCTACGGACCCCTTTCTGACACTGTCCACCAGGAATGGAACAGTTCATCCTAAACAATCATGAAAATAGAGAAGGGAGATAAAATCTTAGTAATCCAAAATCAAACTATATAATATGCATTTAAACATTCAACGTTAAAGTGGAAAATTCAGGTTACAAAATAGGGTGACTCAGTATTAGAGATCGAGCCCATGGTGCTCTACCACTGAGCTATGTCCTCAGACCTTTTTACTCATTTTATTTATTTTGAGCTTGAACTTGTGATCATCCTGCCTGAGTCTACTGAGATGCTGGGATTACAGGTGTGTACCACTACATCCAGCCAGAAAGGAAATGTTATGGGCATAAAAATAAATCAAAATAATCATTATCTACACAGTAAAACTAAAACTTGCCCTTTATCTCATGACAAAATCAGCTGCAGGTGGATTGTTCATCATTTAATCTGAAGAGCAAAGCAATAAAGTTTCTAGATAGAATCATCCAACAAAATTTAACCCATGTCAGATATGCAATTTAAAATTTTCTAATAGCCACATTAACATAGCGAGACTAATTAATAATATATTATTTTACTTATAATCCAAAATACTATCATTTCAACATCAGCATTAAAAAACCTGCTAAGTTTATGTTCTTTTCTTTTAAAATCTAGCATATATTTTATAGTTCTTCACATCTCAAAGCAAAGTATTCACTTGCAGCTACTAGTACCGCACCAGACATTGCAATTCTAGAAAACAAGGTAGGTGCATCTTTATAATCTGGGGAGGAGAAAGGGAAGCTTCAACAGAACATCGAAAGTACTAACAATAAAAATTGATATATTAGAGTACACTCAATTAGGAACTTTTGCATCAGGATACATTAACAGAGTCAAAAGGAAAGCTAGAATGGGAAGATATTTCCAATATTTAGAACCCACAAAGTTTGCCTAGCATGTGTGAGGCTCTGGGTTCACTCCCTAGAACAGTAACAACAAAAAAGGCACCACACAAAAACAAAATAACCCAAAAGGTCCAGATTCTGAAATAATTAAGAAAAAAAAAAAAAAAAACACAATGAAATAATTTTGTTTTTTTGCGTGTAGTGTAAAAGAAGCTTGTGATGCTTTATCCCTGCCCCACAAATACATTTTCCCCCTGTTCAACTTACCAGTTCCACAAGACTATTGTTGGTGAGAATGAGTTCTGTCAGACAGGGCAGAGCCTGATCAAGTCCCTCACCTATACGGCTAAAATAAAAACACAAAGGCTATTATTGGAAGTAAAAATTAGCAAACTAACAATTTCATCCCTGTTCTTGCTCAGAGGATCTCAGACCTCAAAGTTGGAACAACCTTCGAAATCTTTCTATCATACCCTATCTCGCAAAAGAGAAATGAAGCACAAAGAGGAAGCCCTGTCTGAAGTCACAAGACCAGTGGCAAAATGGGATTTTAGAACCTAAGCCTTCTAAGCCCTTTTTCCACTACCATACTGTCTAGAAGAACCTTTAAAGGGTGAGATTTCCAGGTAGAATAAACTATTTAGCTTACTTCGTAACTATTTTTTGGTTCAGGAAGCATGGAAATATTACTGACTGTATTCACAGCTCAGATACAAGACAACTATACCATAAGGGAATGGTTAACCCATGAGAACTATTTCTAGCTAAAAAAAACCCAATTCACCACTTAGTACTTCTTTATAAAGACATTATATTCCCCCCCCCCAAATTTGCATAGAGCTGATGAAGTGAGTGAGAGAATGAAAAAAGGTCTAATTTTTTTCCTTTTTTTGGTATCAGGGATTGAACTCAGGGGTAATCCACCACTGAGCCACATCCTCAGCCCTATTTTGTGTTTTATTTAGAGACAGGGTCTCACTGAATTACTTGGTGCCTCACCATTGCTGAGGCTGGCCTTGAATTTGTGATTCTCCTGTCTCAGCCTCCCAAAGTGCTGGGATTACAGGCATGCACCACCATGCCCATCTAAGATCTCAATTTTAATGTTTTATTTTAGAAATTTGTTGTAAAGAAAAACAGTAGAAGAGGTACAGATGATCAGTGAAAAATATAACTGGATTTTGTATATCCTTTTAATATGGTTCCTCTGATAACTGCTTTAGAAACCAAAATGTGTATGAAGCAGCATGTTGGAAGATTATAAATATACAAATCTATAAGATTTCTGAATAGATGTAAGTAAGACTAGACCACTGCCAAAGTAATCTCTGGATCTCTATGGAAAAAGTGCTACTGATTTCTCATTAGGAAGAAATACGTAGGTTTAACTGGCAGTATGTATTACAACTTATTCAGGGCACAGCAAAACATTTACTCTAGGGGGAAAAATATCACTCTCTTAGCAGACACTTACCATATTCTGTTGTTGTTCACTAACAATGTCTTCAGTCTTCTTAGCAAAGGAAAACCATCCAACTTCCTAATCTCATTGTCAGAAAAATCAATAGCATCAAACTGGTCTAAGGTAGCACCTAGATTTTCAATGACTGGAATTTTATATCCTATGAAATGGAGGGAGGAGAATCACACCAAAGTTTATTAATGTAATGTGATTTAAAAGTCCCTTAAAACAGTAGCAGTATTTCATGGTAATTTGACTCAAAGCTTTCATTTATTCAGGAAATATTGACCTATATACCCTATGCCATGTCAAACACTATGCAAGGTACTGCAGACAAATGACAAAGAGTCACAAGCCCTCAGTGCCCTGAAGCTTATGGTGTGGCAGTGGACTTGAAGATGCTGAGGATGAGGACAAAACTAATGATGATGGAATATTTACTATGGGTAATTAATCTTGGTAACTAATGTTCACAAGAACATTTACAAGATGTTTCACACTGTTCTTAAGCTTTCAAACTAATTAAGCAATATAAGAGGAACTGACACTTTGAGCTGCTAATTGTCAATGTCCAAGCCTTATTCAGACTTTGGGAATAACAGTTCTCAACCTCTTGCATTACCACAGGCCATATTCATAGAACTCATCCACACATCCTCATGATATCATGACAATTTCCTTTTTTTTAAAAAACAATATATATTTTTTTAGTTGTAGATGGACACAATGTCTTTATTTTATTGCTTTGTATGTGGTGCTGAGGATCGAACCCAGGGCCTCACGCATGCAAGGCAAGCACTCTACTGCTGAGCTACAATCCCAGCCCCTTATGACAATTTCCTTTTACTTCACCTCCTTCAGCTCCAATTCAGAATTAAGTCAACAGTTTTTACACAATTGGTAAACTCCAATGTGAACAATTCACTCAACTACTGGTTTGTGTAACTTGGGCATAATTTCTGAGGTAGATGGGAAGAAAAGAAACACAAACAAGGTTAAAGTACAGAGTCAGGAGCTGTAAAGGCTGTATCAAAGTAAGTTCTGCACCAAAATAAAACACTGCAAGCACTTCAGATAGTGCCAAGAGAGTTAAAGTGGAAAGATCCTCTTGATTTTCACCTTTTTTTTTGAGAAACACAATTGTTTTTTGTACTGGGAATTGAACCACCGAACCACACACATACTCAGCCTAAGTTTCTAAGGGTCTCATTAAGTTGCAGAGGTTGGCACTGAACTTGCTATCCTCCTGTCTCAGTCTCCCAAGTGCCTGAGATTACAGACATTTGCCACTGTGCCCACTGAGAAACTTAATTTCAACATAATGGAAAGAACTAGGATTTCCCAAAGGTCAGTAAGAAATCTTAGCACAAAGCGGAGCTAGCGGCAGTGGCACTCTGAGACCTTGGTTGTATCAGGCCATGATCACACATCCTTATCCCAGAGAAGTTGGTCTTTACAACTTTCCCGAGTCGCTGGGATTACAGGCGTGAGCCACTGAGCTCTTTATACCCTTTCTAAAACCGTATCCTGAAAAGCTGCACTGCTGCTTTTTTTTAAACCAAACTTCCTTCCTTCCCCAAATATCATTAACATATCTATTAACTACTAAAAACCAACACGGTCACCCTGCACTAGTTACAGCCATTAACGAGTCTATTTTCCTGGCTCCAAAACAGCTCACACTGCGGCGCACACCCGGCGAGGCCTAACAGAGTATGGATCAGGAAGTAATTAGGACGGTCACGTCTGTGAGTAGGAGCGGGACAACACAAGGCTCTGAGGAGCCTAACGGGAAGATCATTTGGCAACAACGGCAAGAATTAGGCCGAGGCAACCCCGACTCGGAGTCCATACTGCAGGCTCGCAGGCCAAGCTCTAGTCACCGCGCACGCGGCCAGGCGCAGACCTCAAGGCCACGCGCTGAGGCCCGGGGACAGCCCGCCCTCTGCCCTGGACTCACCCCGGAGGTCCAGCTCGCGGTCCCGTACGGCGTTGGTGTACTGCGCCGCCTGCTCGATCAGCTCCGCCGTTAGCTTCACCATCCTGCTGCCTCCGGCTTCCTTTCCGCCACCCGCCCGCAGCCGCGCGCCAGCGAGACGTCCCAGCGTGCACCGCGCCCCGCCGCCAGGCAGCACCGGTCGCAGCCGCCGCGTGCGCGCGCAGCTCTATTGCCAGGCTGAAGCAATCGAAAGAGCCACACCTCTCTGCCTTGTCCCTGCTGGCGGCTAGGCTTCTGGAGTAAGGTCTGGGCGCGAGTGTTGAGAAAGTTTCTGCTTCTGGGTTGTTTGCTGGGGCATATGTGGAGTCTGGAGAGCTCCTGATACTATTATTTGTGTCCAGAAGTTAAGCAAAACGTGCAAACACCCACGTGGAGTTTTCTTACATACATCAGAGCAGCTTGAGGTGGGAGGGAAAGCTGACTGTCCTCTCTCCATCTAGTAGGGGCGAGGACCGGTAGGAGTTAGCGAACGGTACAGGACTTGAGATTCTTGCCCTGGGCTTAGGTTGTGGACCTCTGGCTGCGACGTGAGGACCGCGGCCTGGGTCACACGTTTTAGGCAGGCTGCTGGGACCACCCCACCGCCGGGCACATCCGACCTGGCACCCGGCACGCTCTGGTTTGCGGTTAGACTTGCGGTCTGCAGACGTTTAAACAGCTATACTGTAGTACATCACACAGGGAAGTGCGCACAACAAAAGTCTACTACGTGACGGATGAACACACCTGCGTAGCCGCCACAAGGATCCGAAAAAAAAAGGAGAACACTATTCTATGCTATTCTGAAAGCCTTATCTGTTCCCAAAGGCAATCGCAAACCCAACACCACATTATTAGTTCTGTTTGCTTTTACTATAAATAGAATCATGAAATATGTTTTTGTTTCTCCTATTTCTTTGAGTATTATGACTGGAATCCATCCGAGTCGCATACAGAGAAGGGTGGTTTTCACTGCTGTGAAGACTATATATCATATTGTAATTTAACCATTCTTCTATTGATGGACATTAGTGTCATTTCCAGTTTGGTGCTATTCTAAATAATGCTGCTGTGAATCTGCTGGTGCATGGATTTGATGCACTTGTTCATGAGTTTCTCCCCGCATGAAATTGCTGGGACATAGAGCATGGTAGTCCCAGAAGGTAATGTCTAACAGTTATGCTAAGAGGCTGAAATAATTTACACACTCTAGTGATGTGTAAGGGTTTTTATGGCTTCAGCATCCTCATTGGCATTGCCAGTCTATAATTTTAGTGATTCTGATGTGGGCTGCATAGAAGTATAGTATTATTGCTTTAATTTACTTTTCTCTAATATCTAATGAAGGCTGAGAACCTTATTGTGTGTTCATTGTCTATTCTGATAGATTCTTTTATCAGATGCCCATCCAAGTTTTTTGCCCATTTTTTTTCTCTTGAGTTCCCCACTATTTTCTTACTGATTTGTGAATTTTCTTAATATTCTAGACATGAACACACGCAGTTGCTTGCCTTTCTTTCAACATTTGATAATTAGAAGTTTCTTTTATGTAGTTTAATTTATCAGTTTCATTAGGGTTAGTGAATTGTGTATGTGTACATGTGTTTGCCTTTAAGAAATCCTCCCTTGTCTCAACATATATTTCTGTTATCTACTAAAGGATTGTTTTATCTTTCCCACTTAGGTTTCCAATCCACTTGGAGTTGATTATTTTTGAGCTTTTTATTCAAGTATGGTATACAAACAAAAGAGTACAAACTGAACACAACCAAGCAACATTGCCACATTACCACAATCCAGAAACTCCTCTCTTGTCTTTACCACCCTTGCCTCAAGTATAAACAGTATCCTGACATGTTGCATAGATTGGTTTCACCTAGTTTTATATTTATGCAAACGAAATTGTACCTTATGTATCTTCTTATTGTTTGTATGCAGAGACAGGGTCTCACTGAGTTGCTTAGCACCTTGCTGTTGCTGAGGCTGGCTTTGAACTTGCGATTCTCCTGTCTCAGCCTCCCAAAGTGCTGAGATTACAGTCGTGTACCACAGTGCCCAGCAAGATGCAGTTCTTTTATTCTCATTGTTATATAGTATTTCATTGTGTAAATATTCCACAACTTATCCATTCTGTTGATGAGCATTTGGGTGTTACCATTTGGAGCTATTAGAATGTACCTATGAACATTACAATACATATCATTAAAGGAACACATACATTAATGTATATGGCAGAATGGAATTGCAGGGTTATGGGGTTTGCTTTGGTTCAGCTTAAGAAGATGCTATTAGGGGCTGGGATTGTAGCTCAGCGGTAGAGCGCTTGCCTCGCATGCGTGAGGCCCTGGGTTCGATCCTCAGCACCACATACAAAGCAATAAAATAAAGACATTGTGTTCATCAACAACTAAAAAATATTAAAAAAAAAAAAGAAGATGCTATTAGCTTTCCAAAGTGGTTGTACCTATTTAAATTCCTTGCCAACTTTTGATATTGTCTGTCTTCTTAATTTTAGCCATTCTGGTAGGTAGGTAATAGTGGTATTGTGTTGTGGTTTTAATTGTATTTCCCTGATTACTACCACAGTTAAGACCATGTTTATTGTCCTTTAGTGAAGTCTGTTTAGATGTTTTGTCCCTTTTTTCCTTATTTGGTATCTTTTTTTTTTTTTCCTTATAGGAGCTCTGTAGGCCTTTCGGATGCGAGTCCATGAGTCTTTGTGAGATATGTAAATAGTGAATAACCTCCCTAGTCTGTGGCTTATCTTTTCATTTTTAGTGGTGTACCTTCATGATATTAGGTGCTGTAAAGATTACACGACCAGGAGAAGATGAATTAAGCCTTTATTGGAAGGCTTTATTGGAATGCGTGCCCTCGGACCAAATCCCCCGTCCATCAGAGTGTGTTGGGAGAAATGGCCCCAGAGATTCCGTGCACAGAGAATTTCAAGAAAACCCGGTCAGAAGGGGAGGGCTTGGGGACAGGAAGAGCAGGCCAGAGTCCTTCCTGGATAGGTCAGGAAAACTCGCTGATTGACAGGAGGCATGTGTACTAGTGACATCACATCTGGCTTGCAGCTCCGCTTCACAGCTGCTGACCGGTTCCCCTAATTGGGCATCTTAGACCCTGACCAGACCTAACAGGTGCTAATTTTAATAGTCTGATTTATTACTTTTCCCTATTTTGGGGGGAGGGGGTACTATAAATTGAACCCAGAGGTACTTAACCACTTATCCACATCCCCAGCTGTTTTTCATTTTGAGACAGGGTCTCACTGAATTGCTTAGGGCCTTGCTAAGTTGCTGAGGCTGGCTTTGAATGTGTAATTCTCCTGCCTCAGCCTCCTGAGCTGCTGGAATTACAAGCATGTGCCACTGCTCTCGACTATATATGGCTAATTTTTGTTTATTTAAGTTTTGTTTTATGGGGCTGGGTATTGAAACCAGGGCCTGGTACATGCTACGCATGTCATAAGCTATAGTTCCAGCTCCTATTAATGTGTTTTTTTTTTTAATGCTCTTTAAGAAATCTTTGACTATCTTCAAATTGTGAATATTTTCTTCTAAAAGCTTTATTATTTTAACTTTCACATTAAGATCTGAGTCAGCCTGGAATCAATTTTTGTGTACATGCCAATGTAGGGATCAAGGTATGTTTTTTTTCCTATGTGGGTATTCAGTTGATCCAGTACCATTTATAGGAAGGACCATCCTTCCCTCACTGTTCTGTTGTGAAAATGTAAGGTTCTGCCTCTGGTCTAGATGTTTTGTTCCTGGGGTTCAGTCAACTGTCCTTGCATAATGTCATAGTTTTATACTATAAACTTTATATTTAAAAAATTGGGTACTTTTATGACTTTATATTCATCCCAAAAAGGCTCCCACTTGTTCTCAGATTACCTTAGTTATTATTGCCCTTTGCATTTAAAAAAATTTTTTTTAGTTGTCAATGGACCTTTATTTTATTTACTTATATGTGGTGCTGAGACTCGAACCCAGTGCCTCACATATCCTAGGCAAGCGCACTACCACTGAGCCACAATCCTAGCCCCACTCTTTGCATTTTGATATAAAATTTAGACATGTCTTATATCTAAAAAAGAATGCCTATTTTAATTTACATTGTACTGGATCCATAGACAAATCTGGAGAGAACTGATAACTTTATGATATTGAGTATCCCAATTCATACATGGTATACATGGTATAACCCTACATATATTTAGGTTCTTTTTAATTTCAGGAGTGTTTTATACTTTTTGGATAGAGACCTTTTATGTCTTCGACAAAATTTAGTTTATTATTTGATAATTTTTGATGCTATTGTATTAGTATCTTTTCTTTTGAGGATTGAACTCAGGGCGCTTTACCACTGAGCTATATCCCTTATCCTTTTTTTTTTTTTTTTTTGGGACAGGGTCTCACCAAGTTTTTAAGGTCTTGCTAAGTTGCCCAGGCTGTGTTCAAACTTGTGCTCTTCCTAGCTCAGCCTCCCAAGTCACTGGGATTATAGATGTGTGCCACCAATGCCTGGCTTATAAAAATACCTTCTGTTTAAAAATTTCAGTTCTAGCATTTGTTTCTGTATAGTGAATTACAGTTGATTTTTGTATTTTGGCATCTTATCTAGCAATCTTATGAAATTCACTTATTAATTCAAATAAGTGTAGCCTTTTAAAAAAATTTTTAAAATTTATTTATTCTACTTAGGTATACATAATAGCAGAATGCATTTTGATTCATTGTACATGAATAGCACAACTTACCATTTCTCTGTACATGATGTAGAATCACATCATATATGCAGTCATACATGAAGCTAGGGATATGATACCCATCTCATTCCATCATCTTTACTGTCCCCATGCTCCCTTCCCTCTCCCTCCCCTTTGACCAAATTTCCTCCATTCTTCCCATGTCCCCTCCCCCATTATGGATCAGCATCTACTTATCAGAGAGAACACTGGGCCTTTGGTTTTTTGGGATTGGCTTACTTTGCTTAGCATGATATTCTCCAACTCATCCATTTACCTGCAAATGCCATAATTTTTTTTCTCTTTTATTGCTGAGTAATATTCCATTTTGTATATACCACAGTTTCTTTATCCAGTCATCTATTGAAGGGCATCTAGGTTGCTTCCACAGTTTAGCTATTGTGAATTGAGCTGCTATAAACATTGAAGTGGCTGCATCACTGTAGTATGCTGTTTTTAAGTCTTTTGGGTATAGACCGAGGAGTGGGATAGCTGGGTCAAATGGTGGTTTCATTCCAAGTTTTTTAAGGAATCTCCATACTGCATTCCAGATTGGTTGTACCAATTTGCAGTCCCACCAGCAATGTATGAGCATGCCTTTTCCCTCACAACCTCATCAACACTTATTGTCGTTTGTATTCTTGATAATTGCCATTCTGACTGGGGTGAGATGAAATCTTAGTTTTGATTTGCATTTCTCTAATTGGTAGAGTTGTCGAACATTTTTTCATGTCTATTGATCAACAGTATATCTTTTTCTGAGAAGTGTCTGTTCAGCTCCTTAGCTCATTTATTGATTGGGTTGTTTGTTTTTTTGGTGTTAAGTTTTTTGAGTTCTTTATATATCCTGAACATAAATGCTCTATCCGATGTGCGTGTGGCAAAAATTTGTTCCTAGAATGTAGGCTCTCTGTTCACTTCATTGATTGTTCCTGTTGCTGGGAAGAAGCTTTTTAGTTTAAATCCATCCCATTTATTGATTCTTGATTTTACTTCTTGTGCTATAGGAGTCTTGTTAAGGAAGTAAGGTCCTAATCTGACATGATGAAGATTTGGGCCTACTTTTTCTTCTATCAGGCATAGGGTCTGTGGTCTAATTCCTAGATCTTTGATCCACTTTGAGTTGAATTTTGTGCATGGTGATTGATAGTGGTTTAGTTTCATTTTGCTGCATATGGATTTCCAGTTTTTCCAGCACCATTTGTTGAAGAGGATATCTTTTCTCCAATGTACGTGTTTGGCTCCTTTGTCTAGTACAAGATAACTGTATTTAAGTGGGTTTGTCTCTGTGTCTTCTATTCTGTACCATTGGTCTACATGTCTGTTTTGGTGCCAGAACCATGCCATTTTTGTTACTATAGTTTTGTAGTGTAGTTTAAGGTCTGGTATTGTGATGCCTCCTGCTTCACTCTTCTTGCTAAGGATTGCTTTGTCTATTCTGGGTCTCTTATTCTTTTTAAAAAAATTTTTTTAGTTGTAGATGGACACAATATCTTTATTTTATTTATTTTTATGTGGTGCTGAGGATCAAACCCAGTGCCTCATGCATGCGAGGCAAGCACTCTACCACTGAGCCACAATCCCAGTCCCTGGGTCTCTTATTCTTCCGAATGAATTTCATGATTGCCTTTTATATTTCTATAAGGAATGACGTTGGGGTTTTAATTGGAATCACATTGAATCTATATAGTGCTTTGGGTAGTATTTTGACAGTATTGATTCTGCCTACCCAAGAGCATAGGAGATTTTTCCATCTTCTAAGGTCTTGTGCAATTTCTTTCTTTAGTGTCCTGTAGTTTTCATTGTAGAGGTCTTTCACCTCTTTTGTTAAATTGATTCCCAAGTATTTTATTTTATTTTTTGAGGCTATTGTGAATGGGATAGTTTTCCTAATTTCTCTTTCAGAGGGTTTATCACTGATGTATAGAAATGCAATTGACTTATGGGTCTTGATTTTATATCCTGCTATTTTGTTGAATTCATTTATTAATTCTAGAAGTTTTCTGGTGGAATTTTTTGGGTCCTCTAAGTATAGAATCATGTCATCAGCAAATAATGATAATTTGAGTTGTTCTTTTCCTATTCGTATCCTTTCATTTCTTTTGTCTGTCTAATTGCTCTGGCTAGTGTTTCAAGGACTATGTTGAATATGTGGTGAAAGAGGGCATCTCTGTCTTGTTCCAGTTTTTAGAGGGAATGCTTCCAATTTTTCTCCATTTAGGATAATGTTGACCTTGGGTTTATCATAGATGGCTTTTACAAAGGTGAGGTATGCTCCTACTATCCCTACTTTTACAGCATAAAAGGATGCTGTATTTTGTCAAATGCTTTCTCTACATCAATTGATAAAATCATATGATTCTTATCTTTAAGTCTATTGATGAGATGGATTACATTAATTGATTTCCATATGTTGAACCAACCTTGCATCCCTGGAATGAAGCCCTCTTGATCATGGTGCACTATTTTTTAAATATGTTTTTGTATGCGATTTGCCAGAATTTCATTGAGAATTTTTGAATCTATGTTCATCAGGGATATTGGTCTAAAATTTTCTTTCTTTAATGTGTCTCTGTCTGGTTTTGGAATCAGGTGATACTAGCCTCATAGAATGAGTTTGGAAGGGTTCCTTCCCTTTCTATTTCGGGGAATAATTTGAGGAGTATTTGAGTTAGTTCTTCTTTGTAGGTCTTGTAGAACTCGGCTGGGCATTTCTTCGTTGGCAGGCTCTTGATGGTATTTTCTGTTTCCTTGCTTGAAATTGATCTGCTTAAGTTGAGTATGACCTCTTGGTTCAGTTCGGGTAGGTCATATGCCTCTAGAAATTTGTCAGTGTCTAAAGGGTTTTCTATTTTACTGGAGTATAAATTTTCAAAATAGTTTCTAATTATATTCTGTATTTCAGTAGTGTCTGTTGTGGTAATTCCTTTTTCATCATGAATTTTAATAATTTAAGTTTTCTCTCTCCTTTTGTTAGAGTGGCTAAAGGTTTGTCAATTTTGTTTATTTTTTCAAAGAACCAGCTTTTTGTCAATTTTTTGATTGTTTCTTTTGTTTCAATTTTGCCCATTTCAGCCCTGATTTTAATTATTTCCTGTCTTCTACTTCTTTTGGTGTTGGTTTGTTCTTCTTTTTCTAGGGCTTTGAGATGTAGTGTCAAGTCATTTATTTGTTGACTTTTCTTTCTTTGAATAAATGAACTTAATGCAATGAACTTTCCTCTTAGCACTTCCTTCATAGTGTCCCACATATTTGGATATGTGGTATTGGAGTTCTCATTTACCTCTAAGAATTTTTTTATCTCTTCCCTGATGTCTTCTGTTATCCATGTGTCATTCAATAGCGTATTGTTTAGTTTCCAGGTGTTGGAGTAGTTTCTATTTTTTAATCTGTCATTGATTTCTAATTTTATTCCATTGTAGTCTGATAGGATGTAGGTAGTTTCTCTATTTTTTTGTATTTGCTAAGACTTGCTTTGTGACATAACATATGATCTGTTTTGGAGAAGGATTCATGTGCTGCTGAGAAAAAAGTGTATTTGCTCGTTGATGGGTAGAATATATATGTCTGTTAAGTCTAAATTATTGTTTTATTGAGTTCTACAGTCTCTTTGTTTAGTTTTTGTTTGGAAGATCTATCTAGTGGTGAGAAAGCTGTGTTAAAGTCACCAAGTATTATTGTGTTGTGGTCTATTTGATTCTTGTAGTTGAGAAGGATTTGTTTGATACATGTAGATGCCCCATTGTTTGGGGTATAGATATTTATGATTGTTATGTCTTGTTGATGTATGATTCCCTTGAGAAGTATGAAATGTCCTTCTTTATCCCTTTTTACTAATTTTGGTTTGAAATCGACTTTGTCTTATATGAGGATGGAAACTCGTGCTTGTTTACGTGGTCCATGTGAGTGATGTTTTTTTCCCACCCTCTCATTTTCAGTCTGTGGATGTCTTTTCTTGTGAGATGAGTCTCTTTAAGGCAGCATATTGTTGGGTCTTTTTTTTTTTTTTTAAATCCAGTCTGTCAGTGTATCTCTTTTAATTGATGAGTTTAGGCCATTCACATTCAGGGTTATTATTGAAATATGATTTATAATCCTGGTCATTTTGGTTTATTTTTGGTTTCTACCTTGACTTGGTTTTTCCTTTGATTGCTCCTCCCACCTTTTAGTGTATGATTTTCTGTTCATGATTTCTTACCATTTTCACTGTATGGTCAACTTTATTTTCAAGATTGTATATTTTCTTCATTATCTGAGGTTCTGTCTTCCAAGTGGTCTAGTCTGCTGGTGATGCTTTCTACAGAATTTTTTATTTGGTTTATTGTTTCCTTCATTTCAAGAATTTCTTACTGTTTTTGTCACAATCTCTAGCTCTTTCTTTTTTTAAAAAATATTTATTTTTTAGTTGTAGGTGGACAGAATATCTTTATTTTTATTTTTATGTGGTGCTGAGGATTGAACCCAGTGCCTCCCGCATGCTGGGTGAGCACGCTACCACTGCGCCATAACCCCAGCCCCCCTCTAACTTTCTTAAAGTAATCTTTTGCTACCTGTATTTGCTCTCTTATCTCTTTGTTGGAGTGATCAATGGTTACCTGTATTTGCTCACTTAAGTCATTCTTTAATTCGCAGATCATTTTAATTCCGTGCATTCTGAATTCTTTCTCTGACATTTCATCAACTGTGCTTTCAATGGATTCTATTATTGTAGTATCTACGCTTGACACTTTCTTCCCTTGTTTTTTCATGTTGATTATGTATCTTCCTTTCTTGCAATGCCAATCTGAGGTATTGCGGTTTTCATCCTATAATCTTGTATTGACACTACAGATTACCTGTATCTCACCTTGGAGTTCACTTCCAATCTGCAGCAGGTGACCTCAGATGGACACTACTGCCACTAAAGATGGTAGCACTGATAATGGAGGTAACTCAAGATGGCAGTGGGAGTGGCCTTGATTGGGCTCCCTCAGGGGTCCCTGAAGGTGGTCCTGGGCCCTGGCCTGTGCTCCCACCGGTTGGCAGGAACTCTGGTGTGGAACTGGGTGTGATCCTGGACCTCACTTAGGCCAGGTGTCCCACAGGGGTCCCCGCAGGCAGTCCTTCCCCTGGGTCTGGGTTCCCTTGTGGTTGGCGGCTAGCAGTCTCGGGTCTGCCCTTGGCTGGGCTCCCTCGGGGGTCCCTGAACGTGGTCCTGGGCCTTGACTTGTGCTCCCGCCAGTCGGCAGGAACTCTGCTGCAGAACTGGGGGTGGTCCCCTGTAGCCATTCTTTTGTTTTTTCTTTGGTACCTGGGATTTAACCCAGGGGTGCTTAACCACTGAGCTACATCCCCAACCCCTTTTTTTTTTGGTACTGGGGATTGAACTCAGGGGTACTTGACCACTGAGCCACATCCCCAGCCCTATTTTGTGTTTTATGTAGAGACAGGGTCTCACTGAGTTGCTTAGCACCTCGCCATTGCTGAGGCTGGTTTTGAACTTGCGATTCTCCTGTCTCAGCCTCCCTAAGTGCTGGGATTACAGGCTTGAGCCACCACACCTGGATTCTTTTTTAATTTTTATTTTGAGACAGGGTCTTGCTAATTTGCTTAGGGCCTCGCTAAGTTGCTGAGGCTGGATTTGAATTAGTGATCCTCCTGCCTCAGCCTCTGAGCTGCTAGGATTACAGGCACGTGCCACCACGCCCAGCCATTCTTTTGAATCTTAGATAACTATGCCATTTGAAAATACTGATAGTTGAAACACCACACATGCCCTATATACAATTTTATATGTTGATTAAAAAAAGAGTAATACTAGTTTTGTTTCTTCCTTTCCACTTCTTATACAGATTATTTTTTTTATCTTGTTCACTGCCTTCTTCAGAACAATATTTGAAAAGTGGTGGTAGTGAACATCCTTTAGAAGGTGTCATTTCCTAGCCAAAGAGGAAAAACCCTAATCAAGTGGTCACCAGCAGTGTGACAAATCAAAATCATATAGTACCTGCTAGAATGAAACGAGAATAACAAAGAGTTACTTCTGTAAGATCCCTGTCAAAGACATATGACCTGAATGAGACATGAGGAAACTTCAGACAAATACAAATTGAAGGTTTGTAGTCTTTAAGAGGTTCAAGATCATGAGAGTCCAAGATAGGAACTCTTCCAGACTGAACATTAAAGAAACATGATGACTAATTGAAAAGTGTAATTATAAGCTGGATTATTTTGCTAAGTGCAGTTTTGGGCCAACTAGAAGGAGTAGAATCCAGTCAGAGGGTAGATGGTAGAAACATCAATATTAATTTCCCTATTCTGATGACTATGTAGTAAATGTCTTTATTTATAGGAAATACTCCTAGTGTTTGGGGGAAGGCATAGGGTATCATTTTAGAAACTTACTCTCAAAATTTTCAGGAACTCTTTTTGTATTATATTTGCAACTTTTCTATAATTTTGCTTTGTTGAGTGTTTCAAAAATAAAGTCAAAAAATCTAAACTTCATGTAATTGCAGAGAGGGCCACCAGGTGGAGTCCTTGAGCCAGAGAGCTGATTTTTCTTGGTCCTTCTGGGTTAAAAAAAATGAGGCAAGGAGAAAGAGTATTTCTTCACTTGGAAAAGGGAGAGTTAAATGAATTTCCCTGGCTTCAGCAAACAAGGACAGAAATAAAACTATACACAGTTTTATTCATTTTAGAGTATCTCTATGAAGTTGCAAATAATTTTCTTTTTTGATTTCTCCTTTCAGCCAGGTTTCTCAACTTCAGCACTATTAACATTTTGGGCTGCACAATTCTTTGTTGTGGAGGCTGTCCTGTGCAATGCAGTATGTTTAGCAGCATCTCTGGCCTCAACCCATGTGATGTTTTATATTCTTCCAGTTGTTAAAAAAGTCTCCAGACATTGCCAGAACTTCCCTGGAAGACAAAAATCACTCCTGGTTGAGAACTACTGCTTTTTTGAAATAAGATATTCTTTGTCCTGGGTACTTTGGTTCCTGTAGTTTGTACCCCTCACAGAATGGCTAAGAGGTGTCTGGTTATACTTAATTTGGCTGGTTGATAGTGGTGGTGGGGCTTTGCATGAGGGGTCTGAACCCTAGAACCTGAGATGGGTGCTCAATGCTGGACTACTTAAGGTATTTTTCCATGCACAGATAAGCAACAGAGCTTAGGGTATCAGGAAAGCCCTTAGACAACCAACGGGGGCAAATGAGGCCTTGAATTCATGGAAGAAAAAGCAGTGTTGAAGGCCAACGCTAGGATGTAAACTCCTGCTTTAGTTCCTTCTGCCTGGGCTGGGCAGAAACTTAAAAAGCTGGAGAACAGCCATGGTATGTTTCTTTCCATCACCCCTACATGATGGAAGGACATTACAATGTCCCTCTGTACTTCCCCACCTCCTTTCTTTTCCATCTTCTTTGGTAAACTTCCACCTGCCAGCTGTTCTTAGGCACCCTAGCATACCCCAAGTTTCAGGTAAGATGCCTTCCAGGCCCATCACCAATGATGTAAATGCAGTGGATGGTGGTCTCCTCAAGTTCAAGGGCACTCCACTCCTGGACACATTTAGACCTTGTTGCCCTTTAATTTTTAAAAGTTCTGTTCACTCACCTTCCCATTATAGATGTGTGTCCTATAAAAAGTGCAGTTATCTCCAGTCCTTTAAAAACAGGAATATAATGTCAGCAGTGGCCTGGGAGGGATGGGATGTGCATTGCCAAAGAATCTGGGGATAAATTCTGAAAAATGTCACCTCCTGGAGATAATGCTAGTTTAAAAAATGTATCGTGACTGTGTTTGGTCAGTTGTAGAGTGATACCTCTTCTGGAGACAGCCAACCTCCTTTCTGGGTACAGGGATGGTAACAGCTTTGCCAGTGTATGGCCCAAGGCAAGTTGCTTCACCTCTGTGAGCCAGAGTCCTTGTCTGTGAAATGACAAATTGAGTAGATGACTCAAGATTCTGTCCCAACTGAAATTAGATAATCATCACCCTGATGGTGAACCATTTGTGAACAGGCATGTTGGTCAGATCATTTTAATGAGGTGGCATTTAGTTATTAGGACTCTGTCCCTAGCTTCTCAACTCTCCCCTCAGAAGTCCAGCCTGGCCACTGGAATGAGGGCAGGTGCTACTGACCCTGCCTCATTGGTATCTTGTAGTTGGTATCCTTCGGGACATAGAAAGGGAGTATTTTTTTAATGATTCACCAAAACATAAAGAGTATAAGTTCTCACTGGATAGATTTCAATTCCAGGCTTTAGCAGCTCAAATGGTACCCTGCATCAGGGATATTTAGCAAGTTGCTAGTTTTAATTCAGTATCAGTCTCATAGGAGAGATGGAATCCTTATGGACATTTTCCCAGTACTGGCTATGGTATCCCAAATGCACTCATTCACTCCTTCATTGTTTCAGGTTGACAACTTTGGTCAATTTGTGACTCTGGTAGACTGCTCTTGGATTGTGTAGCCTTTTTGAGAGGGGCACATTGATCCCTATTCTGGCACACTGTTCTCTGCAGCCACATTCTGCTGCATAAACCTGTCCTTGTGGTCACCAATGATGTCCAGGTGACATTCAGTGCTGATTCAGAGTTCCCAAGGTCTGGCTACATCATTCCCTGAAATTCTGGATCAATCCTAGATTCCCGAAACAATGCCTCTTACCTGCTTTTGCTTTATCCTGAGTTCTAAATGGTGCAGTTTCTTTATTTGCAGTTAAAGAATTCTAACAAGTACAAGCTTTTGATCTTACAGAGAGGCCATGGTAAAAATCCTAAGTGAAACACAACCAATGGGTGCAGGGGTTTCAGTCACTGAGCAAAAGACAACCTGTAACTTAAATAAATCATGCTTGCCAACTATAGGTGATGAGGTCAGTCTGGGATGTGAAGGGTTCCCTTTGACAAATGGAAGGTGACCTTCTATCTGGGGAAGTTGTGGCTACTCTACCTTTGGTTGCATAAAGAGGGTCTCTTTGCCAAAGGACACCTGGCAAAGAAACCCTCCATTACTTCCTTATGTCAAGATTTCCAAGCGGGGCACCGTGGCGCATGCCTGCAATCCCAGCACTTTGAGAGGCTGAGACAGGAGAATCGCGATTTCAAAGCCAGCCTCAGCAACAGCCAGGCACTAAGCACCTCAGTGAGACCCTGTCTCTAAATAAAACACAAAATAGGGTTGGGAATGTGGCTCAGTGGTTGAGTACCCCTGAGTTCAATCCCCAGTACATAAACACACACATACAAAAGATTTCCATGTGGTAACATCAAATAGATCCAGAGACCACAAAGCAATATCCATTTCACAGACAGGTCAGCCCTCAAGTTTAATGTTTTATGTCTTAAAAAGAAATACAGGCTCTTCTTCCAGGAGATGTTAACTCTTTTTTTATTAATTTAGGGTTATCATTGTATTTGCTTCACTGATTTATTTTTCAGAGTTGTGGATTCAATAGACAACAGCTGGGTTCTTGCCAGCTCACAGGTGACAAGGCAAACACATTATAGTCAAAGAGGGAGCAGGACAATATGGAGAGAGACAGGTTGAAAAAATTTAAGGCAAATGTTATTCCCATATTAAGGGAACTGATCAAGCAGATCTGTGCATTTCAATGAAAATATATGAAATATTTGTCAAAATAATTAACATCAGTAAAAATTAGAACACATAGCTTATAAAATGCCTACACAGGTTTGGCAGAAATAAATCCAGCCGTGTCACGTAGGCTCATACTATACAGACACAGGAGCGTCCACCTTGAGAGCAAATCTCCTGAAGAGCTGAGGCTGTGCCAGATATATTTTAAAAGCAATTCCATAAAATGGGGAGGAATGGATGATTAATGATTTGTGGGCTAGGTTTACATTTTGTTAAGTGGAATTGCTTGGTCATCGGGGTATCTCTTGGCTGGCCCTGGAATGCCTCCTTGGAACCTTCCTCCAAAGGCTCTGCATCAGGTAGAGTGATCATCTGGGCCCAGGGGACTCCTAGAGACACAGGCAGAACACAGTCACAGGATAGCTGGGCTCACTCAGAGAATGCTGCAGAGAGAGGAAAAGTCTTCTGATCTGGGTTTGGTATAGGACTTTCTAAGTTGCTGCTGCAGTTTCAAAAGGAGCTGACTATGTAGATTCCATTCCCAGTGGTCATACATTTTATGCTTATTTTATTTACAGTCTGACCAAACTGTCCCCCAGGCTGCGCCATGGCAGGTGATGCACAAGTAGGTGGCTGGGCTCTTCATCACATGTGAGGACAGCCCAGGGTCCTGCCGGCGGGCTGATAAGATTTACTACAGAGCCACACAAAAGCACAGGAGGGAGAGCAATGCATGATGCCAAGTGAATTTCCTTTCTGCTTTGGTCTTAAAGATTCAGTAAACTTAGGGTCCTAGAAGTTGTTCTGAAGCTGGAGCTGTGGATTCTTGTAATTCATTTTGTTCTCATTTTGAGTTTGCCAGAAGACTGTAGCCAACAAGCAGAGTTTCAGAGGGTGTTCTTGTTTTAGGAGCATATCCTTAAGGGCCACCACCCACCTGGTTCAGGTACCTACAGATGCTGCAGAAGGATCTGGCTCCTGGGGAGATAAAACTGTCAGATGCAAAGCACTGCCCCTGGAACAGGTTCTGGCCAACAGTGTAGAGGAAAGTAGATGGGTAGATGGACAGGAGAGGCCTTGCACTCTGCAAGCAGTTGGTACCCCTACCCAGCCAGGAGGCATGTGCGGCAGCAGAACTGTATGAAGAGCTTCCGTTCGCAGAGCCGGTTGGATTTCACCATCTCGCAGAAGGTTTCATCAGCTGGGGCCCCATGTCAGGAAAGGAAAAGAAAGGAAAGATCAGAATGGGGTCTGTTAGGATTGTTTCAACAGTTCCGTGTTTGCTGGGCACTGATGGTGCACCAGGTGGGGGGGCACACAAAATCTTCCTGCCATGTGCTTCACTGTGCAAGTCTAGTGTGGCAGAGGTAGCACCTGGTGTAGAGGCTTTTGCTGAGTCTAAGCGAGAAGAGGAAGGTTCATGAGTGGAACAAGCAGGATAGGGTGGGGGACCTGGGAGACCAGCCAGGTTGGGCTAGTGGGGCCTTTGGTACACAAATGGACATGTCTTTCTGGTCTGGTCTGTGCTGGTGGGAGGCTTAAGAAGAAGCATCTGTGGCAAGCAGGAGGGCAGGGCCAGAGGGAGGCAGGAATGCAGACTGCTGCCAGGTCCAGGGGATGTTTCAAATGGGGAGGTGTGGGGATGGGAGGAAGAGAGACATTAAGGTAGAAGGACAGGACTCAGTGATGGAAAAACTGTGGGTGGGGAGAGGAGAAACAGAGGCCAGTCCCTGGGCAGCTGTATTATTGTGATGCACTGTTATTAGTAGGATCTGGGAGACCCTCCTATGGCATCTTCACTTTCTTGGGCTGGATTCATAACCTGAGTAGGTAACTTCCTAAACAGGAAGCTTCCTGGTCTTTGAAGGGTCATAATTATGCAAACCAAAAAAGTAATCCATGAGAGCTGGGCATGGTGGTGCACACCTGTAATCCCAGCACTTTGGGAGGCTGAGACAGGAGAATCCCAAGTTTAAAGCCAGCCTCAGCAACAGTGAGGTGCTAAGCAACTCAGTGAGACCCTGTCTCTAAATAAAATATAAAATGGGGCTGGGGATGTGGCTCAGTGGTCGAGCACCCCTGAGTTCAATTCCCAGTACAAAAAAAAAAAAAAAAAAATCCACAAGGCAGGGAGGCCACTGTGTGGTCTGCAGAGCACCACCAGAGCTCTCTCTGTGGGCTTCATGCTCTGGTGGGTGGGGCAGCACCACATACTTGCCTTGCCCCCTGTATACTCTGGAACTGGCAGCTCCCTTCCCTTGTGTGCAAGGATGTGGTGCCCAGAGCTGCACCTGTAGGTCCTTCCTGCTGCTTGCTGAGCCACAGCATCCTCCCTGCCATAGTTCATCTGTAAACAGCTCCTACAATAGACTTCTAGGACAGAGTCCTCTGCCAACCCTTCTTGCCTGGAATCCCCAAATTGGACACCACCTTTGGTTCACTTGTGAGTTTGTTTTCACACCCTATCCTTGACTCAGCAAGTAGATCAGCAGTGGCTGGGCTGGTGGCCTGGGTACCTCTATGATCAATGTGTGAGAGATCCCACAGGACCTAGAGAAGCCCAAGACAGCCCATCAAATCAGGGGCAAGCATGTCTGTTCAGGCATCCGCCATGCCTGCTTTCCCTTCTGACCAGAGGCTGGTGGGCTGGGGCTCACCGTTGCTGCACGTGTGGTTGGTGATGCAGGAGGTCCCCAGCTGCGTGAAGCCTGTCTTACATCTGCTGCAATTCCTGCTGGAGCCCTCGCAGCTCAAGCAGTTCTCTTCACACCTGTGGGAAGACATCAGTTCCTGCTGAGGCTTAGGAAAGAGGCCCAACCACTCCAGCCTCCCTTCCTGGAGCTCTCCTACCCTCCCACCTGCCCTGCACATACCCGCAGCCCCCTCAGCTTTGGTCCTCTGTGGAGAGGCTGTGATTGTGTCCCCCAGGACGCTCTGAAACACAGGTCAAATGTTGAAGAGTCTTTCCTCCTGTCTGACTTGACTGTTTTCCCAGGAGGGTGAAGACAGCCATGGCCGGTTGGCTGGAGCATGCCTACAAGTGAAGGCCAGGCTTGCATCTCTGAGACTCCCTGTGGCATACCTGGACGCCCTCCTGGGCTCTGGGGTTCACCCAGTGTGTGGCTCCCAGAGCTATAGTGGCATATACTTCCTCCAGAGGCTACCAGCTGCAGTGGCTGTAGGCTTGGAGTTGGGGCCAGACATCTCCCAGGGAGGTGACAAACCTGATTCCAGAGCTGACAGGAGGGCTGCTGCCCACCAGGCTGTCATTGGCTGCCATGCCTACCTACCTCAAAGAGGTGGGAATGCCCTTCCAATTCTTCCCTCTCCTAGGACAGTCCTGGCCCAGTGTGGCCCACAGCTGGACCCAGGGATATTACTAATGCAGAGTCCTATGATCCTAGGGACAGTCTATATACTACAGTTGAGGGTCACATTTGCCAGTTTTACAGGAACACATGTTTTTATTTTCATACTGTCTGTGGTTGCTTTTGTGCTGTCGTGGCAGAGCTGAGTAGCTGTGACAGAGGTGGTATGGCCTCCAAAGCCTAAGGTACCTAGCACCTGATCTTTTATTTTCTCAGTACTGGGATTGGAGCCAGGGGTGCTCTACTACTGAGCTATATCCCCATCCTTTTGATTTAAAAATTTTTGACACTTTGAGACAGGGTCTCACTAAGTTGCCAAGGCTGGTCTCAAATATGCAATCTTGCCTCTGTCTCTCCAGTCACTGAGATTCTATCTGAACCTTCAAAGAAACAAGAGCTTGAATGTTCTCCCTCCAGGGCCACGTATGTACCCACACCATACCCGCTGCTTTTTCCAGCTTCTGGTGACCAGGTCCATAATGCTCCCATCTGCTGCCCACCTCCCCATCACTGCCAGATAAGCAGGGAACAGACCCCAGACCCCATGAGTGGATTCAGAGCAAATGGGAAGGGCATGTGAGGCAAGAGCCTGGCTCTGCCAGTGTATGAGCCTGCTTAGGACCTGCTGCCTGCTGCCTCATACGTTAGACCTTCAGTAACCAGATGCCAACAAGTCCCATGAAGGCCTCTTTCCAAAGCAATCCTCTGTCAGGGTCTAAAATGGCCTCCACTGCCCAGCCTGGATAAGAGGTGAGTTTTTTGTTTTTTTTTTTTTTTAATTCCTAATTTGCCTAAGGAAGCCAAAATTAGAGTTCAGGACTTTGGTTTCTGCATGTCAATGTGTTAACCCCATGGGCAAACTCCCATGCAGGAGCCTTTCCAACTTCCTTCTCCAGTAATAACAGCCTGCCCATGTCTCACACTCTCATCAGGACCCCTGGAGGGAAGGATGGGAGGGAGGGTGGGCATAGGGGGCAGTGGTCAGAGGACTCGCCAGAGTCAACCATATAGGATTCTATTCCTAACTCCCTTTGGGGAAGCTCCTGCAATCTGGTCCCTGTCACACCACCTCCCTAAACACACCTTTGCACCTTCCAGGGGCCCAGCCACAGGCCCCTGATGTTACAGTACAAGGGATGATCTTACCTTGGGGACTCTTGTGGCATCTCTCACCAACATGCACAACAGTGAGATGGGAGCTTGGCCTAAGCCCAGCCACTTAAATGAATGTCAGTAAGCTGGTTGACATAGAGACCTGAGCATCTCAGGTCATGACTGATGGATGCTTCAACTATGAACAGCTAAGGTGCACAGTGGGCTATGGTAGAGAACCAGTAGGGCATGGCTATCTCTTCTTCAAATACGATCTTACTTGAGTGTGGCAGGATGGAAGGTTCCTTGGTGTTCTGTTGCTGTCACAAACTGCCAACAAGATAATTCATTCTCGGAAGCTCCCAGTTCTGTAGGCAGAAGCCCAGGCAGGCTCAGCTGGGTTCCCTACTCAGGGTCTCACAAGGCCCAGGGCATGGTCGCAGCTGGCCTGGGCTCTCATCTGGAGGCATGGGAGAAGAACCCAGCATTACACTGCCCTGAGTCAGGGGTGATGCTGCCCCTGTGTCCTCCTGCCTCAGTTAAGTCTTGTGGTTCGTTTCCTCCTGTCAGGGTCACTGTGCTGGCAGGTAGTTTCTTGGACAGAGGGTGTTTCAGTTGCCTCTGGTTCTTTTCTAATCCCCATTTCACCCCCAAACAACCTGGCAACTTTCCTTTGCCAAATTCTGGAAGGGAAGGCATGTGCCCCATGGCCCCTTTTCTCTGCACCATTGTGGGGCCACTCCCGTCACCCTCCCACCTTCAGGATGTTCCAGGTGAGAGCTGGACACAGGTCACCTGCTCCAGGAGCCTTTGCCAAACTTCAGTTTAAGTACAGACTAAAGTAGAATGCACGTCCCTGAGAGTCTCTGTCTTACTGGGCATCCAGTGGGAAGGGTGGTGGGGGGCCAGAACATGAGAAATGAGTCTACCCCTTAGGCAAGTATCCCACCAAGTTGCTCTCCTTTTCTTCCCAGACATCTTTGCTTGTTCTGGAAGGAACTCTTAAGGCATGCGGGTGTCCAGAACTTCTTTTGAGATACTTTTCATGAACTATTCTGAGCTTTTTAGATCATAGCTTCCCCCTGTCTTCTTTGCATTTGGGTTGCTAACCCAGCAGGCCTGTTCCCTGACCTGACTTTTCCATATACAGTCCCCTGGACAGGCCACAGTGCTCTGTCCTAGCTACCTTGTCCTATCCATGGAGATGGTCAGAGAGATAGCATTCTGGGCCCTGGAGGAAGAGTGTGGCTCTCTAGAAGCTGATGCTGCCCATGTTGGGACAGACCTATAGAACTAAGTGCACCAAGGCCCTTCTTCCTGGGGAGGAGCCCACACTGATGGGCTCTTTGGGGCCAAAGGACTCTGAAAGATGAAAGTACCAACACCCCACCCCCAGGGAACTTGAGATTGAAGCCAGGGGCACTCTACCACTGAGCTACATTGCCAGTCCTTTTTTTTTTTGGTACTAGGGATTGAACTCAGGGGTACTTGACCACTGAGCCACATCCTCAACCTCATTTTGTGTTTTTATTTAGAGACAGGGTCTCACTGAGTTGCTTAGTGCCTGGCTGTTGCTGAGGCTGGCTTTGAACTCGCGATTCTCCTGTTTCAGCCTCCCAAAGTGCTGGGATTATAGGGGTGCCCCACTGTGCCCAGTTGCCAATCCTTTTTTATTTTTTATTTTGAAACAGAGTCTCACTAACATGCTGAGGTTCTCATTAAATTGCCCAGGTTGGCCCTGAATTTGCAATCCTCCTGCCTCAGCCTCCTGAGTTGATGGGATTACAGGTGTTTGCTATTACCCCGGCTTGAAAGATGGAAATTTTGTGAAGTGCCAGCATTTTATCACTTGGTGGCTCTGCAGGACTCTTTCTGGGGTGTCTCTCCTAGACCTGGTGTGTCAGCCCCAGCACTGGACTCCCCTCCAGGGTGAACAGCTTCTCCTCACATAGGAAACTCCTGAACCCTCATGTCCAAGGAGGGGCTTACAGTGGTTGCCTGCATCCTGCCTTCTGGAGGCTGGGGACATCACACCCTCTGGGTACCACACAGGGGTCTACCTGCCACAACTGTGGGCATAGCATTCCCTGGAATCCAGGATATTTGGCAAATTAAAGTGATTATTGCTGTTTAGTTCCAAGTTCTCTCTAGATGCCATCCTTAGTTTAATTATCTGCAAACCAGCTGTCTAGTGAAAATGAAAGGTTTACTTCAGACAACTGTGCTCAGGGCCCTGAGTAGGTCTCAGCAGGCTTGTGGAGAAATGTGGCGAGTTTCCCACTTCAAACTGACTCAGTAAGGGGGCTGAACTTTGCACAGACATGGGACCCCAACCATGACCCTCTTACATAAGTGCAAGGACTTGGTGGTCTCATTGACTTACTGTACAGTTGTTTGTTTGTTTTTAAAGGATTAGGTGACAACCCACAGCAGTTCTCAGAATAGCCTTAGAGAGAGGCTCCATTATGGGGGGCATCTGCCAAAGCCTACAGGTTGCCCATTGGGCATGAATATCCCAAGCCTCCCTTGCTAGGAGTCTATTTCAGACAGAAGGTACCACTCCTTCCCTCACAGCCCACCCCACTATCACATTACTATTGTCACCCTCAGCTCCTGCCTGCTACTCTCTCCCCAAATATGACAGGCTGCCCTGCCCTGCTGCCAGGTTTGGATCTGTGATGTTCCAATATGAGGCAATCTTCAGCAAGATAAGAGGAGACCAAAGCACATGGCTTCTCCCTTAATGACCTGTGTCACAGCCAAATGTCCACTACCACACTAGGAGGATGGGCTGTGTGTGTGTGTGTGTGTGTGTGTGTGTGTGTGTATACACAGGAGCAAATGGAGAATGAGGAGGCTAAATATATGTGCACTCACTACAGAAGAAATGGATTTAGAGTGAGGAGATGGTCAGGGGCTTTAAAATGTTTTTTAAAAAATGCTCTAAATATGGTTTCCATTAGAAGCCATCCAGTGTAGTCTGCTACTGGGGTGTGAGTACAATGAGACAGGCACCTTGTTCTTCTGTTTTCTGCCCTGTCCCAGCTGCTACCCAGTGCCTGGCAAATAGCAGTATCAAATAAGTATGCATTAAATAAACAAAGGCACAAATGTTACCAACTAGCTTGTGATCTTGGCAATCGCTAACTACAGTCATCCCTTCCTTGGTAAATGAGTTCCTATCTGCCCACTGCACCTATTATAGCAGGTGATGCTGCATGTCCCTTCCCTAGGCTCCAGAAAAGATGCCACCACACATGGCCCTCTGGCCACTCCTCTCTTGGACACAGCACGCCATCATTCCCCAGTGGTCTGAGCTTGGTAAACCATACCTTCGACACACTTTGTGGGGCAAGCCAGGCATCTCCTCTGGGTAGAAGCCCTCACCACAAGCCGGCACACATTTCCAGTCTTGGAAGTGGAAGTTTTTTGCACAGTGAATACATTCTTCTCTGCTGGGCCCTGAGAGGTACAGAAAGGAAGCAGATATCAGGGACTACTTGCTGATGGTCACATCCTAGGCTTGCTCCAGTGCCCTGTGAGATCTATGGTAATGTTTCAGATGTTCCAAGCCAGCCACACAGTGGGCATTTCCCTGTTACTCACTGAGGACTGTGCTGTGCTCACCAACATTTAGGTGGACATTGCCATTCCCCTTTCACAGATGGAGTCACTGGAGACATGATCTGACCTCAGTAGGGAGCATACCTCCCCATGGCCTATACCATGATGACTGGCCCTGATTCCAAACACTTCCTTCCCTGCTAGGCTTAGGCCTCACTTCTGCTAGAGCCTGTGCAGTAGCCACCCCTCAGCCACTGTGGCCAAACCAAGATGCACTGCAACTATAAGAATACCCACTGGATTTCAAAGTCCTACTGTTAAAAAAGAATGCAACATAGTTCATTTTTTAAAATATTGACACATGTTGAAATGATAGTTTTAGATACATTAGGTTAAAGAAGATACATTACTAAAACTATTCTCACTCGTTTCTTTTCACTTTTTAAGATGCAGTTACTGAGCCATTTAAAATCGCATCTGTAGCTGGTATTTGGATGACCAGGGCCTTTTCAATAAGAGAAAAAGTGAGTAAGGGCCTATGGGGTGGGGAGGGGTGGTCTGAAGAGACAAAACTTCTGAGCTAAGGATCAAAAGTTATGGAGGAAACCCTGCAGCTTGGCCCAGAGTCAGTGGATTTGTTGCCCTTGGTCAGATGCTGTGCTACAGTGACTAGACAAATATCCCCAAGGACCACTTGACAAGGGACCTTAGAGAGAGGCAAGGAGGTGGCCATTGACTGGCAGTTTAGAAGGCTGAGAATGGGGAGGAAATCATTTCAGATGCTGCTATGTTTTGGATATGGTTTGAGATTGTCCCCAAATGTCATGTGTTGGGATCTTGGTCTTTAGTGTGGCAGTGTTGGGAAGTGTGGGCGGGATCTTGAAGAGGTGGGGCCTAGTGATTATTTCTGGTCCCTCCATTCTCTCTGGCTTTCTGTCTTGCTATCAGATCCCTTCCTCTCAAGGGCTCCTGCCATTGTGTTGCCATCTGTCATGAGATCCTCACCAGAGCTGGGCTGATGCTGGTACTGTGCTTTTAGACGTCTAGAACTGTAAGCTAAATTAACCTGTTTTCCTTATAAGGACTCCACATCAGTTATTTTGTTACAGTAAGAGAAAACAGACTAATCCACTTATTATCACAGTACCTGGTGGACTTTTTTATCCCATTTTAATTTGATTTCAGTCTTAGACTGTGGTCTGAAAACTAATGCAGTGATAGCACCTCTTCTTGGAATGACTGGACTAAGCTGAGACCTTTCTGCTGCATCAAAGGAAGATCCTTTGTAGAAGTTCCAGAGCCCTGGGGGGGCCTCAGGCCTAAGCCTCAAGGATCTGGGGCTACTCCCTATCTTAGAAGCCCCTAGAGGAAAATTAGGAGCTCCTCCAGGCTAAGCTCCTCCTTAGATAGTCAGGAAGAATAAAACCCAGAGGGCACAGGATTTTGAGTGGGAAGTAGAAGCAGGGCCCTCTCGGGTAATGGGGCCTCTCTAATGGGCCAGAGTCTCCACTAGGGTCCCTTTTGTCCTGTGATTGTGATTGAAGACTGCCCTAGGTACAGGAGGGACTCAGTCAGGGTTAGGTTGTTCTCAATGGGAAGCTGGTCTCTAGCTTTGACCAACCAACCTTTCTATTCTTTATCCTCAGGGATGTCTGCAGGTCAAGGTTGTAGGCTGAGTACACTTAGAGGGGGCTTCATTCTGTGTTGGGCCTCAGAGGATATTCAGTGCCCTCACTTGTCCCTTCCCTCCCCTCCTTGCCTGCTAGACTCTGTCACCCTCACTGTTGTTCCTCCAACACTACAATCTTTACTTAATGCCCGAGGAACCTCTGTGTTGGCCAAGGAAGCTTGTGCTTATTAGTAGTTCATTTAATGCTCAATTTATTTACTTTTTGGTGGTGCTGCCGATCAAACTCAGGGGTCTGTGCATGCTAAGAATGCACTCTAAGCTACACCTCAAGCCTAATGCTCAATTTATTAAATGTAAAAGTTGATTATGGGCTGGGGTGTAGTGGAGTGGCACGGCAATTTCCCAGCATATGTAAGGCCCTGGGTTCTGTTCCCAGCACCATTAAAAAAAAAAAGTTGACACAAATTTAGTTGGGGAATATGAAAAGCTCTGGAGGTGGATGGTTGCAGAACAGGGAATGTACTTAATGCCATTGAACTGTACATTTAAAAATGGTCAAGATGGGTGGTGGAGATAGTGAAAGGGTGGATAATAGGCATCAAACACAGAGAAGGGGAGTAGTTCTAATGTTTTATAGCTCAGTAGGGCAACTACAATCTACCACAATTATATATTTCCAAATAACCAGAGAAGAGTTTGAGGATCCCCAACACATACAAATGATGATATTTGAGGAGATGGAAGTGCTAATTAACCTTATTTGGTCAAGTACAAATACATGTGTTGAATTATAATATTGTCAAAATAAGTAAGTACAAATATTATATGTTTATTAAAATATCAAAAAACTGGTCAAGATGGTAAATTTTATGTTATGTATATTCTACTGCAATAAAAAAAGCTGATTGAACACACATTTTATAAGCAAACTTTTTTTTGGCAAAAAAATGACTTTTATAACTCAAAGTCTCTCAAGGATTCCATTAAGTCACAAGTCTTTATAGGCTTTGAACACTTTAGAGGCACCCATGATCATAACGATAATAGCGAAATGGATTATGCTTATGCTAACCCATTATGATGCCTCAATCATGGACCCCTGTGCAAAGTGAAAATGCAGAGCCCTTGTTTAAAAAGCAAGAGCAGCATGCCATTATAGGAACTAAGATAGAAAACAATCTCTTCTCTGAAATGTTTCTCTTGAGCTGTCATGGTATTTTTATTTGCGATTTCATGCTGTGTTCTCTCAGGCCAAGGATGCCATGGGTGAGGACTGACCCTCACAGGTCCCTGGGGCATTGCTCCTCATCCAGACCTGCAGGTGCCTGTGTGTGTGTGTGTGTGTGTGTACTACTGGCGGCTAGCTGCTGATCAATGTCCCAGATAGATAAGTAGAGCCTGGCCAGTTCCATCGGTCCACTGCATCAATCCATAGTGGATACACTGAATCCCAGGGAATCACAAGCTCCATGCCAGGATGCACTGGGCACCTGCACTGAAGATGGAAAAAGAAGCTCATTCCCATGAAGTGACCTGTTGAGTATGCTGGGGTCCAGGTGACATTATGCCCTACTTGAGATGCCACCAGGCACTCAAACCTGACCCTTATCTCCCTCATGACTGTGTCCAGGACATTGTATCAGTGGTGGGCAATAGCAGTCACTGTGCAAGAGTGGGGAGAGGAAGGCCAGGCAGGTCCATGGCTCCAGGGGGCAGAGAGTGGGCAGTGGAGAGGAATGCTTCTAATGACACCTGCATCTGATGGGGAGCAAGAAACTTCCAGGTAACTCTGAGGGTGGGAGAGGGACTTCTGTAGCTGCCTGAGGTTACATGTTTCCTAGGAGGTTAGAAAAAAGCCAAGCCAGAGGGAATGGGCAAGAATGGAGAATGCTTGCTCCCCAAGAGCTTTAGACCTGCACATTGTTGAATTAAGTGCCTGCAGTGATAGAGAAGACAAGGGATTGAGATGAGAAAACCTACAAGTGACTCAATATAGCTCATCAAGCAGTCTTGGACATGGAGAAAGAGAAGTGAATTGAATTACTGAATCAAAAGTATTACACAACTACACATCTGAATGTTATGAATTCAAGTTACTCTGACATTTAAATAAGCAAGCAACACATGCGATGCTTCTTAGCCAACCTGGGCTAAACAATGAGTCAAGAAATAAACAATAAAAAAATAAAGATGACAGATGAAAAGACCACAGGTGAAACTTCTTCAGATGCTGAGCCTGGCTCCTTCTGGGATTGTCCCTGGAGGGTATGGAGGTGGCCTAGGGTCAGCCCCAGTCATCATTTGTGGATGTTGGCCCTGACCACATTCTTGGTTTTTCTGGCATGTCCACTCCTGGACAGCACATCTGACAGCTACAAAGGGCTTAGATGGCCACACTGGGGAGGGAGGGCTGTGCCCATCCTGTGGCATTTCTTTCTTTCTTTTTTTTTAAATACTTTTTTAGTTATACATAGACACAGTGTCTTTATTTTGTTTTGTTTATTTTTGTTTTGTTTGTTTATGTAGTGCTGAGGATCAAACTCAGTGCCTCACACGTGCAAGGCAAGTGCTGTGCCACTGAGCCACAACCTCAGCCCCATATTTTTATTTTATTTATTTACTTTTTATGTGGTGCTGAGGATCGAACCCAGGGCCTCATGCATGCAAGGCAAGCACTCTACCACTGAGCCACAATCCCAGCCCATCCTGTGGCATTTCTGATGAATGGTGTCATGGCAACTGAATTAGCAGAGACCTAATTCTTAAATTTTTATGGCTATGAAAACTCAATTACATGGAGCTGGGTGTGGTGGTGCACACCTGTAATCCCAGCACTTTGGGAGGCTAAGGCAGGAGAATCACGACTTCAAAGCCAGCCTCAGCAACGGCAAAGCGCTAAGTAACTCAGTGAGACCCTGTCTCTACATAAAATACAGAATAGGGCTGGGGATGTGGCTCAGTGGTTGAGTACCCTTGAGTTAAATCCCTGGTACCAAAAAAACAAAACAACAACAACAACAAGTTTCTCAGAATACACCAAAGAGCTGGGGGAAAGAGGGAGGACAAAGAGGAGAAAACTTCATCTGAAATATATCTGCACCCACAAACTCATGATGTGCTTCAAGTTACTTGTGCAGATAACTGCAAAATTGAACTCAATAAAATGAAATCTCCACTATATTCTGCATAAAAACTGCCTGGAGACATCTGTGCTATAATCTTTGTGGGGAATTACAATACATGTAAAGTTGTTTATAGCAGTCTTTTCCCCTTTGAAT
Source organism: Geosciurus inauris (assembly GCA_004024805.1). Lineage (NCBI taxonomy): Eukaryota > Metazoa > Chordata > Mammalia > Rodentia > Sciuridae > Geosciurus > Geosciurus inauris. The sequence continues at coordinate 27,462 of PVHX01000793.1, read as the reverse complement.
AAAATGCTCAAAATAAGTAAACACAGTTACAAAGAATTAAGGTTTTGTTTTGAAACATCCCCATCCCTATTGCCACCTGGACATATTTCTGCTTCTCTAGGAGGCTTCTGAATCTATATGGTGTCGCATTTTAGTGAAGTTCTGCAGCAAGAGGAGCCAAGCTCCAAGGCAAGATGGCTCATGAGCAGTTAAGCGTCTTTCATCCCTTGCCTAAAAGCATTCATTGCCTGGCTGGGTTTCTCCTCTTTCTCCTTCTCTCTCTCTCTTTCCTTCCTCCCTCTCTCCTTCCCTTCCTTCCATTGAACCCAGGGGCACTTTATTACTGAGCTACATCCTCAGTCCTTTTTTTTTTTTTTGATTTTTTTATTTTGAAGCAGAGTCTTACTAAGTTGCTCAGAGTCTTGATAAGTTGCTGAGCCTTCACTTCAAACTTGTGATCCTCCTGCCTCAGCCTCCTGAATTGCTGAGATTACAGGCATGCACTACCTTTGGCCTCGCTGAATTTCTAATGCTTGTAAACCCAAGCTTCTTGCTCAGTGGGCCTTTGCATTTTTTGTTGCTTTTTGTTTTTTAATTTTAAAATTGTGAAATAATGTACATAACATACAATTTACCATCATCTTAATCATTTTTAAATGTTCAGTTCAGTGGTATTAAGTATATTCACATTGTTGTGAAACCATCACTACCATCCTTTTCTAGAACTTTTCCATCTTTCCAAACTCATTAAACAATAACTCCTCATTCATCTTCTCTCAGCCCTGGGAGCCTTTGTGTTTTATTTTGCCTTCCTGTTTTTATAGTCTTTTTTTTTTTTTTCCCCTTGCAGTGCTAGGAATTGTATCCAGGGCTTTGTACATGCTATATAAGTGCTCCATCACTAAGCTACATCCCAGCTCCTTGCCTTTGTTTTTAAAATGCTCTAATAAATGCAAATGCCCATGATATTCTAGGGTTTACTTGGTTTCAAGGCAGCTAGCCTAACCCTCTCAGTAACACTGACTGCAACTGTCCAGGGAAACTAAGGCCTCTGCAGGCTATGAGCTCACCCACGCAGGTTCGGCAGGTGTGATGACATTCTCCACATCTGATCAGCTCAGGATCAAAGTAGGTGCCTGGCTCACAGTCTGGAAGACAGCTGCCCCGTGCAAGGCTGTCAAATAGAAAAAGAGGCTGGTTTCCACATCTGTTCCAAAATTATAATGAAAGTGTAATTTGCCTTCAAACATCTTTCACAGGAAGAAATGAAAGTTGTTGAAGCACAAGGCTTTGTATCTCTGAAGTCTCCAATCTAACGAAAGCTAGCAAAGCTGTTCTGAAGCTAGCTAGAAGTACCTGTACCTTCGTCCTGGCACTGGAGGCCCAGGCCTCAGGCTCTTTCCTGTTTCAGCTTCTCTTCACTGCTGATTCTCAAACCTGAATCTGATCCCCAAAGGAGAACTGGAGTGTATGGGGTTACCACTGGTGGCATGCTGGCTCAGCCGCATGGTCTGAGGTCTGAGTCCCCCTTGAAGTGAGTGTCAGCATTTGCAGGGGGATGTCCGCCACAAGGCTGACCCTCAGCCCTGAATCTGCCCCTGCTTCTCCTGGCTTGAAACCTTCCTGACTTCACCATGAACCTGAAATAAGATCCCCTCCTGGGACCTGGCAGGTCTGCTTCCTCTTTCACCCCATCAGTACCTGCCCTCCCCTTGCTCCAGCCAGGCAGCCCAGCCAGGCATCACAGGGACACAAATTGAGCTAGACCACCCACACTGGGTCTGGCTCCACCACTTCCCGGTGTGCAACCCCAGGCAAGGCAGCTAACCTCTCTGCACCTCCGTTTCTTCCTGTTAATTGGTTCCTACAGTACAACGTGCTTGAAGGACTCACTGAGCAAATATATGTAACTGTTTGGTGTCTGGCACACAGCAAAGTACATAAATATCACCTACTGTGATTTCTTTAGTTCCTGAGATTGTACTGTGTCTGATACATGCATTTTAAATGGGTTGCCACAAAACATTATTGAACAGCGCTCTGGGGTGCATCTGTCAGATCCAGAGAATCCTGCTGTGATATTGTGATTTATAATTAGAAATATTTATTTGGTCTTCATCCTGTTATATAGTTGCTAAACCTCTTGGAATCAATAAAATGATAAGTATTTTTTCTACATGATAATGAGATGACTGGTGGCTGGGGCCTCCTAATTAGCCTCAGGATGGGAGCTGGTTGCCAGGTGAACCAGCCACATGATTAGAGGACTAGGATTTTCAGCCCACCACCCCGACCTCAGAGGAGGAGAGAGGGTCTGAAGACTGAATTGATCACCAGTGGTCAATGATAATAACTCATGGTTCCATCTTGAAGCCTCCAGAAAAACAGAGTTCCAGAAACATCTAGGTTGGTAGATGAGAACACCCGCTGGGAAGGCGGTACACCCCAACTCCAGAGGGACCAAAGCTCTTGCACTTTTGACCCTTTCAGACCTCATCCTATGCATCTCTTCATCTGGCTGTTCATCTGTTTCCTTTGTAATATCCTTTATAATAAATGGGTAAATGTAAGCAAAGTGTTTCCCTGAGTTCCGTGAGCTGCTTTAACAAATTAACCAAACCCAAGGATGTCAGGGGAACTCCAATTTATAGCCAGCTGGACAGAAGTATGGTCACAACCTAGGACTTGTGACTGTCATCTGAAGTGGAGGCAGTCTTGGGGACTGAGCCCTTAACCTGTGGGATCTGACTGACCTACCTGCAAGTAGATAGTGTCAGAATTGAGACAGATCATACGACACTCAGTTGGTGTCCTTTGGGGAATTCTTTTGTGTGGGGAAAAACCCCACACTTTTTGGTGACCAAAGGGTAAATGTATTGAACTGAGTATGTGAGAGTAGGAAAAACACTTTGATTTTTCCTATTTTTTACACCTACATTTAGCTTTGTAGGTTCTCTAGTCCCTCCGTAGCAGTGGCAGACGTCCACCCAGGACTCTTGCTCATCATGGTGCCAGGGCTGCTACATGGGGCAGTTAAATCACATCTTTAATAACTGACGCTCCCCTGTGATTATCCCCCTAAAGAGATGGATGGCCAGGAGGCAGTAGCTCGTCTGCTCTTTCACTGCTTCAACGTGACAGCGATGATTTGAAGTCACAGCTTAAGTGGATATTGGGCAATAAAAGGAAGCTTTCTGTGGATTATGGCTGATGATGTTTCCAGAGTTTTTGAGCCTCTCTGAAAGCTTATCACTGCTGGAACCCAGGCTCCTGCTGTGTGCTACTGCTGGACAGACACTTTCTCCCAGGATACCATTCCTGAACCTAGTGTCTAGCTTCCCCCATCCCACAGACAAAGAAATAGGTTCTCTGGGAGCCCCCAGCACTTCACGGGGAAATGGGTTCCAGGGAGTTGGAAGCACAAAGCCTTTCCCCCTTGACACCCTTAGTTAGCAGCCCTGGGTGAAGGATTCTCTCCTAGGCCCCTGGTCATGGCCACCAGTGGAATGTCTCCTTTCTCTTCTAGCTTTTTTCCCTTTGAAGAATCTCTTTTCTGGACCAGTTCATCCTTTGCCTTCTATCCCTGCCTTGTTCAACCAGTAAGTTTAAACAACAGCAGGTGTGATGTGTCACTCTGGGGAAGGAGTCTTGTTTCCCCTCCTCTCCTCCAGGCTCCCAGGTCCTTGGTACTCATCTGAAAGAATGGTGTAGGCTGAAGGCAACCTCATGAAGGAAGTATGAGGCATGAAGTGACCAAAGGGTGAGTGTGTTGAACGGATTACATGAGAGTAGGAGAAACACTTTGAAGCTGTGGATCCTCCCTGCCTGTAAAGGGTGAAGAACAACAACATTGGCCTCATAGGTTGCTGCAAAGATCAAATGGGCTGACATTGGGGCAAACACCTGGATAAGAGCTGATGCTCAGTATGTTTTCCTCTTTTATTCCTTAACCCTCCAAAATTCATCTCTGTGGTGAATTCCAGTCCCAGTAGCATTGGAAGGAAAGGAGACTGGACTAGGAAAGTGGGCTGTAGCCACACAGGGCCTCACTGTACAAATGCTGCTCTTTGTCTGGATTGGCAGTGTCGCTCTCACTTGAAAGTCTACCGGAAACAGTCTCTGGCTTCCTCCAGAGCAGCTGTATCAAAATCTGCATTTAGTCACGAACCTTGGTGATTCCTGTGCCCTTCATGGGAAAGAGGCACTGATCTCTCCCACCACATCCCTTCTTTCTTTCCAAGACAGACCACAGTGCTAACACTCCCTCTAGTACAGAAGTGTCCACAGCATAATTTCAACAGAATGCTTTCTAAGTTTCTAGACAGGAACTGGTAAAGCATATTTGATTGCCCTAAATGTAATTTGGTTGCATTAAATGGGCTAACAAACATTCCAAATTTAAAAAATACCATCAAGTCTGCATTGTGTTTTCAAAGAAATGGGTGCTGCACTTCATAGGACTGAGCAGGGCTGAGCAGGGAGGACTGGGAATCTATAGAGCATCCTCAAGGAGCAATGTTCTCCCAGTGGAATGAATGTGCCAGAAAATGGGGAAAAAAAGGGAAAGACAGTGTTGTGTGAGCCACTGCAGCCCACCTCTGGCCTGGACCCAGAGGGGAAGCAGAGTAGGCAGAGTTACTGGTGTAAAGGAAGGTGATGATCTGACCTTCCCTGGAAGATTCACCTTCCAGTGGTTAGTCCTACTTCACATGATATGATCCACTGTTACTTTGAATAACTCTCCAAATGTTGCATAAAATGTAGATTAGACCTGTTTTCCACATTTCCCTCTTAAACAACCATCTCCTAAGTGGACACAGGATTTTCAGAGACTGGGCCTCTGACATCTGAACTTTCAAGAAAAGATGCAAAACCTTGGTGCATCAATGACAGAAACTAAATGCAGCATCGACAGCTTGTCATTCTTCACGTTTTTAAAGTGCAGATGGGTTACCTGAATCCTTCCTTACAGACAGTACATTTCTCAGGTTCATCCACACACTTTTTACAGCTTGGATGGCATTTAAGGCAGTTTTTCTGACCTGGAGAAAAACAGCAAGATGAGGAAAAAAGGAAGGGCAGGTTAGAGGAAATCAAATCTGGGAAAGGAGACTGACTCCAGCATATCACAGCAGGTACAGGAGGGCAGCTCTTCCCCAGTGTCTATCTCCAGAAAGGATCAAGTTGTAATAAAACACCCAGAGGCCAGGTAGAGACCATGTGCTCAGGTGTGGAGATCACGAAAGTCTTACCACTCTTTTCTGGAATAAATCAAAGTCCTTAAATAACTACCAGGCGGTCCTTTTTTCAGTGGAGACATAGTTTGGTTCTGCTTATAGCAATAAGGACAGAAGCCAAGTCCTGGCTGGCTAAGTAGAGTTTAATCAGGTGCAAATTTTTTATAAACTTGATGGGGAAGGGGAGCCTGGATGCTGCTCACCCCTCACCCCTAGAGCTTTCACAGGGGTCTTTTCTGAAGACTCAGCATCTATATATGGGAGATAGGAACCTATGACAAGCCATCATGCCTCTCAGGGAAATTCTGGGTAATTCCAACTTCCACCTGCATTTACATAAGTCACTCATGTTAGCACCTCATAGATCCCACCTTGTGCTGTGGGATCACTTAAGTGCTGTGAGTCTGGAAGCAGAGGGATGCTTGATTCACCTCAGTGCCACCTCCTCAGAGCAAAAGGTGGCATCACGTGCACATGGCAGGTACTCAGCAAGGACTGAAGTGAATGAAGGGATGGCTGGTTCTGGCTCTGGGAAGAGGGTAGATATGAAGAAGCCTGAAAACAGGTTTGGCTGGCAGCCCAGGGCAGGTGTTTGTAAAGGCTGTGAAATGTGTCTTACATGACTGTTTCCCCTCTAAAGAGAGTCTGGTTATTTGGTAGCTTTATATGTCATTACAGATTTCCTGGCTTCTTCGCCCAGGAGTAGCAGTGATAACAGTAATAGTGACAGGCTGGATCCTGCACAGTAGGGGCCCAGAGAGGAGCTCTGTGGGAAGGCCTGCTACCTACAAAATCCTGAATATCAAACGGTAACCTCTTTCACTTGTTGGAGCATTATCTCCATCAATTTAACCGAAACCCTCTGTTGTCTCTTTCGGAGTAAAGTGCATTGATAACACTGGCCTGGAGCCCCTGCCCATTCCACCCACCATGCAACACCAGGCGTGGCTGTTCCAAGTTCGAGTCCCACCTGTCATTAGTAGCTGTGGGTCTTTTACCCTTTCTCAGCTTCAAGAAGAGGAAAATACTGCCTGCCCTTTAGGGGTGTGCTCATTCCCTGTAAAGAGCCCACACACAAACTGGTCCCTTCTTAACCCAATTCCTGTCCCTTCAGGCCCCTCTTCATTTTTAGAGGACTGTAAACCTTCTGCCTATGTCTAAATCCCAATTTCAGCTCAGCAGCTCTGCCCAGGAGGGTTTTTCCCCATTGTTGATCCTCAATTCCATAAATTCATGCTGAAGCCCTGGCCCCAACCCAGGGCACCTGTCCTATTACAGAGAAGCCCATGGCATAGTCTTTCTTGGAGGAGAAATTACAGGACAGATTGCAGGGGATCCTCTCCTGGTATCTAAAATCAGACTGAGCATAAAAACTGTGGCTGAGCCACTTATCTGCCTGTCCTCAATAGTGGACACTGACTTGCACATGTGTGAATTGCATGGTCTGCTGAATTCTTTGCAGCATCACTTTGAATACCTCCTGGCGAGGTATGTGGGGGATCTGCTGCCAACTGACAGGTGTGAGCACTCTGATTTCATGTAGGTCTCTCCTGCCTTCCCTGTGAAAGGTCCTTGCTCAGAACAACAGAGTACAAGAGGAAGCCAAGGCCAGGGAAATCCTCCCAGTGGAGGGGATGCCAGCCTAGAGGCTGGTAGCTGACTCATGAATTCTCGTGCGCTCAGACATGCCACTTACTTTCATCGGCATAAAATCCAGCAGGACAGAGGGTCGCACAGGTGTTCGTCTCCTGGTGATGATAGAACCCACGGCGGCAAGACAGGCACTGTGTTGGGTTCCTACCCAAGCAGGTCTCACACCCCTTGTGGCATCTGCGACAGCGTCTTGCTGCTCTGTCCCCAAAGTAGCCCAAGGGGCAGGAGCTAACGCACTTCCTATGGGAACAGGTACAGGTGAAAGACCCTCTGAACCACCCACCCACCCCTGTGTGGCCCCTGCATGGGACTGGGGGAAAAATTTTCCCAGAGTTTGGAGACCCCTACAGATTCAGGAAAACACTGAGGATATGAGGGCCCCAAGGGGGATATTAAATCATAAGGGAGTGTCCTGTGTCTTGGTGAGCACCCTTGAGAGGTTCCTAAGGACACAGATGGCCAGATGGAGGTTTGAGGACTTGGGTAATAAGTCTTTTCCTTTGGAAGTCATCCTGGTGGAAAGTTCTGAATTACTTGTGGCTTCCCACAGGCACCATGATGTTGGTATTTGACTTTTGGAACTCCTGGTTCTGGAAAAATCCTACCACAGGTGCCCTTGGGGGAGTGAGTAAAGCTCCAGGGCAACTGCCTTTGTAGGCTAAGTGCTGAGTGCACTGTGACTGGGAGCTCTAGAAACTGTGAGAACCATGCCTGCACCTCCGCCCTGCACAGGGTGCCCCTGCCTGGCCCTTGTGGGGGTGCACCAGCAGCTTTCAGGTGCATTGGTTACCCAGGCCCTTAGGAAGCTCAGCAGTGTCCTGTCCTGCCATCTTGGCCTCCCAGGCCAGGCCTGTGCAGCATGTGGTAGGTGCTCAGGAAGGTTTGTGAAACCAAGGAATAAAAAGCAGAGCAGCTGCAAGACTGACAGGAAAATGTGGGAGGGTGGCGATGCCAGGAGTTCAGGGCCCAGCTGCAAGGACCTGCAGGTGTGCACACTCACCTCAGAAGGGCCAGCATGAGCCTACACAGTTGGCCATATGCCTGGGGCTCCCACATCAGATCTGCCAGCTCCCTCCCTCCAGATGCATTCAGTCCCGTAGGCTTTCTAGAGAGCTGCCAGGAAAACCCCACACTAGCCAGAGGCTGCAGCATGTTTTCCGAGAGCCATGGTATCCCATCTGGCCCTCTGTGGCTGACAGTGGGGTCCTTGAGTCATATGTGTCTATGGTACCCTTGGGGGCAGCCGCACATATTCAACATAATTCATTATTGTTTCACAAGTGGATGGAGAAAGCTGTATAAAGCATGGCCATCAAAGTGCCACCGTTTCTGATTTAAGCATGTATTACTTGTGTGATTAGAACAGAAAGTTATTAAATTTTTTTTATAAAAGGCAGTTAACTTCAGTATGATTTCTTTGTTGGGGTGTTACATAGCTTGAAATGGGCCACCCTAACAGGGCTGCAGAATGTGCAGCCCCAGCACATTACCTGCTGGTCTTGACATTCCCCAGGCTGAAATGGACACAGTTCAAGCATTGGTCTGCATTGGGGCCATTGCAGCCTTTGTCTCCACATTCCGGATGGCACACACCTTAAAGAAAAAGCATTTCCTTCATCTACAGACACACCCTCTCCATCAAAACCAGTCCCCTGGGTCTCTGACCGAGGATATGACAGCCTGATGGGGTTGGGAGGAGTTTCTCTCAAGAGTGGTGGTCTGGGCTGGGATCTTAGCTCAGTGGTAGAGCGCTTGCCTTGCATGCATGAGACACTGGGTTCGATCTTCAGCACTACATAAAAATAAATGAAGATATTGTGTCCATCTACAACTAAAAAAAAAAAACTAAAAAAAAAAAAAGAGAGAGTGGTGGTCCTAGCTGGGCACGGTGGCACATGCCTCAATCCCAGCACTTTGGGAGGCTGAGATAGGAGAATCGCCAGTGCAAAGCCAGCCTCAGTAATGGTAAGGTGCTAAGCAACTCAGTGAGACTCTGTCTCTACATAAAAAAACACAAAGTTGGGCTAGGGATGTGGTTCAGTTGTTGAGTGCCCCTGATTTCAATCCCTGGTACCAAAAAAAAAAAAAAAAGAGTGGTGGTTCTATGGGGCCTGGGTGGTCAGACTACAAGGCCCCATGGGATGTGGTCACAGCCAGGAGCTGAGTCTAGCCAGGGATCTAGTGTCAAAAGGCCCAGCACTCTAGACACAGTAGCATGAGAACAAGTAACACAGCTAACCCTGGGAGACAGCCAACGTTAGTGAGGAGATGGGGGTTGTAAGACACTAGAGGATGCAGAAGAGAGAAGCAGGGTCCCAGCATTTTGGGAGGCTGAGACCGGAGAATCGCAAGTTCAAAGCCAGCCTCAGCAAGGGCGAGGCGCTAAGCAACTCAGTGAGACCCTGTCTCTACATAAAACACAAAATAGGGCTGAGGATGTGGCTCAGTGGTCAAGTATCCCTGATACCAAAAAAAAAAAAAAAAAAAAAAGAGAGAGAGCGAGGCAGGGAACACTTTATTAAATTCATTCATTCACATCACAGTCATTATGCTGGGACCGGACAGCTCTCCAATTTCCACTGTGAAGGAGAGAGCAATGCAATTTGGGGGTGTTTTGGGTGTTAGGACAGCTGCCACCAAGGGTGCTGAGGCAATATGAATTAGGCAGGAGGGAGAGTGCAGAGAGATTCTGTACATGCTCTCGTGGGAATAAGGATGAATTTCTACATGTTTAGGACCAGCTGGTATAGCTAGTGCTGGCAAGGGCCAGGGTGGGACAGAGCCAGAGCCTGAGAGTGTCAAACTGGGTGAGTGGGAGCTGGCTGCACACGGGGGTGTGGGGGTGCTGCTGATGTGGGCTTCTTCCTGCAGACTTCTTTTTGGCCTCCCTTGCTCTTGCCCTCAGTAGTGGGACACCAGTGTCTTCCCTTAAATCCTCCCAGGTCCCTAAATACTAACTCTGAGCCTGTGTGTTATTGGAAAAGTGACACAAATGCAGGGGAGCTCAATGGATTCCAGCAAACTCCTTGTTCTAGGTCCTTTCCTGGTAAGTGACAGGGATGAGCTGGCTTTCAATGTCCATCCCCTCAGGCTGAGGTGAGCATGTTGTAGATGTCCTCTCGCTCCTGTTCTGCTCCCACAGCCAGTCTGTGCTGGGATTCCAGATTAATCCACCAACCTCATCCCTTCTATGGGGAAATAGCTCAGGGAAACCTCTTGGATAGCTGAGAGGGGACACAGGGAGGGACTGAGTGGGGCATTATGAAAGCTCCTGAGTCTCTGGAAGGGAAAAAAGAACCTTCTGCAAGGTTTGAGTTGTTGGAGGGGGTGGGGAGGGAGTTCCGAAGCACAGAAGAGTTAATTTGCTGGCCACCCGCATTTCATGAGGAACAGGAGGGTAAGACAAAAGTCCTCATTCTCAGCCGCCCACAATGGGTCTTTGCTGAGGCACACAAAGCCCTCTTCATTCCTTCTTCAAGAGTCTCGAGGCCTTCCCAATGTCAGACTCCGGTTATTTTGCTACCCTCCTGAAGGTTCACCGTTGTTGATATTTCCCAAGTGTCCACTGTCGGTCCCCGCCTGCCTGTGTTCCCACTGTGAACTCCTTTCAGAGCTACAGTCATCTCCAGGATGCTCTGGAGATGGTCTTGGTCTTGCCTGGTCTGGTCTTGGCTGGCCAGTCCCGTGTTCTAGATAAGCCTATCATTTCCAAAGCGCATCACTGCCCCACTCCCTCCCCTCCAGCTCTGGACTGTTTTACTCTTTTGGAGTCAATTCCCATCTGATTGGATTTCTGTGCGCTGCATCCTAGATCATTTATGGGGGTAGTCTCAGATTGCTTTGTTCCATCATACCTTTTTTTTTTCTTTCAGTACTGGGGATTGAACAGGGCCTCACATAAGCCAAGCAAGCATTCTATCACTGAGCTACACCCCATCCTCTAAAACAAAATTGTTTTCTAAAAATTTTGAGACAAGGTCTCACTAGATTACCCAGGCTGTCCTTGAACTTATGAACATCCCACCTCAGCCTCCCAAGTGGCTGGGATTTCAGTAATTCCCTCCATCTTAGGGAAGCTGGGTGTGTGTGTTGGGAAGGGAGTGAGACAGACCAATCTTCTCCCACCCTCCAAGCACTGAGATGGCAGCACCATACAGGCAGGATTTGGTCTATTCTACTCACTGCTCCATTTTCAGCACTTAGAACAGCATCTGGCACAAAGCAGGTGCTCAGTAAAGACTTGCTGAGAGGCTGAAGGGTGAGAATATGGAGGAAAGAAGAGTAGACAGAAACAGGAGAAGTGCCAACATCCCCACCACCTGCATACAGAGGGTTCTAGGATGTTTTGGGAGAGGGACGGCCTTGGGGAAAAGCCTGGACTGGTGTTTATAGCTGCTGGTCCATGAGATGTGGATATCACCCTCAGAGTCCCCCTTGGAGCCTCTCTGCAGTGGCAAGTTTCATGACAATCCAGAGGGAAACTCCTGGCAGCAAAATTCTGAGATAGCATCAAGGTTTCCAGCAACATCCAACTCCAGCTAGAAAGGTCAAAAGGAGACAATGCACATCCAAGAGCTGAGGATGCTTAGATAAGTATCTGTAGGGCTGGGGATATAGCTCAGTTGGTAGAGTGCTTGGCTCGCATGCAAAGGCCCTAGGTTCAATCCCCAGCACCACACAAAAACATAACAAAACAAAACAATAACAAAAAAACTGTAAACAAACCTCCCAGCATGTAACTCTCTGTTGAGATTGTTTAAAAGCTCCAGTCCCCCCCCCCCCAAGAATAGTACAAACAGGTCATTAAGAAGGCCAGTAACGGCCAGGTAAGCCAATCCCAAAAAAACAAATGCCCAATGTTCTCTCTGATAAGTGGGTGCTGATCCATAACGAGGGAGAGGACACAGGAAGAATGGAGGAACTTTGGTCAAAGGGGAGGGAGAGGAGAAGGGGCATGGGGACAGTAAAGATGGAGGAATGAGATGGACATCATAGCCCTAGCTTCAGGTATGACTGCATATATGATGTGATTCTACATCACGTACAACCAGAGTAATGAAAAGTTGTGCTCCATCTGTGTACAATGAATCAAAATGCATTCTGCTATCATGTATACCTAAGTAGAATGAATGAATGAATGAATGAATAAATAAATAAATACATAAATAATAAAAGAGACAGCAGAAAGGAAGCACCCCCACCCTCCGCTCTCAGTCCACAGAGGGGTTCTGCAGAGACAGCTGCGCTGCCTCCCCTGTTTAACATGAAACACAGTGGGAATTGATGAAGTCATTTTTAAAAACATAAAGCACTGCAAACATATTTGTATTACTTTTCTTCTGAGCTATGGTGTCTCTCTGATGTTTAGCGAACACAGACTATCTTACAAAAAAATGTAATTTTGTTGATGGATACATTTAAAAATGTTGTGTTCGGGTAAAAAAAAAAAAAAAAAAAAAAAAGCCAAATACCCACATTCATCTCTTCCATGAAACACTGTAAATTAAACCTGGCTGGTCATCCTGTCACAATCACTCCTTCACTTCTAAGAATGTTCTGGTATAGCTGTTACTCATTCTTTGGGTGAGCATTTTTGTTGCGGTTTATATTTATGTTTACTTTTCCTCTTTCCTCTATTAGTGAAAATTCCTCCAAGACCCATAGTCTTCCTGGGTTACTTTCTATCACTCCTAGCAGAGGCTCCCGGTAAAAGGTATGCTGTAGAACAGACTTGCTAATAGTTTACCTCACCTGCATATGGAATTAACTGACAGGTTAATTGAAAACTCTATATTCAATATTTTATGGAGCAAATCCAGAATCTAACACAAATAAAACAAGTGTTAGAAACCAACTTGGGAGTTCTCAATAGGCTTTGTCATTTGCGGGGAAACTGTGCTGGAGGAACCAGGAGGATTCAGAAGGTATTGGCACTTATTTTGCCCTTCACCCTATCCAAAAAAGGGCACCCAAGAAAAGTTACCTCCATTAACACTATCAGACTTGGAGCAGGATGCAAAAGTCAAGCTGGTTGAGTAAAGACATGAAGTGCCAATGAGAATAACAGACTGCTCTTATTACATGTCTGGTTTCATTCTTGACTGCTGTGTGACCTAAGTGAGTTATTTACTGCTCTTGAGCCCTTGCTCTCATCTGTATTGTGAGTCTATGACCCCATACAGTCCCCACATGGACATACCATGCACACTGTGAACCAACTTCTGCATACCTGTCAACTGTCCTGGAACCTTGTCTGTTTTCCAGACAATAGTACATACTCCTTTGACTCCCCACAGTCCTGTGTAGATGGCCACACTGTCCGCAGCTGTCCTCCACCCATTCATCTTCCTTCTAAGAAGCTCAATGATTGCTTCTTTCCCGAAGCCCAGGCTTTCCTTGGTTCCCACAATAGTTCTGTCCTGGCCTCTCTGCCACTCTGGTAGTAACCTAGCCCCTTCCTGTGTCTTCCCATGTCCTTGCTGGACTTAGCATCTGCTGGCTCCCTAGGCCCACACCACTTGGAATCACATGTATGCCGGCTACAGGCAAAGACTTCCTAGCACTTCAGACCTACTGAATTCCATTTCTTGGGGTTGGACTAGCCCAGAGCCTGTTCTTCAATCAAGTGTCTTGGTGAGTCCTTGGGGGTGGCCTCCATCTGTACAGTGGCCACCAGATGGCTCTGTCCTGCAGGCTGACCCTCAGTGCGAAGCTGTCTGCCCTCAGTGCCGCTGATATCTTTCCTGCGTCTCACCCTGTCCATTGCAGCTGCTCTGCTTCCTCCTGCCAGGCCCTCTGGTCCCCAGTCCTTCTGTTCCCCCAAACTCCCACCACCATACTGAGTCACTGTCCATACCCTTCTTTACCTTAGGAACTCCAGAATCCACCACTGCCTTAGCCCTCCACCTGCCTCGGCCTGGAGAGTAACTCTGGTTGAGGTCCCTGCCCCCATTCCCAGGGAGCAACGTGGGTTGAGAGTGTCTGGCGGCCATCTGGTCTACCTCATGATGGCTCTCTTTGCAGGGCAGCTTTTCAGCCTGGCTCTGGCCAGGTGCCTGGTCTGGTAAGATGGTTTTAACATGTCTCCTGAAGGTTCGTAAGCTGGAAGCTTGGTCCTCAGTATGACAGTATTGAGGTGGTGGAACCTTCAAGCAGCAGGACCTAGTACAAGGTCATTGGGGTGCTGCTCTTGGAAGGAATGAATGCTAACTTCCTGGGACTATTAGTTTTAGAATGAGCAAATTGTTATAAAGTGAGGCCACCCCACATGCTTCTCTGCCACCTTGGGATGTAGCCATGGGGGCCTCCCAGAGGCAGGCAGATGGACCTTCCTAATCTTCCTAATCTTTTCAACTTTCTAAACTGTGAATTAAATAAATCTCTTTTCTTCATAAGTACCTGGCTTTGAGTATTTTGTTATAGCAACAGAAGATAAACTAATGCTGTGCCCAACACCCCCTGTAAGAGCCCTGTTCCCTTGCAGTGGATAATCTTGCCTGCTGCTATTTGAAGGTCCTTGCTGTCTCTAGACTTTCCTCTCCATCCCTTGCTCATATCCTCTATTTCTCATCCCAGGGAAAGCTGGTCTTCCACCTCTTCTGTCTGTCCCTCCCCCATCCACTGCTATTGGCCCCTGGGACCACTGCTCCATCAGATTCCCCCTGCCCTTTTGTCCACAGGGTCCAGATGAAACCTCTGCCAGCCTGAGCCCAACACCCCTAATGCAATGTTGGCCCATGACAGCTCTCCACATTCTGGAAGCTCCATTCCACATCCCCCTTGACCTTGCCTTGGATTCTAAATGCGTTGCTCCCCCGCCTTCTCCTTTGACCCTCACATAACGGCACCCCTTGGTTCTTATTCTCTGTCCTGGTTTCTGGGCATGCTCCTTCTGCTGGTACTGGCCCATCCTTCCCTTTACCCCTGAGATCACCGGGAGCCTCTCTGAGAGCCAGAAAAGTATCTCACTGACATGGAGACTCCTCTATCCATTCAGGCCATGCTCAGTGGAGACCAAGTGATGCAGATTGAGAAACAGCATGACAGTGAGGTTCTGGTGTGTGAGGCTGGGAGTCAGCAGCAGATTTTAAGAAAAAAATCAGTTCTTTATTAATAATTACTGAATCTTGCCACTGTTTATAAATCACAGGGGGAAACAGAGCAGATTAGTCAATACATAATTCAATGCTGTTTTAAAGAATGGGGAAAGAAATTTAAAATGGAATCAACTATAATTTATGCTTGATTTGTATTGGTAGAATTCTCAACTTTGTTATTATTTTTTTCAGAGGATATAGGATAATTCAAATCATCCATATTCTTTGGTATCACCATCATTTATCAAATAGCCAGAATATTTAGCTAAGAAAAATATGCCCAACTAGAAACACCTAGTGTCACACAAATCACTGTGAGACAGGTGGCTCAGGGGGAAAGGAACCACTTTTGACCTAATATGTTAATAAAAACTGCACCTAGACCAGTATGGGGGAGATGTCCAAAGCCCTCTTAGGGTTACTGTGGCTCTTGGCTATCTTGCAAATCAGCTGGTGGCTCAGAGACAAGGGCCATCATAGCAAAGAGATGGCTATAGAGAAAGGATTTGCACAGGCATCTTTAAGTTCTGTGAATTTTTAAGGATGTTTTTGTGTAGTATTAGTTTCCACTGATGACACCCTCCTCTGGGTCTCTAATCCTACCCTCAAGGCTGGTGGAATGTCTATTGCCAGCTCCTTTCCTGGTTATGCTCACAGAGCCTAATCTTCTTGAGGCCTTGATAGTAACTGCTTCCCTCCCACATTCTGGCCACTGAAAGTGCATGGACTTGAGGGAGTCAGGAGGCTAGGCCATGTGATGGGGACCTCTAAGGAAATGGGAATATCCCTGGAGGCAGCTGGTTAATCAGGGCACATCCCTGTTCTGGTTGGGCATAGAGGGGCCCAGTGTCCCAGACTGGAAGGTCAGAGAATACTTACTGGTTTGAAGCATACTTACTGGTCTGTAAAATATTAGAAGAGCCTTGGATGGGAGGAGCTGTGTGAGTGCAAATGACTGTCATTATTATGATTTCCAGGGGAGAGAAGACACAACCATAACCCCACCTTTTGCCAGGAATAGCCCCACCTTTGAGAGTTACAGTGGGAAATCAAACCCGAGGAACCTAGCCATCTCCTCTTGTTTCAGGCTCCATTACCTGTATAATCTTCTTCATCCTCAGGCCCCTCAGCCTGGGATGGCCACTTCGCAGTCTTGGGTGGCTCCAGCGGTGGGGTTGAGAGTTCCAGCATCCGAGAGCGGGACTGATGGGAACTGAAGGTGTGGTAGGGGTGCTCCGCTGTGCCGTATAAAATGAGGCTCCATTCTTTCAACTTCCCTGAAAGGCAACAGACCCACCAAGTTATTTCCGGAAACTCTATGATACACCTTTGTGTTCCTTTACCTGTGCAAAGGCCTCCATTGCTGTGGGCCATGGCCTTCACTGCCTGCTCACCTACTAATCAGGTGTACCCCTACCACCCAGGCCATGTGTTGCTGCTCTCCCTAGATGTCTCACTGCTGCAAGCCGGTGCTCCTCAACTCCTGTGCGATGGAGCTGTCCTACACTTCTATCTCTGCTGGGAGCGGGTGTTGGTTGGATTGTATTTTCCACCCTGCTGGAGAGTGTCCTTGGTTCCTCTGGTTTTACTGCAGACTCTCTTGATGCTGCTGCTCCCACAACTGGCAATAGCTAGCTACCTGTCCCCCTTGAGATTTTCAGTGGTAGCCTAGGTGCCAGGCAAGCTAGGAACTTTTCCCATAGCCTCCAATTGTGATCACTGGATTATTCTGAGGGGTCCTGCAACTTAGATCTTCAACTCTAGAGCACAGGAAGACTTGGTCTTGAGTGCTTTCCTCACAGCCAGCACAGGGCAAGTGGGGAGTTCTGGGGATAACATTGCTGGTATGAATCCAAAAGTCTACAGAGGTTGGACATAGGAGGAACATCTTTGCAAAGATAAGGATGAATGATACAGATGCCAGGCTCTGCGGGGGTGTTCACGGTAGACAGACCTGGGGAGGACAGGACCTGATGGGAGGCACCCGGCCTGTGATGGGGGTGATGGGGACACTACTTTGCTTATTGCCTCCATGTGGAAATGGTGGCTCATGTGATGAGGTTGGCTCAGGTGTAAAGAGAGGTGGGAAGTCTGGCCTGCGATTTCTTTTTTTTTTTTTTTAATATTTTTTTAGTTGTTGATGGATCTTTATTTTATTCATTTATTATTTATATGTGGTGCTGAGGATCGAACCCAGTGCCTTACGCATGCTAGGCAAGTGCTCTACCACTGAGCTACAGCCCCAGCCCCCTGGCCTGCGATTTCTAGGTGAACTATTGATGTCATAAAATATACGACAGATGTGTGACATGTACTTGTGGGCAGCCTCAGCCACAGGTGGCTGGTTTAGACCTCCTTTTCTTGTGATGGTGTCCCTAGCATTCAGGGATGGGCAACTATGTTTAGAAGGTCCTTACCATCATTCTTACATGAGGGGCCATGGTCCAGTGGGATCTGCCCAACGACACGCTGCTCATGGTAACAGGACTCTGCTTCCTGGCCTCTCAGAGTTAATTTATAACTGGCTTAGCCCCAAACAAGACACTCTCATATCCACCATGAATGACCTTGACGAATCCTCACTGTGACCGGCTATGGACAATGCCTTTGCCAGCTGCTTATCTGTGTCAGCTGGGAAATTCTCTAGTTTTCATTTCCTTTTCCATCATGAGGTTTCTTGCCAATCAGAATGCTTTAGGCAAGAAAATGTATAATGCTGATCTTTGATATGTATTGTGTTTTTATCATCACTTGCTCTGCTCATCCTAAAGACTCCCATCTCTGCTCCAAATGGCAGGCAGAGAACTGCCTACAGACTGTTTGCAGTGTGGGCAGATCTGCCACAATCAACTGTATCTTTTGCTCCAATTCTGGGAATCTTTTAGACTAAATCCAAATCAGAGGGCTCCTGCTCATCAACATACCATAGGTCTGTGGGCTGCAAACCATATAGTCCTAGGTAGGTGGGCTGGAGGGACAGGCAAAACTGCTCCTATAGCTCACCTGACCAAGCTCAGGTGGACTTTGATCTGGTTACACAATGTGGCACATTAGAAGCACTGTTTTGTTTTAACTGTTGCCCTAGCTAACTAAGGTACCAGATCCCAAAGCTTCCAGCCCCCAAACTGCCAGTTATGATTTGAATATCCCCCCAAAATTCATGTGTTGGAAATTTAATCCCCAAATTCATGTTAACAGTAATTTGAAGATGGGGCCCTAGGGAGGTAATTAAGATTAGATTCTTTCATGAGGATGGGAGCCCATGATGACATTAGTGGTTTTATAAGATTTACTCCATGCTTGTATAAATATGTCAAAATAGACTCTACTGTCATGTATAACTAAAAAGAACAAACAAACAAACAAACAAACAAAAAGAGAAACGAAAAGAAAAAGAAGAGAAACCTGAGCCAGCATGCTTGCTCTGTTTCATTATGTGCTGGCCCTCTGACATGTTACAATGTAGTAAGAAGGCCCTTCCCAGATGCCAAAACATGCTCTTGGACTTCCTAGCTTCCAAATCATGAGCTTAATAAACTTCTATTCATTATAAATTACTCAGTCTCAGATATTTTGTTATAGCAATGGAAAGCAGACTAAGACACTGCACTGAATCAGAGGCTATACTGCTTGAACCTCTCCTGGCCTGACCAGCATCAGAGGATGCAGGCAAGGTCCTTTGACTTGAAAACACATTCCTGAGCAGATCATTTCTTAGTACATGATCTTTCAATAGGTGTAATTCTTTTACATGCATGGTAGCCCATCTCCCTAATATGCTTCCTAACCTGGGCTGCACATTTGACAATGGTAACATAGGAAGTGCTTCATGCAGTTGCAGGCACAGAAAACAGTCATGGAGATGAGTCTTCATCTGTCCTCAAATCCTCAGGACCAAACTAAAGCTGCATTTCAAAACCACAAAGGAATCTGGGCTTTTTAACCACTGAGTGATAAACGGTGATTAAGGGGGGAGAGTAACGACACAAAGACAGAGGCCATGGGCTCTGTGGGTTATAATTTGAGTTGAAATTTATTTCAGCCCTATAGGATATCTTCAAATACACACACCAAAGGCCTACTCACTAAAGTTAGATTCTTATTTTTAGATCTAGTTTTCATAAAACAAACAGAAGGGGCTGCTCCACACTCAGGATCGATGGTGTTCCCCATGTGGAGGGAGAGAGGGAGAAGAAAGAATTCCCAGCACCAGCAGCTGAGCCATCTCTGGGGAGGAAGCTGGAGGTGAGGCTGGGGTTCAGAAATGGAAAAGACGCTTCGTTTTTAGTATACTCCCTTAGGGACTGATTGTTTTTTAAAGCCATGAGCATGTACTGTATTACCTGTTCACATATATAAATAGAAAAAATTAAACTTCAATTTAAAGAAATCTATCAACAAAGTTGTTGTATAGTAAAAAAAAAAAAAACCACTAAAAAGCAGTAGTTGTCAAAGCTTTTATGTTTTTGAATAAGTAATATATACAGATAGCTCAAAATCCAAAAGTGTAAAAGTGGAATTCTCTCTCTCATCCCACCTCATGGGTGACCATGGTGACCTACTCCTTGTGCATCCTTACAGAGGTGCTTTATTTTTTTACACAAATATGAACATATATCTTGTCCTGTCCCTTTTATTAACACACCTCATAGCACTTTCTGAACCATGCTTTTCCCATTCACAATGGGAATCATTTCTCTTGCTGTACTAGGGATATGTAGCATCACTTACTTAAACAAATCCCTACTGAAGGGCATTTAGGTTGTTTCCAGACTTCTGCAAATACAGACAGTGCTGTCACCTTGTAACCTGTGCTGCATACTTCGTCATGCAAAGAAGGACTCAATGAGAGAGAGAGAGAGATCAAGAGCTCTGGAACAACAGGATCTGAATCCTGGCTCTGCCCTCTATTCGCTGGGTGACCTTTGGACAAGTTACTTTATCTTTGTTCTTCAGTTTCTACATCTAAAAGTAGGGGTAGTAATAATTCTACCTTACAGAGTTGTCTGGGATATTAAACAATTAATGACAATAAAGCACATGGAACAGTGACTGGCATCCAAGTGCTGCCTCCCAAGTGTGTGTGTAACAAAATCTGATGAAAAGATCATTTTGTAAGAGGATCTTCAGGTCACATTCCTAGAAGCAGGACTAGGCATTAAAAGGGACATGCTCCTTCACACTGGGGGCCACGGCCGGGATTGCCAACCTGATAACTCAGAAAGATTAACTTCCCATTTCTCTTATGTGAGAAGTTGAACTTCTTTTCCTAAGATTTCCTAAGAGCTAGACCCCTTCCTGATTTGATAAAATTTGAAGCTCAATTTATGAAAATTATTTGCTGGGAACTAATGATGAGTTTTCAAGAGTTGCCTAAAAGTACACTGTAGCCCTGCACATGGCAAGTTCAAGTGGAAATGAGGTGTTTTGCTCACATATAGTTTATATTTGTGTTCCTTCTGTATGCAAGATATTTATCAGAGCTGGGTGTGGTGGCACACACCTGTAATCCCAGCGGCTCTGGAGGTTGAGGCAGGAGGATCACAAGTTCAAAGCCAGCCTCAGCAACTTAGAAACCTGTGTCAAAATAAAAAGATAGTAATCCCAGCACTTAGGGAGGCTGAGACAGGAGAATTGCGAGTTCAAAGCCAGCCTCAGCAACGGTGAGGCGCTAAGCAACTCAGTGAGACCCTGTCTCTACATAAAACACAAAATAGGGCTAGGGATGTGGCTCAGTGATCGAGTGCCCCAAGTTCAATCCCCAGTACCAAAATAAATAAATAAATAAAACAAAAAAATAAATAAAAAATAAAAAGGACTGGGGATGTGGTTCAGTGGTTAGGTGCTTCTGGATTCAATCTCTGGTACAAAAAAGAAGATATTTATCAGAGCCTATGAGGGCCAAGTAGTGTGCTAACCTGCTGCAGAGTTGACTCAGAAGCACTGAAAAAGAGCTGGCTCCCAGAGGACACTGGGCCTGACACAATGCCTTCACATACCTGGAAACCGCACCTTTCCTAACAAGCTTGATCTGGAAAACATGACCTCAGGTTGTGGTTTAGATAATGACAATTTCTCTCTCTCTCCTCATTCTCTCTCTCTCTCTTTTTTTTCTTTTTCTTTTTTTTTTTAGTTGTAGATGGATACAATGTCTTTATTTTATTGCTTTGTATGTGGTGCTGAGGATCGAACCCAGGGCCTCACACATGTGAGGCAAGTGCTCTACCGCTGAGCCACAATCCCAGCCCCTCTCTCTCTTTTTATACTTAAGTATTCTTTTCACTATTTCTACCAAGGGAGTCACTGTTTTTCCTGCTTTCCTAGGACATAAAAATAACTATTCAACATTTATGGCATTGAGTATATGACATAAAATGTATGGCATGAGTTTGAAGTATGACTCAAAGTTATTTTCCTCTAGTTATAAAAGGAGACAAATTATTAAATATTGAAACAAATAAAGAAGAAAGTACAAATCATCTATAGCTCCTGTGGCACACTTTCTGCTGGGCTGTTTTCTCTGTGTGTATGTTTTCTCCCCTCAGTACTGCATCATGTTCATTACGTTCAGAAGCTGTCCTACTTATTTACTTGCTCATTGTTTTGGGGGAACATGTCTTTCTTAGCTGGTACATTAGCTTCAGTGTGTGGCAAGTTTCTGGCACATAGTAGGTGCTCAATAAATGTTTGCTGAATGAGTTAATTAATATTTTGAAATATTAATTTTGGGGGAAAGAAAAACATTTCACTATACAAATGTACATGTTTCTTTCCTTCTCTCTCTGTCTCTCTCTCTTTCTAGTACTGGGGAATGAACCCAGGGGCATTATACCATTGAGCTACATTTGGTCTTCCCACGCCTCCTTTTTAGAGACAGGATCTCCACAAATGTAATCATTTCTTTAACCAATCTCCTATCATGGACCATAACAGAACATTTGTTCCACTTTCCTTCTTCTTTTAAGAAAATATATACACTTGCAAGAAATATCATTTGCTATAGTTTGGAGTACTTTCTCAGGATAGAGTCTCCCAAGTAGAACAATGGGGTCAGAGAACAAGACACGGTTGGGCTCTTAAGGTATAATGTCAAATGATTACACTACAGCATTTGTCATCACTTGACCCTTGATTCCAAAACAGACAAGGGAAAGAGCCCAGGCCATCTACGGGAATCAGTTCCTTTACAAGAATCACATCTTACACATGGTCAACCCCAGCCCCAGCCCCAGCCTTAGCTTGACTGAGTCAGTAGGGTCAGCCACCAGTGATTTAGCAGAGCAGATCAAAGATAGGTACACAGGAAGGAGCTGATCTGAGGCTCTGGTCTTCAGGGCGTTCCTGTCCTCAAAAGTCCACACTGTCCCTCACCTGTGGCATCCTACACACATGTGTCAGGATGAGGCTCCTCAGGGCCACTCCCCTGAGGCCAGACTCTAGCTGGGAAGATGAAAAATCAAGGAAGATTTTTTAAAAAAAATTTCTTCTTTTTAGTTATATAAAAGGAAAAGGAGAAGGCAGACCACATCCAGGGCCACCCCAGGCACCACCAGAGTCCACACTCAACAGAAATGCCACGCAGAGACAGGAGGATTGCAGAATGTTGGCCTTGCTTTATACAAAACATTTAAGAAGAATGTATTGCCACTCAAAGTATGCAACAAGCCTGGCCAAGTTTACTGTGACAAAAACTCCACTAGTACCATGAATTCTTGAGTTTCTGGGAGGGCTTCTTAAAAGATGTCCAAATCCAAATTCTTTGACTTTTTTGCTATGAGATTCCTGAGACTGTAGAAGAAAGAACTGCAAATCCACCTGCTTAAACCCCCGGGAAGCCAGCCCTGCAGCACTTGGCCCCCAGATGTCAACAGCGAAGCCCAGGCGACTGTAAAATGTGAGAGGCAGAGGATAATCCGCAGCTAATGCCATCTGAGGCTGCCAATAAAGGGCTTTATCGTCATTCACTATCTTCACTGCAGCATGTCCCCTCAATGAATTAAATTCCTAATGAACAAACAGGATTATTCCTATTATTCAAGAAAGAATCAGAATTAAGGAAAATCTAAGGTTGAGTTTGCCAATAGGAAAGTACCAGCAGAAATGAAGCTTTTTCTCTGCCTAGCATTTTGAATTAAGAATTAAAGATCCTTGAGAAGGGAATTTACAATTGGAGACAAAGAGGGTAAAGGTGGGGGAGAGGTCTGGCTGGATTAAAGACAATGAGCTAATACTTTGAATTCCTAGGTTTTCTTGGCCATATGAGAAGTTATTAACAATAAAGAATTTATCAGTTCTCCACCTGCACCCCCACACCATGCAGGAAGACTTTAACTGAAACAGTCAATGAAGAAAGGCCTAGAAAATCAAGTAAATATGTTCCAGTCTAATACTCTGGTGGAAGGTTTTCCCTTCTGGGTCTAGGGAACCAGTCACCTGAGGACCATATTCAAGCCACAAAGTTTAATGTAGAGTTTTGGGTGGAAGAAATGAAGAAGGTTCCCCTCTATCTATAAAATACATATAAGAACACTTTGAAAGGGTGAATTTTATGGTATGTGAATTATATCTCAATAAAGCTGTTATTAAAAGTACTGTGTGTATATTATCCACACACAGAGAGAGAAATGCCAGCATTTACTCAATAAATTTAACACATAATTAAAAGTGCACTTTAAGTCTACATTATGGCAAGTAAGAGGATAAAGGGAATCTAGGATAAAGGGAATCTAGGAAATGACTTGGAAAGGAGGAAATGGAAGAGCGTGTGCACGCGTGCGCGCGCGCACACACACACACACACACACACACACACATCCTCAGAGACAGAAGAAAGGAGACATGGAAGTTGTCTTCCCTGTGTTCCTGTAGCCATAAAACTCCAGAAAGATGATATTTCAAATGCCAGAAAAGGGATCCCAGAATGTTAAGCTCCAGCTTTTTTTGGGGGGTGAAGTACAGAAACAAATATAGCAATTTCCTCTTCTCTGTGAGGGTATGTTCCAAGATCTCCAGCAGATGCCTGAACCACACCTAGTACTGAACCCTCCAAATACTATGATTTTCCTGCACATGCATAACATATATTCAATGCCTTTTCCATCTTAACTAATCACTTCTCCCTCACTGTGGCTATAACTTCCACAGTTTGAGGTATCGCTGAAAAACTAGTATGAACTTATTTACCCTTTTCATAATATTACAGATACAAAATTTGTTCTTACTGTGGATCTTAGCAACCTTAGCATATACTTGTTATTTGCTTGTTAAATTGACAACTTTCACCTTTCTACCTAAAGGAAGCACTTAATGGTTTCTCTTTGGCAAATCAGAATTGCGGGCATTATTATTTTTAGGCTTTAGGGCCATTGCTAAGTAAAATAAAAGTTACTTGAATACAAGCACTGTGATAGTAAGATAGTGGATCTGGTAACCTAAACAGCTAATTAGTGACTTCATGGGCAGGTAGTGTATACAGTGTGGATACACAGGGGAAAGAGATGATTCATATTCTGAGCTGGATTAGTAGGACAACATGAGATTTCATTATTCTACAGGAACAGCATGCAATGTAAAGTTACAAATTGTTTATTTCTGGAATTTTTCTTTTAATTTTTCCAGGCCACAGGTAACTAAAATCATGGAAATCAAAACTGTGGAAAAGGGGAGAACTCAGCTGGGGCTGTAGCTCAGTGGTAGCATGCTTGCCTATCATGTGAGAGGCAATGGGTTCAATCCTCAGCATCACATAAAAATAAATGAAATAAAGGTATTGTGTCCATCAACAACTAAAAAAAAATTAAAAAAAAAATAAAAGGGGGGGACTACTGCATACATTTAGTAAAGAATAGTGTATGTGTAACAATGCACAACATGGCACTTAATAACATCTATAAGGTTAGAGAACACAGGAATACCACATTTAAATATTTTTCAGTGTTTTCAAAGTAAAATATTAATAGTTTGAAAAGTCAAACAGTAGTCCAAGGTTTATAACAGAGTATGTAACATGGTTCTTTGCTTTACCCCTTTTTTTCTTTGTTTTGTTTATTTATTGTTTTTTTATGTGGTGCAAGCGCTCTGCCACTGAGCCCCAGCCCCGGCTGCTGCTTCACTCCTTTTTACCTCTTGGAATCCTGCTACTCCCACCACATATAACCTCTTTTAACATTTTGAACCAGTTTTCCTAGCATTTACCACCCCATTAAAAATGTTCATATGCTATGTCCCACTTTTTCAACTTGAGACATCATTTGATGACTTCGTAGCCAGGAAGCAGAGGATCAGTTCTCTTAAGCCATCCCACACTTACCCTCGTCTCCCCCATTCTTCCTCCAATACACAAATTTCTTACCTGGGTCCATATTTAGCATCTTCCCCTACTTCTGTTTTATTTTCTGGGAGGTTTATTAAGTTTATTTTATAACATCTACTGAATTATAATTGTTATTATAATTATTATTATTTGAGATGAGGTCTCACTGCGTTACTTAGGCTGGTCTCAAACTCCTGGGCTCAAGAGATCATCCTGCCTCAGCCTCCCCACTAGCTAGGACTACAGACAGGTGTGTGCCACCAGGCTCGGCTTGAACTTTTAATTTTTGCCTTCTAATTTAAACATTTTAAGGCATTTTTCTGGTTCTTCTGATGTTCATTTAAAAAATGCTGCAGCCTGTTCCTGCTTATATGAAGTATTTTCTCTTCCCAGAGGATGACAGTTGTTGGAAGTTTCCTTTTGTTGTCTGAATTGCTCCTCTCCCTCCAAGTTTATTCTCTGTGAGAGTTTGTTTCTACTATAATGCTGAGTAATTTCCTACAATGTCTGGTGATTCTTGGGCATTCTTTCATACTTAGTAAGGAGGCACTAAAAAGCTGATTGGAAGTTCTGTGTGTTCCTGGAATATAAAAATGTGCTTTTTGTTTGTTTTTTCATTTTGTATACAGCAAACTTGCTAGCTTATATGAGAAAGGAAATGTTATAGTATACCAGTTGGCTCAGATGTAAATAACATTTACATGATAAATGTAAACATTTTCCACTGAAAGCAATGTAGGTCAGATGAAAATGTAATATCTTTAAAGTGTTGAAATTAAAAAAAAAATACGACTAAGCCAAAAATTTACATCCAGTGAACATACCATTCAAATATGGGTTGAAACAAAGATATTTTAAAATAAATCAAAGCTGAGCAAATTCATTACCAACAAACCAGCATGACAAGAAATGGTAAAGGAAATTCTCTAAACTAAGAGAAAATGATACCAGATGATAATCTGGATCCACAAGGAAGAAGAAAAAGTATTGAGAACGGCAAATGTATAGGTAAACATAAAAGAGTAGCTTTTTTCCCCTTAATTTATTTAAAAGACTGCTTCAACAACACCCTCATAATAGGAAGTTTATAATGTACCCAGACATAGAATATATGACACCATCAGAGCACAAATGAGAGAAGATGGAATCACATGGTCACCAGGTTGTCATTTGTGAAGTGTGAAATTGTTCAGTCCCACTGGAGATTGAACCCCAGGGGTGCTCTACCATTGAGCCACAGCCACAGCCCCTTTTTAAAACTTTATTTTGAGACAGGGTCTCACTAAGTTGCTGAGGCTGACCTCCAACTTGTGATCCTTCTGTCTCAGCCTCCTGAATCACTGGGATTACAAGTGTGTGTCATCATGCCTGGCCCTTCAATCTTAATTCTGAGTAAACTGCAAAAAACTAAAGGTGCATATTGTAATCCACAGAGAAACAAAGGAAAGTTAAAAAGCTACTGGAGGAAATAAAATGCAATACTGAAAAATGCTTGATTAAACAAAAATAAGGCAGGAAAATAGAAATAGAGTATCTTACTTTTTAAAAACTATTGGATTTAGTTTGATGACATTGGTTTTTGAATTTTCAGATTTGTGCTCTTGAGATGGCAGAAAAATTTCTATTCTTGTCATATGCTCTTGGGATTTGATATCAAGGATATACTGGCTTTATCAAAGTATTTGGGGGCTGTTTCCCTCTTTTCTTACCATCTAGAAGAGTTTATGGAATATTGACATTACTTCTTCCATTTAAATGTTTAGTAGAAATTCCAGTGAATCTATCTGGCCTTGAGTTTTTTTTTAAATTATAGACTCAGTATCATTAATAGAACAATTTTAATTTTTATTTCAACTTGTTTCAATTTTGCTAAGTTGTATTTTTTCTTGAAATTTGTTCATTTCACTTCAGAGGTCATTTTTGGTCACAAAATTGTTTATAATATCCTCTTAATAATTTTAAAGCTTATGATATCTATAATCATGTTCCTCATTTCATTCTTGAAATTTAGTTTTTCCTTAATTGGTCTTCTTAGAGTTTTATCAATTTTATTAATTTCTTCAAAGAACAATTTTGTGGCTTTGTTGATTTTGTCTACTTATGTTTGTTTTCTATTTCACTAATTTTTGCTATTTTAAAGATATTTCTGTGTTATTTGAATTTATGTTGTTGGTCTTTCTCTATC
>PVHX01000792.1:164774-253962 GCA_004024805.1 Geosciurus inauris | reverse complement strand
GGCATGTGTCACTGCACCCAGCTTCTTTCTTCTTTTTTGATGTAGTTGTTTTTTGGTATAAACTTTCCTCTTAGAACCACTTTTGCCATATCCTGTAAGTTTTAGTATGTTGTGTTCATTTTCATTTATTTAAAGATATTTCAATATCTTGAGATTTTTAAAAATTCCCCTTTATTTCCTCATTAACACACTGGTAGTTCAGGAATGTGTTGTTTAATTTCCAAGTATTTTTGAAATTTCCAAAATTCCTGCTGTTATTAATTTCTATTTCACATCTTTGTGGTTAGAAAGGTGCTTGATATGACTGACTCTGCTTAAACTTGCTAAGGCTTTTTCTGTGCCCTAACATGTGATCTATACTAGAGAATGCCCTTGAGAAAAATGTGTATTCTGTTGGCGTTGAATGGAATGTCTCTATAGAGACAGGGAATCATGGATGTCAATACCAAATTTCCACTTTCTCTTCTTTCTCTTGGCTTATAGCTTTATTGCACTGCCTTTATACTAATACTGTCTCTATAGAGACATTCCATTTGGTCTAATATGCTGTTCAAGTTCGATGTTTCCTTATTAATTTTCTGTCTGGGTGATTAATCATTGTTCAAAGTGGAATATTAAAGCTTCCTATTATTATTGTAGTGCAATCTATGTCTCCCTTCAGAGAGACAAATATGTAATATTTGTTTTACATATTAAGGTGCTTTGAAGTTGGGTACTTATAGATTTACAACCATCATATCCTCTTGATGAAGTGATCCCTTTGTCATTGTATAACATCCATATTTGTTTCTTTTTTAAATTTTTTATATATATATTTTTAGTTGTTGATGGACCTTTCTGCTATTTATTTATATGTGGTGCTGAGAATCGAACCCAGTGCCTCACACATGCTAGGCAAGTGCTCTATCACTGAGCTACAACTCCAGCCTCCATATTTGTTTCTTTATGCCATTTTTTACTTAAAGTCTAATTGGTTTAGGTATTTATGCCATTTTTTACTTAAAGTCTAATTGGTTTAGGTATAGCTCTCTAAAGAATAATTAAAGCTAGTATAAAATTTAAGGCAAGTATAAATTGTTATGGAAGTAGCTTTTGTAAGGGGGAAAAAGTTATTCAGGTTATTATTATTATCATCATTATTATTATTCACAGCCCTTTTTATTTTTTATTTTGAGACAGGGTCTTACTATGTTGCCCAGGCTGGACTTGAACTTATGATCCTTCCACCTTAGCCTCCCAAGTAATTGGGATTGAAGGTATGTGCCACCACCCCAGCAAAAAAAAAAAAAGTTAATTGAGTAGAAAATAAATTTGCTTATTGGGTTTTGTCTGGTTTTTTTAAAATAATTTTTTTAGATGTTGATGGCCATTTATTTTATCCATTTATTTATATATGGTGCTGAGAATCGAACCCAGTGCCTCACACATGCTAGGCAAGTGCTCTACCACTGAGTCAAAACCCCAGTCCAGTTTTGTCTGTTTTTGAGTTTGATTTTTTTAGGGATGGAATATAGCCCAAGAACACTGAAAAAGTTCAGAAGACAGAGAGTTGTGGGTGATAAAAGAAAGAGGGGGCTGGGGTTATGGCGCAGTGGTAGCGTGCTCGCCTAGCATGCGTGAGGCACTGGGTTCGATCCTCAGCACCACATAAAAATAAAATAAAGATATTCTGTCTGCCTACAACTAAAAAATAAATATTAAAAAAAAAAATGAAAGGGGAAGGCAGAATAGCTGTCATTAAAAAAAGGGGAATCCTATGATGGTTAATTTTATTTGTCAACTTGGTTGGGGCACACTGCCCAAATATTTAGTCAACTACTATACTGGATATTCCTGTAAGGTGTTTTATTGGGTGAGATTAACATTTAAATCAGTGGACCCTGATTTAAAAGCAGACTATCCTCCATAATATGGATGGGCCTCAAGCAATCAGCTGAAAGCTTAAACAGAACACAAACTGACCTGCAAGGAAGAAATAATTCTGTATTTGGATTCAAACTGTAACTCTTCCCTAAGTCTCCAGCATACTTGCCTACCCCATCAGATTGGGATCAGCCAAGCTTCCACAGCTGTGTAAGCCAATTCCTTAAAAGAAAATCTCTTTCTCTTCCACACCCCCCTGACACCCTATTTGTCTTCCTGTCTCTGCAGACTCTTGACTAATACAGACCTTCAAATGAAATGATCAACAATTACAGAATCTAGTACAATGATCCTAAGAGGTATCATAACAGATGCAGCACTGCCTTAAAGTAGTGTGTAGGATGGGAATCATGGATGTCAATACCAAATTTCCACTTTCTCTTCTTTCTCTTGGCTTATAGCTTTATTGCACTGCCTTTATACTATTTATTCACTTTAGGCTTTGAAATTTAATTATAAGTTCTTAAACAAGAGTGTTTAATAAGCTGGGCGTGTTGGCACACGCCTGTAATCCCAGTACTTTGGGAGGCTGAGACAAGAGAATCGTAAGATCAAAGCCAGCCTCAACAACAGTGAAGTGCTAAGCAACTCAGTGAGACTCTGTCTCTAAATACACAAAATAGAGCTGCAGTGGGGGGCTGGGGTTGTGGCTCAGTGGTTGAGCGCTTGCCTCACATGTGTGGGGCACTGGGTTCGATCCTCAGCACCACATAAAATAAATAAAGGTATTGTGTTCATCTACAACTAAAAAAAAAAAAAAAAAAAAAAAAAATAGAGCTGGGTATGTGGTTCAGTGGTTGAGTACCCCTGAGTTCAATACCTGGTACCAAAAAAAAAAAAAATAGCGATTAATAAAACAAGGATTATAATAAAGGAAGATGATTCATGAGACATGAAGAAGTTCAATAATACTCACAACAACACGAGGTGTTACTAGGAGATAAACAGTGTGACGAACTATCTTATTATTTCGAACATTCCATGATCTTTCCACTTTTCGAACTACTTTATCACTCCACTGATATAATCCAAGACTGCAATTATAGAATAGAAAGACAGTCATTCTGCAAATTTAGTACTACCTTAAATATAAAAGTATTCATGAATATCAATATGAAATTAAAATATTTGAGAACTTACACTGTACCATATCCATGACAGGGATTTTCTAATTTAATTTTTTAAACAACTCTATGAGCTTGTAAGCATTATTTTGTAGATAAAGAGATGTCACCACTTGCATGTATGCATGCATGCATGACAAATGAAGTAAAAAAACACATAAGTAGTTAAAAGAAATATATGCAACAAACATGAAAAAGGATTAATATCTCTAGTTTATAAAAAACTCATGCAAAATAATTAGAAAATAAAAACTAACCTAAAAGACTGGACAAAAAAAAAGAAAATAGGTAGCAATCAGACACAAAACCTCACTAGCAGTCCTAAAAATGTAACAATGACATAACATCTTTCATTCATCAGATAGGCCTAAAAAATGACCTCTAATATTCAATACTGGTACAATGGTAGCAAGCATTCATGCTATCAGCATGCCCTTGGCCACATCTTCAAAAATGTAATATGAGGCTGGGATGTAGCTCAGTTGTAGAATACTTGCCTAGTATGTATGAGTCCCTAAGTTCTAGTCCCAGAATGCAAACAGATAACAACTAAAAAAGCACTATGGCAAGCAAGGCGCAGTGGCGCATGCCTGTAATCTCAGTACTTTGGGAGGCTGAGACAGGAGGATCACGAGTTCAAATCCAGCCTCAGCAACGGCAAGGCGCTAAGCAACTCAGTGAGACCCTGTCTCTAAATAAACATAAAATAGGCTCAGTGGTCCAGTGCCCCTGAGTTCCATCCCTGGTACCAAAAAAGCACTATGGTAGAGTTTTTGTTAAAATTTGTGGTGTATGTAGATTTATCAGCAAACCCACTTTGGGAAATATA
Source organism: Geosciurus inauris (assembly GCA_004024805.1). Taxonomy (NCBI): domain Eukaryota; kingdom Metazoa; phylum Chordata; class Mammalia; order Rodentia; family Sciuridae; genus Geosciurus; species Geosciurus inauris. The sequence continues at coordinate 250,086 of PVHX01000792.1, read as the reverse complement.
TCCTATATAAAAAGAAGCAATACTACAAAAGTAATATTTATTATAGAAAATTATGATGGACATTGATTTTCATTTTTCCCTTTAAACTTCTTTTTTCTAGCTTTTTCCTAGATTATTTCTATCACTGTTCCTAGGAATCTCTTTCTAATCAATAAATATGAACATAAACATGTTATTTTCCCCAACATTATTTTATGAAAATTTCAAAAATCCAAAGAACTACATAGTAAACATCTGTATACCCATATCTATCACCTAGATTCTTCAATTACAATTTAAAAAATATTTTTGTATCATATATCTGTTCATCTACCCATGGCTTAGAGAGCTTATTTTTAAGTCCTTTCATCTTTTTCCATGGCAAGGCAATGTTTAAACATAAATAGTGAACAAAGCCAGCCGGAAAATTAAGTTTTTACTTTATTAATCACTCCAATACCCTCTTCATACTTCCAAGATTAAGAGTTTCTCCAGATAAACAGGTTAGGGCCAAATCCAATTCTTTATATGCAAAACAGGTGAATGTATTACTCTATTTTCTCGATTTATACTAGAAGAGTTCACAAATTATCAGCTTCACGTAAGTTCTTGTGGGTATCTCTCCCCTCCTTATTTATCACTATGTAGATAATGCCAATCTTATCATTTGTGTTTTCCATAAAGACCACAATTCTTAGAAAAATCAAATTTTCCCATACTACCAAAAAAATTAACATTATCTAGGAAGGAAAACAATACATTAGAATTTCTATTTCTTTACATGTATTCTAAAATATAATATTTATTCAATATAAACTATTTTACTAGAGGTCTTTGTAATTAAAGTTAAACATACATAAAGTAACAAATCATAAATGTAAGAATTGGTTAACTTTTTAATGTACACCTATATAGCACTATCCTAATAAAGATATGGAACAGGGTAAGCACCACTGGAAGGTTTCCTTGTACAACATATAAGCTACCTTTACAGCATTTAACAGATTTCCCCCTAAAGTAAAGCATTCATCTTTTATCACTGACAATTTCTGAATGGCAATTCAAAACGTTTTTTGGCTACTTGACTTGCTCAACATTACATCTGTGAAATTCATCCATACTACTGCATATAGCAATAGTGTATTCTTTTTTCTGGGTGCTGGGGATTGAACCCAGGGCCTCACGTGTACCTCCTTTACCTTTGAGCTAAACTCCAACCAATAGTGTTTACTTTCTTAGTGCTATGTAATATTTACCTATTCTATTACTGATGCAGCTTTTATATTTTTGGTGGTTTATATGGTTTGACTATTAATAACAAAATCATGATGAATATTTTATACAAGTGTTTTTAGGGATATGTGTGTGCTCTTAATTTAGAGACATTTTTTATATAAATGTATGCAAATGGTTGTAGTTCTATAACTGATATTCTCTATAATTTTTTTCCCTCAGCGCTGGGATCAAACTCAGAGCCTTGAACATGCTAAGCAAATGTTATATCCCTGATCTAAACCCCCAGCCCCACTATAAAATTCTTGACAAACCTTTTCAGTATTTCTCATTACAGCGTATTTTAGGCCCTGAACCTCTGGATCACTGCTAATCTGATAAACTAAACAAAATATCAGTTAACATGTAAATATTGCCATACACAGGCAATAATTGTTCAAAAGGCAAAATATTATCCACCCACATTTTACCAAAGCCTGACTGTACTATAAGGTAATGTAAGTCACAGTGTAGTGAAAAGAGCCTGGCCTGGCAAAAAAGAGTCCTGACTCTTTGAATAAGTCATGAAGCTAAATGATCCTATCTTGTTTTACTATCTACAGTTTCCTTAGGTTAGCCATAAAGACATTGTTATTTAACACCTAACAACATACTAAGATTTTAAGTTTTGTCTTAGCATCCTCTAAAAGAAAATAAAAACAGTAAATACCTGTAATTAAAAGGTGGGAGACCATCTGCAAACCTTGAAGTTAGAGGATTTCCATCTTTATCATGGTAGAATGCAAACAGCCCAGCTGAGAAACCCTATAAGAAAAAGTTTGAAATGTCTTAACGTGAAAATATCAAGTCTGATTACAGATATCATAACATGTCTGCTATCAGAAGAGAGCACTGATATGAGTACATAAAAGCATCAGGCCAATGCAGGAACTTCTCTTAGCAGCTGGGATTATGGGCATGCACCACTGCACCTGGTCTAAAGGATTTTCATGGTTATCAGAAGCAGCAGCAGCCCAAGGTTCTGTCACAGCTATACACTCTCCTGACCTTTTTAGTATCCTTTATTCATAAACCTCAGGATTTTTGTGGTACTGGGTATTGAACCTATAAATTTCAGGATTTTAAGAAGAAAACCTTCTATAAAAAAGTCACTCTGCCAGGTGTGGTGGTGCATGCATGGAATCCCTGTGGCTCAGGAGGCTGAGGCAGAAGGATGGCAAATTCAAATCTAGCCTCTGCAATTTAACAAGGCCCTAAGCAACTTAGTGAGACTCTGTCTCAAAATAAAACATAAAAAGGGCTGAAGATGTGGCTCAGTGGTTCAGCACTCCTGAGTTCAATCCCTGGCACATGCCTATAATTCCAGGATCATGAAAGGCTGAGATTAGCCTGGGCAACTTAGCTAGACCTTGTCTCAAAAAAAAAAAAAGCGTGAGCAGAAAGCTGAGAGATAGAGCACCCCTAGGTTCAATCCCCCGTATCACAAAAATATCACAGCAACAAAAAGTTTAAACCTAAATAAGATAATCAATACCTAATATAAGATATTCAAATTCCCATTATCCTTTCCTTCCTCCATCAAAGAGGAGGAAGGAGGGAGAAAAAGGGAAAAATTAATGCCATTTGGTATCTCCAATTTCATTAGATTTTTTTCTTTCTTTCTTTCCTAATAACTAAAACACTTTGTAACTACTTTCATGTTTTATGAATAGAAAATATAATCTAGTTTTAACCTAGTAGCTATCAATTATAAGTGATCACCTACTTAATTTAATTTCTTTGGCAACCTTCTTTGCTGATATAATTGTGGCTTCTGTCATTCAAGGTTTGCCAAAATGAGTAATGGAGTCCAGATTAATCTTTTATTCCTACATGGTTCTTTTCCCGCTTCCCTCTCTCCCTCTTTTTTTTTTTTTTTGGTGTGCTAAGGATCAAACCCAGGGCCTTGCATATGACAGACAAGGGCTATCACCCCAGTTCCTCCCCACCTTTTTTCTTTTTCTTTTTGGCACTGGGGAATGAACCCAGCAGTGCTTTTCCCCTGAGCTACATCCCTAGACTTTTTTTTTTTTTGAGACAGGGTCTTGCTAAGTTGCCCAGGCTGGCTTTGGACTTAGGATCACCCTGCCCCAGCTTCCCAAGTAGTTGAGATTACAAGTTAGGTGTCACCATGCCCAGCAACTTGCTTTTTTAATAAAAGGTAAAATAAACATTTTATTTTAGTATCTCCTTATGTGAAGAACATGACTATTATCTAGTTACATTAGTTTCACCTTGTTAATCAGTATGTTTTAATAATTTAAAGACTTGTATTTCAAGGTCATAATGATAGCTCACTAAATGAGAAAAATAATAGCCACTAATTTTATTCTAGCTTACTACATATAGTATGGTGCTACACCAGTTATATGTATTGTCTTATTTAACCTGCAAGAAATAAAATTCACTGTAGTATGTACCGTTATTTTCCTCATTTTATAAATAAAAAAGGCTACTAAAGGCTAACTAATTTGCCCCAAAACACAAAGATTACTAATCATACAGCTAAGAAAATTCATACCTACGTGTGTGATCCATTCTCTCTTAACAAGTGTATTTTCTTCCCCTCATTTCCTAAACATACTTAAATAGAGAACATTTCATAGGGTTTTAGGCAACTTCTTTAAATCCCATAGGCATATGGTAAAATTTTATTATTTTGGACAAACGAGGGAAAAGGAATATAGAAGTTCTGAATCAGTTAGTACATATATATTTAGAAAGCCCAAATGGCCCAGAGTGATGGCATATGCTTATAATCCCAGAAACTCAGGAGGCAGAGGAAAGGAAGATCACAAGTTTGAGGTCAGCCTCAGCAACTTGGTAATCATAACACCCTGTCTCAAAACAAAAAATAGGAAGGGCTGGGGATATAGTTCAGTGGTAGAGCACCTCTGGGTTCAATCCTTAGTATTCATGCATACATATGCATATACACAAAAATAAAAAAAAAGAAAATGCCCATATTACACCAAGAGGGCTTTTACAAATGAGCTCTCTTAAAAGTTGTATCAGCATATCAATTATTCTAGAGAAAGTAAATTTTTCTAAATTACTAAAATTCTTTTCTGAAGAAGCTTAATTCTTCTCCCCAAAGTCCTATTTACTAAATAATTGAATAATTATATTAGATAGCAAAATTCAACCTACCCATTATCCTAATCATTAAAAATTATTTATTAGCAGAGACCTAATTAATCAGGTTTTACTGAACAAAAATGTAAGAATTCACATAATCTTAAATTTTAAAATGTGTATCAAAATAAGAACACAATAAGTAGAAAAGCAAGGCATGAAGTAACAGCATTTACCAGGGCATGAATAATCTCATGTTTCACTGTGGACAGCATCCCAATAAACTCCTGAGGCTGGGTAGAGATCATATTTGGACACAGGTTAGCATATCCTGCTATTGGCCTGTTAAAATAGATATTAAATTTTTATTATATTCCAGAACAATATTTATTACTGTATTTACTAATCTATGCTTCTCTATGAAAAACTGCTCAAGGATAGAAACCTTTGTTTGATATCCAATGTAATTTTGTAGCTAACTTTCACTTTCTTTTACTCTCAAGACATGTATCCTCCGCTTTCCTATGGCATGACAAAGGATATATGGTCTATTTCCAAAAAAGGATATATGGTCAGTTAATTATATGTTAGTGTAAATTAAAATAGGTAATACCAAAAAAAGGAATGAACTAAAAAACTCACATTCTAATACTATTTTATTGCAAAATCCATATTTGATTTTTAGCCTATATTTTCAGGCACAGAGACAACAAGATAGACGGGGAAACCAGATATACAATGGGGCAATAAACCATTCAAGTTGCTGAAAATTGCTGAACCTTTCTTAATTTCCATGTTTCCTTTTTTCCTATCCCCAAAATACCTACTTTCACATACATATTTTTACCTTTCCCTCATCTTCTTTCAAGTTCTACACGTTGTAGAATCTACAGAATTCTACATCACTCTGTGTGCCCAGTACTGGAGAGTTCAAGACCACACTAGGACCCAGAGCCCAAAGTGATTATCACTTCTACCATGTACCTACCTGTCTTTCAAAAGTTGTGGCAAACAGACAATGCTAAGGAACATGATGGTTCTTCTACAATTTTTTCCTAACATTTATCACAGAAATACCACAAATCTCACCAATTATATTTCCCTATTTATAAAGAAGATTCATCTTATTTAAATGAAAATGCAAGCTGGGCGCAGTGGTGCAAGCCTGTATCCCAGCACTTAGGGAGGCTGAGACAGGAGAATCCTGAGTTCAAAGTCAGCCTCAGCAACGGGGAGGTGCTAAGCAACTCAGTGAGACCCTGTCTTTACATAAAACACAAAAAATAGGGCAGGGATGTGGCTCAGTGGTCGAGTATCTCTGAGTTCAATCTCCAGTACCAAAAAAAAAAAAAAATGCAATACATTTCTTTATACTTGATAGCAACAGACTTAGAAAAAGCATGAAGATAATTTACTTATCAAAACACTGATACAGTGACTTCTAAAGTATAAAATATGTCACTGCTAGGCTTAAAAGCCTTCAGGGACTTCCTTTTTATTTTTGCTTTTTGCACTCTGGGATTGCACCCAGGGATGCTCTACCACTGAGCCACATCCATAGCCCTTTCCATTTCTTTCTATTTCTGTAGCCCCCCCATCTACTAACCAGTGGCTGTCTCTGCCTACATCCATCTAGAGTTAACAGCCAGGACCAGGAAGATCATCCCCGAGGTCTCTGCAGGCCGGTTACACCATAGGTGAGGTATTGGTAACTTGCAGGGACACTACAAGATTGTAGGGTAAATTGTAATACCTCAGATCGGCACTGCTAGAGAGGAAGACACATGAACAATATGAAAAAACAAGGGAAGAAAACACCCCAAATAAACTAGGATGCTACAACAATAGAATCCATTAATAGCACAATAGATTAAATGTCAGAGAAGGAGTTCAGAACATACATAATTAAAGTGATCTGTGAAGCACAGAATGATGTAAGCAAGCAAATACAGGCAAAAATTGATCAATCTAACAAAGATTACAGAGCAAATACAGGCAACCATTGATTACTCCAACAAAAAGATAAGAGAGCAAATACAGGGAGCAAAAGATTACTTCAAGGAAGAAATAGAGACGTTGAAAAAGAACCAAGCAGAAATCCTTGAAATGAAGGAAACAATACACTAAATAAAAAATTCAATAGAAAGCATCACCATCAGACTAGACAACTTGGAAGACAGAACCTCAGACAATGAAGATAAAATATATAATGTTGAAAATAAAGTTGACCACACTATGAAGATGGTAAGAAATCATGAACAGAACATCCAGGAATTATGGGATAACATAAAAAGACCAAATCTAAGAATTACTAGGATAGAGGAAGGCACAGAGATACAAACCAAAGGAATGCACAATCTCTTCAATGAAATAATATCAGAAAAATTCCCAAACATGAAGAATGAATTGGAAAATCAAATACAAAAGGCTTACAGGACACCAAATATACAAAACTACAACAGATCCACACCAAGGCACATTAGAATGAAAATGTCTAACATACAGAATAAGGATAGAATTTTAAAAACTCCAAGAGAGAAGGAGCAGATTACATACAGGGGGAAACCAATTTAGATTACAGCAGATTTCTCAATCCGGACCCTCAAAGCCAGGAGATCCTGGAACAATATACCAAGCTCTGAAAGAAAATGGGTGCCAACCAAGAATCTTATATCCAGCAAAATTAAGCTTCAGATTTGATGATGAAATAAAAACCTTTCATGATAAACAAAATTAAAAGAATTTACAAGCCAGACTAGTGACTCACACTTGTAATCCCAGCACTTTGGGAGGCTGAGACAGGAGAATCGCGAGTTCAAAGCCAGCCTCAGCAACAGCAAGGCGCTAAGCAACTCAGTGGGACATAAAATACAAAATAGGGCTGGGAATGTGGCTCAGTGGTCAAGTACCCCTGAGTTCAATCCCTGGTACCAAAAAATTAAAAAATAAAAAATAAAACAATTTACAGCAAGAAAGCTTGCACTAGAGAGTGTTCTTGGCAAAATATTCCATGAGGAGGAAATGAAAAACAACAATGAAAATTGGCAAAGGGAGGAACTACACTAAAGGAAAAAACAATCAAAGGTGAAACCAAGTCAAGTTAAAAACCAAAAATAAACTAAAATGAACAGGAATATAAGCCATATTTTAATAACTCTGAGTATTAATGGCCTAAACTCGTCAATTAAAAGATATAGACTGGTAGATTGAATTTAAAAGACTCAAATTGTGGAATTCACACAAATGTTGGTTCAGGGCTATGCCTACAATGGAGAGAGAAAAGGACTGTGTTAGGAACATCAGCTGAAGATAAAAATTGGTTATTGTACTATCCAATAAATTTTTTATCCTTACTCCTCTATAGCTGTGTAAGTAAGGCAATTATTTTTCCTTCTTCAATTCTTTTTCTTTGTTTTTAGTTTTCTGTAATTTGGATATGAGATGACTAGGTATTACTTTATTTATTCACCTATTTACATTTGGTACTTATTCTACTTGATATTCTCTCAAAATCTGTGCTTTTTATCTCAGGTTTTGAAAAATTTTCAGATAGTTTTACTTCAAATATTTTTTCTGCTCTGTTTTCCTTTCTTCTTTTTGTATTCTACTTATGCATGCTTTATTTTTTGATATTGTCCTACAGTTCTTGGGTTGCTTTTATTTCCTTTGTATTTTTGTTTGGGAAATTTTTAATTAACTTATCACCAAGATTATGGTTTCTTTCCTTGGCCATAATTTAATTGATGGCATCAGAAGGTATTCTTCCTTTCTATTTCAGCATGTTTGATTTCTAGAATTTTGGGGGTTTTTGTTGTTGTTGTTGTTTTTGGTACTGGGGATTGAACTCAGGGGCACTCAACCGCTGAGCCACATCCCCAGCCCTATTTTGTGTTTTATGTAGAGGCAGGGTCTCACTGAGTTGCTTAACGCCTCGCTGTTGCTGAGACTGGCTTTGAACTCGCAATTCTCCTGTCTCAGCCTCCCAAAGTGCTGAGATTACAAGCGTGAGCCACCATGCCCCGCTTAGAATTTTGTTTTGATTCTTAAAGTTTCCATTTTCCCTAACACAGTTTATGAGTTTTTGCATGCTGTATGCTTTTTTCCCATTAGAGTATTTAACATATTAATCATAATTAATTTTTTTAACTTGGCAATTTAAACATGTATGATATGTCTGAGTCTGATTTTTATCTTCAGACTACATTTTAGTGTGTCTTCTGGCCTGTCTTGTAATTTTTTGTTGAAAGTCTGACATGTTTTATTGAATAAAAAATGAGGTAAATAGGCCACTAATAGGAGTATTTATTTTATCTGGTGAGGACTTGTCTGGTGTTTGATGCTTGCTTGCAGCTAAAGGTACCACAGGCTTTATGTTTTCATCCTGTACATTTTTTTAATCTCACTGTTTGAATTTCCTTAAACACTACTTTAGGGAGAAAGAATCTGTGTATTAAAACTCTTTCAGCTATAATTGATTGTTATTATACCAGATCCTTGCTGTTGCGCAGGTCAGATATGGGACAAAGGAGTTTTTCCTAATCTTATCCAATCTTTAAGTGGGTCTATGTCTGACCACCCCCACTGGCACCCTTACTCCCATCTCTGACTGCAATATTCCCAAAATTTTTCTTTGGAACTTTGTCCTTAATTGACATTGTTTTTAATTCACAACCTAATCCTATCAAGAGACATGAGGTCTTTCTGGAATCTTCAGTGGGAAACTGAAGGAAAACTGTGGAACTGTGAGGGTTTCCCTAAGTCTACAGGACCCCAAGGTTTCCTTAATCTGAAATCAGCCCATATTCTGTCTCCAGCCATTCTTCAAGATTATATATACCAGTTGACAGCTCTAGCAGTGCATTGTTGGGTTCAAGAGATGTAATTTGATTTTCAGACTTTTTTTTTAACTATAAGGATAAGATTGATGACTTTTGATTACTTAACATATCAGAGATGAAATATGATGTCAGTTTCTTAATTTTAAAACAATGTTTAAAACCTTGTTTAATTTTATTCATTCTTTCCATTTCTATACTCTTTTTTCCTTCTCTGATTTTTTTTCCATTTTATCATCCATTTTATTTGGGAAATGCTTTTGTTGAATACAGAAAACCAATGTGATTAATTCTATTTCATGTTTTTAACCTTATTCCTATATCTTCTGTAGACTGTTTCTAATTCCTTTATATAGAATAATGTATATAATTTTTATATATTGAGTAGTTTTATATATTGAATAGTTCAGAGTTTATCCGATCTACATAGCATTGTTTCTACTCATTCTTTCTTAAACAATATACATAGATTCTATTGATAATTAAAAATTAATTTAAAAAAAAAGAATTAAACAGTCCTGTCTGCCTCTGCAAGGTCTCATCTTCCAATACAGTGTCCACTGAAGCGGCATCTAACAGTAACATATACACATGCTTTTACCTAACACACGTTTTTTTCTCTAACCTCTTTATTTGGGTAAAGCCTATTAATGTTCAGGTCACAGCTAAAATTACACTTATTCAAAAAGGCTTTTCTTAGGCTGGGATTGTAGCTCAGTGGTGGAATGCTTGTCTTGCATGTGTGAGGCACTGGGTTCAATCCTCAGCACCACATATAAATAAGTAAATAAAATAAAGACATTGTGTCCATCTACAACTAAAAAAGTATTTTTTTATAAAAAGGTTTTCCTTGCTCAACTGAAGGAAATATATCTCCTCTTTTTATTCTCTTTTATGTTACAACATTCTGTACAAAGTATTTTCTACAGAGTATAATATTTTAAATCACATATTTGCAATTATATTTTAAACCAATATCTGTCCTTTGAAGGAAGATTCCTTCAAAAAGATTCAAAAAAGAAATACTGGAGATACTATACTGCTCTTTCTAAAAAACCAAAATCTTTCCCTAGATGTGAGGAACTTCATAGTCATGGTACAAAGAACATTTATTCTTTTTTTTAAACAGACAAAATAATTTTATTTTTAAAATTTAATTTATTTATACTACTTAGGTATACATGATAGCAGAATGCATTTTGATTCATTGTACACAGATGGAGAATAGCTTTTCTTTTCTCTGGTTGTACGTGATATAGAATCCCACCATATATGCAGTCATACATGAAGCTAGTTGCAAATCAAAACTACTCTAAGATTTCATCTCATGCCAGTCAGAATGGCAATTATCAAGAATACAAACAACGATAAGTGTTGGTGAGGATGTGGGGGAAAAGGCACGCTCATACATTGCTGGTGGGACTGTAAATTGGTGCAATCAACCTGGAAAGCAGTATGGAGATTCCTTAGAAAACTTGAAATGGAACCACTGTTTGACCCAGCCATCCCACTCCTTGGTCTATACCCAAAGGACTTAAAAACAGCATACCACAGTGACACAGCCACTTCAATGTTTACAGCAGCCCAATTCACAATAGCTAAACTGTGGAACCAACCTAGATGTCCTTCAATAGATGAATGGGTAAAGAAACTGTGGTATATACACACAATGGAATATTACTCAGTATTAAAAGAGAATAAGATTATGGCATTTGCAGTTAAATGGATGGAGCTGGAGAATATCATGCTAAGTGAAGTAAGCCAATCCCCAAAAACCAAATGCCGAATGTTCTCTCTGGTAAGTTGATGCTGATCCATAATGGGGGAGGGGACATGGAAAGAATGGAGGTACTTTGGTGGAAGGGCAGTGAGGGGGAAGGAGATGTGGGGGCAGGAAAGATGGTGGAATGAGAAGAACATTTATTATTTTAGCAACACATTCATATCAAATGTGAACCAAATATTAATGTGCTATAAATAAATGTAGCTATAAATAAACATAACAATGACACTGAAACACACCTCTCACTTATGGAATTCTCATTTGTGTGACCCCCTATGCTGTATTCTCTCACCAGAAGACAATTAGATACTTTAGGTACTTTCCAGATCATGAGATGCTGAAATGAGATTAACTCATTCAGACTCAACCCAGGATTTCATATCCTTCTTCTCACTTCTCCAGGGATGTCTCTCTTATTCTAATATATAATGTTCATTTAAATGGGTCTTTTAGAAAAGTAATAAAAACTGATTGTAAAAATGTATATATTAACATAATACAGGAATGTATAAAGATAAAAGTGAATATTATCTGTTTTTTACCCTACCCTTACTAAATTCCATCAACAATATTATGTGCATCCATTTTATGGTGACCAGTCATCCTGGTTTGCCCAGGATTGAGGGCTTCCTGGAATGTGAGACTTTCAGTGTTAAAACCCGGGCAGTCCTGGACAAATTAGGATGATTAGTAATATACTATTTCTTACTTTGTTCTTAATACATTGAAGCATATACATAGATTTTTAAACATATATGGACTCAGGGCTGTGTCTGTGGCTTAGCGGTAGAACGCCTGCCTAGCACATGTGAGGCACTGGGTTCGATCCTCAGCACCACATTAAAAAAAAACTAAGTAAAATAAAGGTATTGTGTCCATCTACAACTAAGAAAGATATTTAAAAAGAAAACATATATGAACTCATATTAGGTACTCTGCTTTGCAATCTTCTTTGGACATTTAATAGTATGTTCAAAATAAAGATTCTGTATATTTGATACATATAGCTTAGTTAAAATAAAAATCATGATTTTGCAGCATTATTGTGAAAATGTATTTCTCAAAGATATCCACTTAAAGAAAATATCTCATTTTGTCAAGTAATTTATTCATTTAATACTTCAACTAGCAAATTTCATTGATATTAAGATACCATCAATTGGGCTGGGATTGTAGCTCAGCGGTAGAGTGCTTGCCTTGCATGCGTGAGGCCCTGGGTTCGATCCTCAGCACCACATACAAAGCAATAAAATAAAGACATTGTGTCCATCTACAACTAAAAAAAAAAAAAATCTTTAAAAAAAAAAAAAAAAAGATACCATCAATTAATTATAAGATATAAATTTAAAGGCAGCTTCTCAGGGAAAAAAGAATACTAGCATGTATATAATCTGCAAAAACAATACTTCTACAGCAACAAATTCAATAGTTGATGCTTAGCTTTCTCAACGTTCAATCTAAAGACTTGAGTCAATTTCACCAATCAACAATTACATTTTATCATACTGATTGCTTTTCATAATGCATACTGCTGATTTTTACTTCCTTTTTTTATTCTTTTTTCTTTTTTTTTTTTTTGGTACCGGGGATTGAACTCAGGGATACTCAACCACTGAGCCACATCCCCAGCCCCATTTTGTGTTTTATGTAGAGACAGGGTCTCACTGAGTTGCTTAGCGCCTCACCGTTGCTGAGGCTGGCTTTGAACTCGCGATTCTCCTGTCTCAACCTCCCTAAGTGCTGGGATTACAGGCTTGAGCCACCGCGCCCAGCTGATTTTTACTTCCTTAAGCACCTTCAAGATTGACCATACAAGCTGGGTGTGGTGGCACACACCTATAATCCCAGTGACTTGGGAGGCTGAGATAGGAGGATTCCAAGTTCAAGATTAGCTTAGACAATTTAGCAGGGCCCTAAGTAACTTAGCAAGACCCTGTCTCAAAATATAAATTAAAAGGGCTGGTCAGGGGTAAAGTACCACTGGGTTTAATCCTCAGAACCAAAAAAGATTGACACTACAATTCTGAAGCATACACCAGCATTATCTTTGTATTGCCTACATGATTCAACTAAGTGTCCTATTTTTAACGTAAGTAAATTACATCAATAGAAGAGAAACAGCTCTTTATGTTAGAGAGTCTTTTGATTAATAGGTGGATGTTCTGCACCTCGGCAATAGTACTTACATGCATATGAATTAGACACATTACTTTCTCTTAAATTTAAGAATGTCCATACAGTCAATTCTGAAACATGTGTCAGTTTCTATCACTTTTAACTGATTTGCTTGGTGTATCACAGGCAATCTTCTGTATATATACTAACTTTTAATTTTAAGGCTGGACTGCTTCATCATGAAAATCTTGATATCATTTGTAAAAACGAGGATTCTGAATTTTTAAGTGATTATTTAGCTAAATGCAGTGCTAAGTACAGCATATGTAACAAATGATATGACAATTAAATTATTTTTAATTAATGTAGGAGCATCTCCATACCTTCCAACCCCTCTCTTCCATCCCTCCCCATTCTATGCTAATAGACTGTGCTCTTGCCAGAGAGCACCCCTTTGTTTGTGACCATTGGACCTAATTGGTCTAAGAGTGCATATAAGCTTCTGCAGTTTCTGGAATAAATGGTGTTTTTCTGCTCTTCACCCCGGTGGTGTCCCTGCTTCTTGTCCCGGGTGTCTGTGCGTCTCGCTGGGGCAGTGCAGATTTTTACCTACACTTCGGGGCCTGGGGAATTTGGCTCCGGGGATCGCCACCGTTCAGAGAGACTCCATATCGTCTAATCTGGGACCCCTTCTTTCTCCATCTCTCTGGACTCCAACTCGTGGAGAAGCCACGTGGCCTCTCCTCCCCTCCCCCTTTATTAAAGCGATAACTGGCGACCCCAGATGGGACAGGCTTCTCGACTCCTCTTCGCTCGGTCGGTAAGATTTCGTGGCGATTCCCCTGTTTGTCTTGCTGGTGAAGGTAACACTAGCTCGTTTCTCATTGTCTTTTATGTTTGTCTTTGTGTGATAAAGTTAGCTCAAGGAATATCTACTTCCTGGTTTCTCTAATAGTCACAAAGAGTCTGATCAGCCCAGTGACTCTAACCCTACTTTTAAACATTTTCCTGTTCTTATCTCTCCTACTGTTCTTCCTACTTTCAGGAGACTTTCCCCTTTCTTTGGCTCTCTGTCTACGTGGGCTAGTCCCGCCATCTCCCCAGCCTTCCTCTCCCCGCTCCTCAGAGGCCCCCCGGCTACTGCCTTGTGGTTCTTCTGCCTCTAGGATTGGCGCTGCCCTGCAGCACCCCTGCCTGCTCTCAAAGCACAGGTCCCGCCCCAGGAGCTCACAGCCCCTCTGCCCCAGCAAGCTGCACCAATCCCAAACTCCCGGGCACACAGAGCACTGCTCTGAGGGACCCAGCTCCCCTGCAAGTCACTAGGCAAAAGAGTAAAACAAATCAGTTTTCCAGTGGCTCTGCCCATCAGCTACAGCACCGCCCCGATTCCAAGCCACCTTAGTCCTGCACACCCTTTAGTGGCTCCACGCGGCAGACACCAGAGCGCCCCCCCCCCGCCCGCCAGCGGCCGGGGCCCCAAGCGTACCCACTGGACCCCGCCCCAGTCAGCCGACACCGGTGCTGCTGGCCCAGGACCACGGCTCTGCGCAACAACCTTGGCGGCTCCACCCACACAGGTCATAGGGACTAGCACCAGAGGTGGTTCCCGCCTGCTACATTGCACAGGCCCCGCCCAGCCCACGCTGGCTCCACTGCCCCCTGATCACAAGCACTAATGCCCTACTCTGGCAAGGCACAAAGGCACGCCAACTAGCAAAAACTGTTCCAAAGCCTTAAAGAGACCATGCCCTTGCCACAGTGCTGCTCGCGGAGATAAAATTCCCAGCGCGCTGTGCTGGCACCTCCTCTGGCTGAGGTCACACCCCCTGCCTCCTGCAGGCGGGCCAGAGTCCCCTGCTGCCAGCCGATCCGCAGCACTCACTGCTCAAACGTAAAGAGTGCAACCCATCAGGCGTTCACAGACAATGTTATTTAAAATCTTCTTCACATTCTCCTTCTTCTCACATTCAGCAGATTCTTCCCGCCTTCTCTTCCTTTTGATCCCTCTGCCCACTCCTCTCCTCTGCGCCACCGCCTTCTCTTCCCTCCAGAGGGGAAGCACTTCGGCGGGCGCAGAAAGCAAGCAGGCAGGGGCAGCAAAGGACCCTCTCAGGCCAGCGACCGACAGCTGGCTGGCAGGCAACTTTCCACAGCCACAAAATGCTGCAGCCGGCTCCCGGATGGCTGGAAAGGCCTAAGACAGGCTCGGAGGCACCTAACTCTTCTTTCTCCTCCCCGCTTCCTACTCTCTATGGGAAAAGGATATTACAGGCAAGGGAGACACAGATCCAACTCCTGCCCAATGTTGCAGCCCCCTGGCGGCAGTGCTGCTCCATCAGGGACAAACTCCTCCCAGGGCACAATCGCTCGCCTGCCAGCGGCTGCTCTCTCCTCCCTCCCGCCAACAAAGTTCACTTGCCAAGGGTGAAACAAACTGTCCCCAGTGCAACCAGGATGGATCTCATCCTCGGTCTCAGAAGGTCAAAGTCCAATTCCACTTCTAAGCCAATAAATATGCCCCAATTAGATATAAGAAGTTCAGGGAGTGAATTTCTGCCACTGAGGAAGTTTCTGATCATTATGGTGGAATCATTATTAATTCAAGTACTTTGTATTCAGTCTTATACTGAGGAAGATATACCAATTATCTATTTACAGTTCATCACGTAATGCTTATGCAAGAAAGCAAAAATATTTCAGCATGTATAGTTAACACATCAAGTATTCCTTCCAGCCACACACGCAAACACAGAGGTATACCTAAATTTAAAAAAATATAAATATGCAGCCATATATGCAAGGTTTCTATGATTATTTGGGAATACCTCCCAATCGATAAAAAATAAAAGATATAAATAATTGCACATTAAAATGTTTATGTCTGTAACTATCTTTGGAATGATAAATAATTTCTCTCACTTAAATTGGCTGTCTGTTTAACCTGAAAACCTTACTGTCTCCAAATCAGATTCCTGATTAATTTAATCCCTCTCCTAGGGTTACTTTAAGCTGCATTGCCAACCTAAGTCACTTTCTAAAGACTAAATATAAATCTAACAAGAATGGATAACACTTTTAAAGGAATGTAGGCCTTAGAGATTTTTCTTGAGTTAAAACAGCAGCTTTTAAAACAAAAAACAAAATGGAAGCACAAATAAATGGCACTGGCTTAATGCTATTAATGTTTTTTAAGTTTCTACCTTTTGATTATATATCTGATTCATATTAAAATACCTCTAATAAGCATTGTTTCCTTAAAAAATTCAGACTCCAATAAATAGTTTTGTATTCTACATGGGCCAAAGTTATCTACTACAATTTACACTAAGGTTCCCTACAGCCACATGTTCTCTATACCTTTTACAGTGTTTTCTTGTTCTTTTATTTTACTAGGTGTGCACCTTGATGGTAAAACTCTATTTGATTTTAGGTGTTTCTCATATTATAACATTTATATAGAGGAACTGATCCATGTAAATACTTTCCTTTTTTTTTCCCTAAATGTTTACACCACTAGTTATCATATGGTATCTCTCACCCCTAATGATTTTGGCTCTCACAGAAGCTCTGGACACCTCATCCTCCTAAATGGAACAATGGCCTATTCTTGAGCCTAAGCTTTCAGCATTAAAGAACTCTGTCCATGAGCAACTAGCTTTAGGTCATATAGAGCCTTCAACTAGAACATCTGATCCATGCATGCTCCTCTTGTGGCCCCTTGTTACCACTGGGTCCACTCCAACCACAGGGAGTCAACCCCCATGGGTTAATACCCAACTCCCTCTGGCAAATGGATGTCACTCATATCCCTACCTTTGGGAAATGTAAATTTGTACATGTGATAATTGACACATACTCCTCCCTTGTATACGCTACTGCCCTTACAGGGGAGAAAGCAACCGATGTAATTAAGGTTCTGAAGCAAGCAATGCTATTCATGGGTGTCCCATGGTCAATCAAAACAGACAATGGCCCAGCCTATATCTCCCTCAGATTGAAGGAATTTTTAACTTCCTGGGGAATTTCCCATACCAAAGGGATTTCTTATAATCCTCAGGGACAAGCAATCATTGAGAGAACCAATCGCACTCTAAAGGAGATGCTTCAAAAACTTGATTCTACTGAGAAGGACCTTCTTTGAGGTTGTTGGATGCTTTATTTACCCTTGACTACCTCACTTTTGACAAACAAGGCCTCAATGTAGCAATCTGACACTGGGGTCCATTTAACTTCCCTACCCCTCTTGTCTCGGTGCAATGGAAAGACCCCTTAACCCTTCAATGGAAAGGCCCAGTCCCTCTGCTCACACAAGAGCGAGGCTACGCTTGTGTCCCCCCCCCACAGAGTCTAAGCCCCTTTGGGTCCCAGCCAGGAATATTGATCCAAGCCTCTCTAGAGAAGACAACCTGCCCCACCTAAAGTAAGAAGTCTCTTCTGTGAGTTCCTAAACCAAAGCTAATATTGTCTTTTGACCCTTTTATTTTTCAAAAGGTGTGGAATAAATCTTCAACTCTAGTAAATCCATCCAACTGGGTTATCATTGGGCTCAGGGTTCTCTAAGCCTTCTTCTGGTTCTTTGTCAAACTAAACAAGCTCTCAGTTCATATCATTAAGGAATCACAGGAACACAGGGAAAATCCTGCCACATAGACCTCAGCCCTCAAGAAATTATGAGAAGCTTGCCCACCTCATCTTCGCTGGAGACACAAGGCTTCACAGCTTCAGCCGATCCTAACCCCTTCCCTTCCAGCCCCTCCCAACTCCATCAACCCTTCTATTGAGAGAGAGCTCATTTTGGGGCATGTGCATACAGGCTGGACAGCCAATGACGGGTAAGATGCTCAGAGGAGCACGACCTAAGCCAGGCGCAGTCTTGTCTGCCCCTCCTCTTGCGCATGAGCTGTAATTGATGACGGGTAAGTTGCTCAGAGGAGTACTACCTGAGACAGATTACAGCTTTGTTAGCGCCCCCCTCTCTATCATATGCAGCACGTAGGAGTCTGGAAAATCCAGTGGAATGATTCTCTCCCATGAGGAGATTATCATAGAGCCCTCCAACATGCTTGCTTATGGGCCATGCAGGCCCCACTGACATTTCAAAATAAAAGTAAAAAGGGGGTATGTAGGAGCATCTCCATACCTTCCACCCCCTCTCTTCCATCCTTCCCCATTCTATGCTAATAGACTGTGCTCTTGCCTGAGAGCATCCCTTTGTTTGTGACTATTGGACCTAATTGGTCCAACAGTGCATATAAGCTTCTGCAGTTTCTGGAATAAATGGTGTTTTTCTGCTCCTCGCCCCAGTGGTGTCCCTGCTTCTTGTCCCGGGTGTCTCTGCATCTCACTGGGGCAGTGCAGATTTTTACCTACACCCCGGGGCCTGGGGAATTTGGTTCCGTGGAATGCCATCATTCAGAGAGACTCCATATCGTCTAACCCGGGGACCCCTTCTTTCTCCGTCTCTCTGGACTCCAACTCGTTGAGAAGCCACGTGGCCCTTCCCCCCTTTATTAAAGTGATGAATTAACATCTGAATTATTTTCTTTACAGAAGTATTCACCTTGAAAGAAAATTCTCTTGACAGTACCCTTTTTCTTTGGAGTTTATGGGCAAAAAAGACAAGATACGAATGAAAGAGGAGTAGAGAAGAAAAAGTCCAAGGAAGTTTTTTACTTTTCTTTCATTCTGACCAGAAAACTTCTATTACCATATGAATAATAGTCCTATCGTAGGGGAAGGACAGGGACACCCTTCCAAACCCAGGCAGCATGTCTTATGCAATTGTCAAATGTAAAATTCCTACAATGGTAACAATAAAAATATGGTTTAAGAATTCCCTAACTAGATCTTATAAACTAAATCTCAAGGGAACCTTTACCTGTCCATTTCTGCTTCCTGCTGACAGTAGGCTGCATAAGAGATGATGTTTTCATGGCGGCATCTCTCAGTGGCCAGAGCACCAACATAAAGGACAAAGTCTGCATCCTGGATGCCCTCTTGGTCTAGCAAACCCACTGCTCCACAGGGCCACTTACCCCCTCGGCAAACCCTGCATTGCTGCACCAGTGGGGGTGAACAGAAAAATCAAACCAGAGACACAGTTAGCTGAAGAAACAAACGCAGAGCAAATCCAATATATAACTAAATATAGTATTATTAACTTTTATTTATTACCCCTAAACTTTAATCAAAATCATATCTCAACAAGGCATATGCCTGTGGTCCCAGCACTTTTGAGGCTCAAACAGGAGGACTGCTTAAGCCAAGTTTGAGGCCAGACTGGGCAACATAGTAAGAACCTCATCTCAAATAAAATAAAAAACAACAACAACAAAAAAAAATCAAAATCTAAAAAACATCTAATTTTAAATTTACTTGTCCAAAATTTCTACTTTCTATGAAATGATCATAAATCTATAAAATCAATGAAAACAAATAATTGCTACTTATAAAGGTCAAAAAACTAGGATGCTGTAAAGATGGAAATTGAAAAGGTTTTCAAAACCCTAAAACTTGGGGCTGGGGTCATGGCGCAGTGGTAAAGTGCTTGCCTAGCAGGTGAGTCACTGGGTTTGATTCTCAGCACTGCATATAAATAAAAATAAAGATTCAGCCGGGCACGGTGGTGCACGCCTGTAATTCCAGCACTTTGGAAGGCTGAGACAGGAGAATCGGGAAAATTCAAAGCCAGCCTCAGCAACTGCGAGGTGCTAATCAGCTCAGTGAGACCCTGTCTCTCTACATAAAACACAAAAAATAGGGCTGGGAATGTGGCTCAGTGGTTCAGTATCCCTGAGTTCAATCCCCAGTACCAAAAAATACATAAATAAATAAAGATTCATTGACAACTAAATAAAAGATATTTTAAAAAAACAAAAAACAAAAACCTAAAACTTAGTGAAGGAACTTCCGTATGCTTTTTTTTTTCCCCCTGTGGTGATTGGGATTGAACTCATGGTCTCATGATGCTAAGTGCTCTACCACTGAATAATGCCCTATATATAATTTTTTTTTAAATTTTTCTTAGTTGTAGATGAACACATTACCTTTATTTATTTATTTAATCATTTATTTATGTTTATGTGGTGCTGAGGATCGAACCCAGTGCTTCACACATGCTAGGCAAGTGCTCTGCCACTGAGCCACAACCCCAACCCTATACATAATTTCTGGAACTTTTTTTGAATCTACAGTTATTTCAAAATTGTTAATAAAAATCATTTTTAGTTAATGGAAATACATTTCCTATTGTAAAGAAATCCATGTATCTTATTTAAAAAATTAGATACTAGAAAATCTTACAAAGAAAAAGTTAGTTACACATGATTATTACCCTTGTTACTAGTTTTGTTTTTTAGCCCCTCTCAGTAGTAAGATGACTTGTTTCTAGTATTTTCTAGGCAAATATTACTTTGACTCTTCAAACTACAATTAGAAAAAAATTAGTAAATTTTTTAGGTTAAGCTATGCTTGTAGAAAGAAGAAAAAACAAAAACAAAAGAACCAGACACTTCCATTTCACTTAGTAGAAAGTATATGTTGGTTATTCTTACTTCTATAACATAACTTTATAATTTTTAAATTCAATTATTTTAATCTATTAATAGCTAGTATTACAAAAAGTTACAATTTTAAGCATTCTTTCTTGTGATTTATCTATTTAATTAAGAAAATCAGAACTTTCAAGAAGAAGAAGTAGAACTTGGAAGAGCCAAGAAAATTAAAAATATTGAACAAAATCTTAGGGGAAAAAAATAATGAATTAGTCTTAAAATATCTAGGACATCCCTTAGCAAAAGAGATGCAGATACAATCAACCATGTTTAAATTTTTAAACATGCACCTAAAGTTCCTTATGTACTCAAGAAATTTGAAAAAATAAATAAAAACTGATTAAGCAAATTGTACAGGTGCCAACCCATACAGTTATAAAAGTCTTTAGTTAGCTTTAAATACCTTAAGAAAAAACTCAAAATAAATCTAATGTAAAATATATAGTTCATATTGGTTTACAAAGTCCATGTTCACTACTATATTCATTTTCTATAAGTAATAAAAGAACATAGTTATTTAGAGAAAATAGTGATACCTGAAAATAATATTTTCAGATTTATATGTACAATAAGTCTATTTTCTGGTATATACATTTAAATTTTCTATTTTTCTGCTACAATAGAGGCTCAATATCAAAAATCCGAACATCACAAAAATATATAACTTAACAAAGAAAAACCCCTACCACCCAATTGTATTTGTGTTTTTATTAGTACATTATAACTAAATAATGGGATTTGTTGTAATATGTCCATATATACATGAAACATGCTTCAATTCATTCCCTAGTACTTCCCCTTTTCTTCCTGTCCACCACCCCCATCTTCCCTTTCCTTTATTCTTCTGGTCTTCATTCTATTTATTTGTAATATAAACATACTTTTTTCATTGGTGTATTACAATTATACATAAAATGGGATTTACTGTGATATATTCATATATGCATATAGCCTAATTTGATCAATTTTATTCCCCAGTTTTTCCCCTTTTCCTCTTCCCCCTCCTCTCAGATCTCCTACCTTTACACTACTGATATCCCTTCTATTTTCATGAGATCCCCTTTTTTCTCTAAGGCTTTAGTATATGAATCATTTGACTCTTGACTTTCTGAGTCTGGCTTATACAAGTTCATTTAGCATGATATATATTCTCCTGTTCTATCAATGTATCACCAAAAGACACAGTTTTATTCTTTTTTATGGCTGAGTAGAATTCCATTGTGTACAGATACATTTTCTTTAACCGTTCATCTGCTGATGGACAGCTAGGCTGGTTCTGTAACTAGGTTATTGTGAATTGCACTGCTATAGACATTAGGATACACGTATTGTTATGGTATGCTGATTCCAGTTCTTTCGGATAAGTATTGAGGAGTGGAATAGCTAGGTTATATGTTGGTTCCATTCTTAGTCTCCTGAGGAATCGCTATACTGGTTATACTAATTTACAGTCCCACCAACAATTTATATGTTCCTTTCTCCCCACATCCTCTCCAGCATTTATTGTTATTTACATTCTCGAGAGTTGCTGTTCTAATTGGGGTGGAATGAAATCTCAGTGTAGTTTTTTTTTTAAATATTTTTTTAGTTGTAGATGGACACAATATCTTTATTTTATTTATTTATTTTTATGTGGGGCTGAGGATCGAACCCAGTGCCTCACGCATGCGAGGCAAGCGCTCTACCACAGAGCCACAACCCCAGTCCCTCAGTGTAGTTCTGATTGGCATTTCCCTGAATGCTAAATTTGTTGAACATTTTTCATATATTTTGGCCATTTGCCTTAAATGCACTTGAAAAGCAATGAAAGAACAGAGTCAGCATATCTAACTATGATTCCTTTAGGTAGAAAAATAAAGTTACAAAGGCTTTGTATTTGAATCTATAAAAATTTCCTCCTGGCTGAAACAGATTCAAATGTGCTCCCACGGTTAGGCTATAGAGTGAAAAACATTGCTAAGAGCAGGGTGAATTACCTGGAGATGTTCCTCAGGCACAATAACTGGTCCACACTTTGTATGTGGTGCACATTCACCAGTACAATATCTATGAGGATCATTTTCTTTCCGTAGGTATTGGTTTGTTGCACATTGTCTTTGGTATATTTGTGTATCAAAGTTTAAATACAAAAAATAAAAGTAAGAAAAGAATAGTTCACAGCAGTTAAAAACAATGCAATAAACTGATAACTGCTATGTTACTTCACTAATAAGGTTACTGTTTAAGTTACAAAAGTAGGCTAAGAAGGAATTCTAGTTCTGTGGGGAATCCCCTTGATCTGGGTTTTTAAGCACCCAGATACTTTCAATGGAGCCAATACTGTGGCCATGTGAAGAGATGAAGGGGGTTTGGGGAACAGAGGACAATATCACTTGGAAAAGATCCTGTAGGCTACCTCATAGTGGAAAATTAGGGAAAGAATGATTATCCAGCAGGTGTTTTTTCATTCTTTTTAAATATGCTGCAATTTGGTCTCTAAGAACAAGTATAATAAAATATTCTAGTATAAATTTAATACATTGCCATGCTGGTAGAATGAAGAGGGCAGAGTACTAAATGAATGAAGAAAACAATCAGTGTTTAATGTGACTTACCTACTAAGTAAGATAGTGCCAGCAGGTCTACGAACCTGAAAAGTCTTCTCTAAATAAGAAATAGCTTGTGGGAAAAGTTTGTTCTAAATAATAGTTGGGAAAAAAAACAATCAGAATTATAGTCAAGGGATAAATTGAGTTAAGTAAGTAAACACAATATATTAATGACTGAGAGGACAAGAAAGAAAAACCTTCCTATTCTGGAATACAGATACTAGTCAAAGGTTGTGTGGCAGTGGGTAGGGAAAGAGTGAACCCAGGTGGAAAGAAATTTCTTTGTGCTCTAGTTGGGAAAAGAGCACTAGGCAGAAACTTCTTTCCTTACTTCCATTTAAATAAAAAATTAGAAAATATAAATTTCAATTATTAATCTAGATAACTTCAAATTTGAGACTGACTTAGACTCTCTCATGGGTGGTTTATGTTAAAAAATCTTAGGTTTAGCCAGGCATGGTGGCACAGGCCTATAATCCCAGCACTTTGGAAGGCTGAGACAGTTCAAGAGTTCAAAGCCAGGGCTGGGCTGGGGATGTGGCTCAGTGGTCGAGTGCCCCTGAGTTCAATCAGGTACCAAAAAAAAAAAAAAAAATCTTAGGTTTAAACTCACCAATTTCTGTAGCAGTGAACTGGCTTAATGTGTGTATGCGTGTGACTTTCACATCAGTTAAAATTTGAAGTTTGTACCTTTATAAACAATTCTGGTGTATCACACTATCAGGTCAATTAATCTTCAGAAGAATGAACACTCCCACAAAGACAAAGGTGTACTCAATGTTTTTCAAAAGTTGTCTTTTCACCCTACCCCAGCATGCCTCGTTCCCAAAAACTTGAGAAGTAAAAAAGAGAAGACTGACTTAATATCAATTATAAAATAAGGCAACTAATTTCATGCCAAATACTGACAAAATTTCATTGAGTGCATAACAAAAACTACTTGGTAAAATGATAAATACATTCACTGCCAACATCTTTATTTAATCATTCATAAAAGTCTTGGCAGGACTTTGTCTCAAAAAAATAAATAAATAAAAAGGGTGGGGTATAGCTCAGTTGTAGCTTGTCCCTGAGTTCAATTCCTAGGACTGCAAAAATAACTAACTAACTAAATAAAATATGTACCCATTTAAAATATCCTAACTCATAAGTATTTATTACATACCTTTACCAGGTATCTTTTCTCAGGGAGCAACCTGAAAACAATGACATAAAACATAAGAATTGCCACTCTGAGGCAAAGCACTCTCATTTGTTCAGATTCTATCTGTCAAGAGCCCCAAGGAATGCTATGTGGAAACCTAATATCTGTTTCCAAAAATCTCCATTTATCACAATGAGTACTTGAGGATTACTCTGTGCCAGAGCACAGTGCAAGGTATGATAATATGTTATCTCATTCCTCTGGGAATGTTAAGAATAGAGAAAGACAAACTACCCCTAATAGCTCTTTATAACTACTATAGACTCATCATTCATGTGTTTTCTGGACCTCTCTTAGACTACATAAAATCTGTCTGATTAATAATTTGGTAAACTTTCTTATTATAGTTTATATTAGTATTTCCTCCAAGTATTTATTAGCAAAAGCTTTCCAGATCTATTATTGATAACATCCAGGAAGATTCACATTGTTCTGTTTAAGGTGTTCATGATGATGGACTGATTTTAATCATTTCCTATGGTCTTCAGCTTTTCAAACTAAAAAGCATCTTCTGCTTAATTCCATCTTTTATATATATACACATATAGATTTAGTTGTAGAAAGACACAAGACCTTTATTTTATTTATTTATTTTTATGTGGTGCTGAGGATCGAACCCAGTGCTTCACACACATGCTAGGCAAACGCTCCACCACTGAGCCACAACCCCAGCCCCTTCTTAATTCCATCTTAAAGCTACACTAGCCTTTCTTAAAGTTTTACCTATGGACTTTATTACTTCAGGCAACAGAAGAAAATATCTTTAATATTTAGATTAATAGTAAAAAGATGACAAAATAATATTTACTTACTCTTCAATACTTTTATCATAGACAGTCTTAATTCTTAAATGCTGATCAGCATCTCTCTTTACAACATGATTTGTCTTAAGATGAACCTTATTTATGATCTAGGGAAAAAAAGGAAGAGTTTTGAAAAAATATTTTTAGAAGATGTACATATTTTTCTTTATTGCGGTAGAATTTATATATGATAAAGTATACTCATTTTATTAGCCAACTCTGAGATCCAAATTTAAATTTAAAATCAATAACCAAATTTCAAATTTATACCTAGCAAAAAAGGCCCTTTGACTCATACTCCACAATTTCAGCATTCATAAACCTCAAATGTCTCCCAAATAATTTCCTTCATCTGGAAGACTACTAGGAACTTGAGTAAATTGTTATGGTAATACCAGCTGCCAGAAAGGTTTTTGGGTTTCTCTGCTCCTTATCTATAGCTTCTTACTATATTTCTTATTATAATTTTGTTGATTTTGAGTCTTCAGGAAACAATAGGAAGAGACTAAAAGTATCTTAAATTATTCTAAAAAGAGAACAAAAATTTTTTGAAAGAGTGTTTCACTTTGAATTTTTTCTCATTTCCATAATTTTTTTTTTTGGTATCGAGGATTGAACTCAAGGGTACTTGATCACTGAGCCATATCCCCAGTCCTATTTTTTTGTGTTTTATGTAGAGACAGGGTCTCACTGAGTTACTTAGCGTCTCACCCTTGCTGAGGCTGGCTTTGAACTTGCGATTCTCCTGTCTCAGCCTCCCAAAGTGCTGGGATTACAGGCGTGTGCCACTGCGCCCCGCTCATTTCCATAATTTTTTAAAGAGAGGAATAAAAGAGAAGAAAATTCTCAGCAGTATCAAAACTTTATGTAACTCTTAGCCAGACATAGTGGTACACACCTGTAATCTCAGTGACTTAGAAGGATTGCAAGTTCAAGGCCAGCTCAGAAACTTGGTGAGGCACTAAGCAAGTTAGCAAGACCCTGTCTCAAAAATGAAAAAATAAGAAATTTTTACAAAGGGCATGTGATGTGGTTCAATGGTCAAGCACCCTGGGTTCAATCCCTGGTACCAATAAATAAATAAATAAATAAATAAATAAATAAATAAATAAATACTTTATAGAACTCTTAAAATACAGGAAAAAAATGTGTTAGCTACACTAAAAGTAAGATGTATGCTACTCCATTCTTATAACTCTAACAATGAACAGTCACATTTTTCTTGTTATATTGTTTATGAAGTTTGATATAAAAGATAATGGAATTTTATGTTTTATAGAAAACAGCTCTACTAGGTACCTTTGGTCCAATAATATATAATAACTCATAGGTATTCCAATTGCCCATGCTACTGGCCTGATACCCTGCCTCCAGTCTTTCTCCCTTTCATTCCATTCCAATCCACATTTCCAGATAACAGACTGTTTTTTCCTTCAGTGTTAGGGATGATCTCAAAGCCTTGCATATGTCAGACCAGTGTTGCACTGAGGTATGGCCCCAGCCCCAGACTGTTTTATGGCTAATAAAAAGCCATCCGAAACGTCTAAGCACAGCAAAGGGATATGGTATTTCCAAGTGAATTTTAAGAAACCTACAGGCTAAAATCCTTATATTGATATATCAAAGCCCTCTAGAAGCCCCTGGTTAAAGATCCGAATTCTAGAATTAAATTTCTGGGGCTTTATTCTTGGCTCCACCAAGGCAAGTTACCTAACTTTTCTGTGACCAAGTTTTCTTGTGCATAAACAGTATAAGATAATACATGTAAATCTGACTGACAAAATAAATGCTCAAAAAAATGTTCACTATTATATTTGCATTAAAACTATTGCTCTAGGGAGGCTGAGACAGGAGAATCGTGAGTTCAAAGCCAGCCTCAGCAACGGCGAGGCGCTAAGCAACTCAGTGAGACCCTGTCTCTACATAAAACACAAAATAGGGCTGGGGATGTGGCTCAGTGGTCGAGTGCCCCTGAGTTCAATCTCTAGTACCAAAAAAAACAAAACAACAACAAAAAACTATTTCTCCCACTTTTCTCCTACCACTTATCTCTGAAGAAGCTAAACTATTTGGTATTTTCTGAATACAAATTGTGATTCCTTGCCTCTTCATTTGCACATGCTGTTACTCATGCTTGCTTATGCTTTTCCCTCCCTGGAACAGTCTCTCCTCCTCTCCATAAATTAGAATCTTCCTCCTCTGGGAAAAAGATTGT
Source organism: Geosciurus inauris (assembly GCA_004024805.1). Classification (NCBI taxonomy): domain Eukaryota; kingdom Metazoa; phylum Chordata; class Mammalia; order Rodentia; family Sciuridae; genus Geosciurus; species Geosciurus inauris. The sequence goes on along the minus strand of PVHX01000792.1, from coordinate 222,664 downwards.
AGCACGTGAAACCCCTGAAACACTCCTAAAATCCTCTCTGATAGAAATGATCTCACTTCACTGTAACTTCGATAGTATTACTTTCATAGCACATCATTATCTAGACTGTATAATAATTAATTGTATAATTTTCTAAACTACTGTACAATCCATAGTGCCTAAAAAACAAACATATATCAATCAACCTTCAAAAACTAAAAACACAAAGAAAATGGAAAGAGAAACACAATATTCTTTCTTTAGGATAAGTTAAACTACAAACCAATAACACTAATGAAATTAATATGAAAAATGAATAAAATAGTATAAAATCATTAAAACATTTCTTTTAGCTGAATGTGGTGGTACATGCCCATAATTCCCAGCTATTCAAGAGGCTGAGGCAGAAGGATTGCAAGTTCCAGGCCAGCCTGGGCAACTTGGCAAGACTTGTCTTGAAATAAAATTCTTTAAAAAGGGCTAGGTATGTAGCTCAATGGTACAGCACTTGCCTAGCATGTGCAAGGCCCTAGTTTCCATTCCTAGTACCACAACACGAACAACAATAAAAAATTATTTTCTTTTGCATCCATAATATATTAAAAATGAAAGGTAGATTCAAAGAAAGAGTCAAAACTAACAAATTTATTTATTTATTTTTGGGTGCTGGGAATGGAATCCAGGGTCTTTCCCATACTAGACAGGTGCTCTACCACTGGGCTACAGCTACAGCCTACATTAATTAATTTAAACATATATTGATGGGCTGGGGTTATAGCTTAGTGGTAGAGCACTTGCCTAGTACGCGTGAGGCACTGGGTTTAATCCTCAGCATCACATAAAAATGAATAAATAAAATAAAGGTATTAGGTCCATCTACAAGTAAAAATATTTTTTAAAGACATATATTGAATGCTTTCATATACAAGGTATTGTTATAGGCACTTGTATTCAAGTATAAACTGTACAGTCCTTGACCTAAAGGTAACAAAGGACAAATAAATCCAGTAATTATTACAATAAAATGAATAAAGATCATAGAAGGAGGGCACTTAAATCAGACTTAGAGAAACACAATAAGGAGATGTTTCAGGGAGGTGATATTTGAGAAAAAGACCTGAAAGAATGAAATAGGGATTAATGTCTCTAAACATAAAATGCAATAGACAATATGAAAAGTACAGAACCAGAGATAAGAAGCAGCAGTAATCTGAAGAGGCAGACATTGGGAACTGCTGGTTTCCAGAAATGGAATGGTAGCTTAACATGACTAATCTCCCTACAGAGAATACATTATAAAATATGGACAAAATATTTTTAAAAAACACTATTTGAAAGTACTAAAACAAACAAAAACAACCAAAACCCAAACAAACAAACAATTAACAACCAGGCACAACCTGGAAAAATCTACCCTTGAAATATAGAAATTGTATTTCTGAGACTTGCAAGTTCAACTATTTGCCTGAAAGCACTTTGCATTCTGTGTCTCTTGGAGTGGCAAAAAGTCAGAGCCTTAATGGCTTGTGTTAGACTCAGCAAAGTGTTCAGAGACTACAGCACTGGAAAGTTAGGGAAAATTTTTTTTTTTTTTTTAATATTTTTTATTTGTTGATGGACACAATGTCTTTATTTTATTGCTTTGTATGTGGTGCTGAGGATCGAACCCAGGGCCTCACGCATGCGAGGCAAGCGCTCTACCGCTGAGCTACAATCCCAGCCCAGTTAGGGAAAATTTTGAAAGCAATGAGAGAAAAACAACACATTATAAACAGGAGGGGAAGAGAAATACAAATGGAATTGACTTATTGTCAACAACAATGGAGACTAGAAGATAATGAAATAATTGTTAAAGGGCTAAAAGATAGATGTTGAGCATATAAGTCTATAACCAATGAAACTGCAAAAACGAAGAGAAAGCTAGGCATGGTAGAATATACCCAGGATCCCAGCTACTCAGGAGACTAAGGGAAGAAAAATGCAAATTTGAGGCCCAACAATACAACACAACAAGACCCACCCCCCAAAAAAAAAAGTGAAGAGGAAATTCAGACAATTCAGAAAAATGCAAATAGAGAATTCATGACCAGCAGACCTACATTACAGAAAATGCTAAAGGAAGTTCTTCACAGTATTTCTTTCTTTCTTTTTTTTTTTTTAAATATTTAATTTTTAGTTGTAGGCGGACAGAATCTCTTTATTTTATTTTTATGTGGTGCTGAGGATCGTACCCAGTGCCTCATGCATGCTAGGCAAGCACGCTACCACTGCGCCATAACCCCAGCCCCCACAGTATTTCTTCGTGGAAATGACAGCAGATGCTAAACATGGTTCTGGAGGAAGGAATAAGGCCACCGGAAATGGTAAATATGCAAGCGATCTAAAAGAATACTGAGCAGGAAAGAGTTAATATAGCAGAAATAAGACTTTTATCTTTTTTTTTAATATTTTTTTTTTAGTTGTAGGTGGACAGAATATCTTTATTTTATTTTTATGTGGTGCTGGGGATCAAACCCAGTGCCTCATGCGTGCTAGGCAAGCACGCTACCACTGCGCCATAACCCCAGCCCCAAGATTTTTATCTTTATAAAGCCCTGCTTGCAAAATTGACCTTCTACTTCCATCTGGGAACTTGAATGGCAAGCAGTTCCCTATGATGATCTAAAACTTCCTTAAATGATAAGAATGGCTCCCTCTAATTAAAGTGCTTGTTCAAAAAAGTGCTGAACAATTCCTCACTTCCAGGACTCTGGAATTTCAGTGGCTAAAAAAATCTTTACATAATACATCATCCCTACATAAGCAAGCTCCAATAAAATCCCTGGACTCTAAGGCTCAGATGAGCTTTACCGGTAGAGAACACTTTGTGCATACTGACACAATTCACTACTGAAGGAATTAAGCAGAGCCAATGTGACCCTACTTGGAGAGGACTTTAAAACTTTTTGCCTGGTTTATTCCAGTCTTTGAATCATAATCCTTTATGCTTGGCTAATTTTGTTTTATGTCCTTTCACTAAAATAAATCTTTCTTTAAAAATATTTTTTAGTGATAGTTGGACACAATATCTTTGTTTACTTATTTTTATGTGGTGCTGAGGATCGAACCCAGTGCCTCACATGCTCCACCACTGAGCTACAACCCCAGCCCTCACTGAAATAAATCTTAAATGTGAACATGATTATATGCTGAGTCCAGTGAGCACATCACCAAATCTACAGTTGTCTTAGGAACCTTCAATGCAATTATAGACATATTTCTCATATTTTAATTTCTTTACAGGTATAAAAATATTTAAAGGAAAAAATATAAAGTTGTAATCATGAGGCTTATATATAGTTACAACAATATGAAAAAAACCTGTAATAATGATGTTTCTAGTATATACAGTTACAACAATATCAAAAACATCAGAGATTAAGCCAGGCACGATGGCACAGGCCTGTAATTCACAAGAGTCAAGAGGCTGAGGCAAAGAATCACAAATTCAAGGCCAGTAGTGAGGCCCTAAGCAACTTAATGAGACCCTGTCTCAAAACAAAAATTAAAAAGGGCTGGGGATGTGGCTCAATAGTTAAGCGCCCCTAGGTTCAAACAAGAAAGAAGAAGAAAGAAAAAAGTAAAAAGAAAAAAGAAGAAAGAAGAAAGAAGAAGAAGAAGAAGAAATAATATTGATTCAACACAAACTGTTCCTTAAAAAAGAGGTAGTGGGAAGACGAAGAAGGAATTTCCCAACTCATTCTTTTTTTTTTTTTTTGGTACTGAGGATTGAACTCAGGGGTACTTGACCACTGAGCCATATCCCCAGCCCTATTTTGGGTTTTGTGTAGAGACAGGGTCTCACTGAATTGCTGAGCACCTTTCCTTGGCTGAGGCTGGCTTTGAACTCGTGATTCTCCTGTCTCAGCCTCCCTAAGTGCAGGGATTACAAGCGTGCACCGCCCGTGCCCAGCTTCCCAACTCATTCTTTAAGGCCAACACTTCTCTGAGACCAAACTCAAATGTATTACAAGAAATAAAAACAAAACCATACTACCAAACCAAACTCAAACTAATATTCCTCATGAATATAGATGTAAAATTATTAACAAAATATAATCAAAATAAAGAACAAGGCAAGGATGATATTCTCACCACTCCTATTTAACATTATAATCCCAGCCTGTTTGATAAGGCAATATTAACATTAAATGGATATAATAAGCAAAAGATATATATTGCCTCAGGCATGGTGGAATTTGGCAGTGCCTTGGGAGGCAGAGGCAGGAGTCTGTGAAGTTTGAGACCAGACTCGGAAGCTCTGCAAGACACTGTCTCAAAATAAAAAATGAAAAAGGACTGAGGAAGTAGCTCAGGGATAGAGTGTCCTGGGTTCAATCCTTAGTATCACACATACACACACAAAAACAAAAAACATTACCTAAAATGCATAAGCGCGCGCGCACACACACACACAAATAAATGCAAAAGGATGGAGAGGGATATACCAGCAAACTTTAATCATAAGCAAGCTAAAATGGTTATAGTTAATATCAGACAAAATGATAAAGGGCCACGACATCAAAAGGACATAAAAAATTATAAATGGGAATGCATCTAATTAAAAGAGATTCAAAATTTATGAAGCAAAACTAACAGAACTAAAGTAAGAAGCAGATCTATAATCTTAAAGATTAAGACTTTAACAATTGCACTAAAATTTTAGGAATATAGGGCCGGGCATGGTGGCGCACACTTGTAATCCCAGCACTTTGGGAGGATGAGATAGGAGAATCCTAAGTTCAAAGCCAGCCTCAGCAATAGCGAGGTGCTAAGCAACTCAGTGAGACCTGTCTCTACATAAAACACACACACACAAATACGGCTGGGGATATGGCTCAGTGGTCAAGTACCCCTAAGTTCGATGCCTGGTACCAAAACAAACACACACACAAAAAAATTTTTAAGAATACAGGAAATATAAAGTATAATATCACCTCCTTATTGACATATATAGAAATCCACTCAATAACCATACAACATATATTCTTTACAAGTATACATGAAAAAAAAGTTACAAGATAGTTTAAGCTATAAATAAAATAATTTCAAATTTCATTACTGATATCTTTTTGTTTGTTTGTTTGTTTGTTTTTTAGTTGTAGATGAACACAATATCTTTATTTATTTTATGTGGTGCTGAGGATTGAACCCAGTGCCTCACGTATGTGAGGCAAGTGCTCAACTGCTGAGCCATAATCCCAGCCCCTCATAACTGATATCTTACAGAAGCTATTCTACACTTAAATTAGAAACCAATAACAATAAGAAAAGAACTCAATATTTATAAATTATATATTTTTAAAAAATTTAATAAGTCATGGATCAAAAAAAAAAAGAAACTGCCAAGGGAAATAAACATTTAAACTAAATGATAATTAAAATACAATGATAGTTAAAATATAATGTGTCAAATCTGTGGGCAGGAATTAAAGTTGTACTTAGAAGTTTCTTCTTTGGTATGTGTGTATCTGTGTATGAACCCAGAGCCTAGTGCACACTAGGCAAGCACTCTACCACCCCTAGCCTTTAAAAGAAATTTCTATCTTTGAATGTTTACTTTAAAAAGTTGAGGGGGAGGTGGCTAAGGAACAATGACCTATAGTATCCCCCTAGTGATATGAGCAAAGTAAATACACAATAAGTAGAAAGAGGAAATCATAAGTCAGGCACAGTATACACAACTGTAATCCCTGCTACTTAGGAGACTGAGGCAGGAGGATCACAATTTTAAGGCCAGTCTGGGCTATTTTCAAGACCATGTCTCAAAATAAAATAAATAAGATGGGATATAGTTCAGTGAGAGAGAGCTTCCATAGCATGCAGAAGGTCCTGGAATCAATCTTCAGTTCCACCAAAAACAAACAAAATTTCAAATAAAACAAACAAACAACAAAAACTGTACAAAGTAAACCCCAGCTGGGCATATGCAGTGGCATATGCATACAATTCCATATGCATGCAAAAACTGTACAAAGTAAACCCCAGCTGGGCATATGCAGTGGCATATGCATATAATTCCAGGGACTTCCAGAGGCTGAGGCAGTAGGACTGCAAATTTGCCAGCCTCAGTAATTTAGCTAGACATTCTCTTACAACTAAAAAAATATTAAAAAAAAAAAAAAAAGAGAGAGACTGAGGATGTAGCTTAGTGGTAGAATGCCTGTTTAGCATATGGGAGGCCCTGGGTTCAATCTCTAGCACCACAGAAAATAAATAAAAATAAAAATCAATTTGAGAATGAATCACAGTCCCAAAAGTTTCTAGAAAATAGGAGAATGTCGTTATAAGCTGGTGGGTATGCAAAAACTTCTTAGAAAGAACCTCTATTGGTGAGGACGTCCAGCAATCATAACTCTAATATATTGCTGGTGGGAATGTTAAATGCTATAAAACTTTAGAGAAAGATTTGGTAATTTTCTATAAAGTAAATATTCACCTGCCCTATGACCTAGCAATTGCACTCCTAGGTATTTATAAAATGAAATAAAAACATCTACAAAACCCCAGAAATACAAGGATGTATTTTATCCACAATACCCAAAACTGGAAATAAACAAGATCATGCAAAAACAAACTATGATACTGAATAGTGGAATACTCAACAATGAAAAGGAAGAAATTACTATCACATAGAAAAACGTGGGGGCTGGGGTTATGGCGCAGTGGTAGCGTGCTCGCCTAGCATGCGTGAGGCACTGGGTTCGATCCTCAGCACCACATAAAAATAAAGATATTCTGTCCACCTACAACCAAAAATAAATAAATAATAAATATTAAAAAAAAAGAAAAAGAAAAAGAAAAACGTGAATCTCATAGAAATAGTTGTGAGCAGGAGCCAGACACAGAGGAGTACAGATAACATAATTCTACCCTTATAAACAGAGTTCTAGAACAGAAAAAATGGAACTTCTGTTTAAAAAAATAGAATAGTAGTTGCCTACAGTGGATGAGAAAGACTTAACTGGCACAGGACAGGTGGGAACTTCATGGAGTGATGGGAAAGTTCTGTATTGTGATAGGGTTATGGATTTTACATGGATGCATTTGTGGCATTGCAATGCATGCAAATTTTACCAAAAACCCTTTTACAATAACAATAAGTCAAGTGGGGGAATGACTGGAAGCATATGAAACAAGAATGGCAGAATATTGATAACTAGTAACTAGATTCATAGGGGTTTACCATATTATTCTGGTTTTAATTTATATAATAAAAAGTAAAAATTTGTAAAGTTTGGTTGATGGCAGGTTAAATAAGTCAAAGCATTTTGTATTTTATCACCACCATCACATACATACAGGCTGCAAGTGATTTCCTGTAGGATGTAACAGAAGTATAGTCACTAGCATGAGTACAATTAATTACAATGAATAGTTCTCACCTTTACTTTTTGTTCAGGTTAAAGCAAGAAGAATGATAATGACAACTTGCTATTCTATACTCTGAAGAACTAGGGAAATTTATTAGGGATGAGGACACTTTAGAACTTAATAGTTTGACTTTAATATCTGAAGTACTACCACTATTAACCTTGCTCAGTCAAGAGGCAAAAATAGAATATTGGGAAGTATCAGGAAGAGTTTTCAGCTTGATAAAAAGGACTTTAGCAATGATCATCTCCAAAAAACAAAGGGGCTGCCTCTGGAGATACAAACTACCCTATCGGTGGAGATGTTTAAATACAAATTGGAGGGTTTGGGATTATGGATTAGGGGTAGAATGTTAGTCTAGCATGGGTAAGGCCCTGGGCTTGATCCCCAGCATCACTCATCACTCACACACACCAGCGCGCACAAGCACCACCACCACCAAACAACCTCCTTCCCCCACCAGAAACAAAAAACCCAGGTTGGGGGGCTGGGATTGTGGCACAGTGGTAGCGTGCTCGCCTAGCACGCGTGAGGCACTGGGTTCGATCCTCAGCACCACATAAAAATAAAATAAAGATATTCTGTCCACCTACAACTAAAAAAATAAATAAATATTAAAAAAATAAAATAAAATAAAAAACCCAGGTTGGAGATCTGTACACTGGCAACAGTCAGAAGAAGAAAACAGTTACTAAGGTTCCTTCTAGCAAAAAGGTTTTGTGGTTGTTTGAATTACTTTCTCTTATTTTAACCCAGATTCAAAGAAAGAAGTGCAGGGATCTGTGGGAATTTTAAAGAAATGAATCCACCCAAAATGCAGTGTCATAATAAAAGCTATAATTTACAATACAGCTACAAAACTTAAACTCAGTTACAAACAGTGTGCATAATATTTTTGGAAACTGCCACAAAAATGAGCGAGCTCAGATATCTGGGTTAAAATGAAAATTTCTTGGTGAATCTAAGCCAATCACAACATGCATTAGGTACTGTTTCTCCTTTCCTCAATTCTTATTGCTAATAACTGAAAGAGGTCGGGCATGCCTGTAATCCTAAGTGACTCTGGAGGCTGAAGCAGAAGGATACCAAGTTCCAGAAATGCCTAGGCAACTTAGCAAGACTGACTCAAAATAAAAAATTAAGGGCTGGGGTTATGGCGCAGTGGTAGCGTGCTCGCCTAGCACGCGTGAGGCACTGGGGTCGATCCTCAGCACCACATAAAAAAAAAAAAAAAAAGATATTCTGTCCGCCTACAACTAAAAAATATATAAAAAAAAAATTAAAAGGGCTGAAGATGTAGCTCAGTGGTTAAATCCCCAGTACTGCGGGGGGCGAGGGGCGGGAGGTATTATGGCCCACCTCTAAGCTAAGTACTGTGAAGGAATCAAAGTATATCACACAAACCTTATTCCAGGGAATGTTACAACTTAACTACAAAAGCAAGACATATCTGAAAAATAAGCCATCGTCACCCAACAGTACTTGGTTAAATGCCTGAAGGGAGACTTGAACTGAAGCTGAAAGGATTTAGACAGGCAAAAAATCCAACCAAAAACAAACCAACCAAAAAGAGAAAAGAAAACAACAACAACAACAAACCACTGGGTGGGAAGAAAACAGGCACTTCCAGATCTAGGGAACAGAATTAAAGCAAGCAAAGTAATGAAATAACTTGAAAATGAACCTTAGTTGTCATGAAAACCCTTAACATCTTTCCATGCCCTTGTCTGGCTCTCCTTCCAATTTCTCCCCAAATCTTTAGATCAGTGGTTCCCAAAGTGTGGTCCTTGGACAAACAGTATCATCCATTCGGGAACTTAAATTGCCAATTCTGAGGACTCATGTCAGACCTAATGAGTTAGAAAGTCGGGGAGACAGTGCGGCAATCTTCGTTTTAACAAGTGCTTCAGATGCACACTAAGTGTGAAAACCACTGCTGTGGGACTACCGCCTAAGCACGGGAATGCGATGCTGCTAAATGCCTAACTCGGCCACTTTGCAGGGTGTCGGGAGCTGATAGCAGTCCCAGCCCTGTAAACGCTCGGTCTCGGTCCCAGTTTCGCTTTCTTTTCCTAAACACCTTCGCGGGATCATTACCCTCTACCGTGACTCTCCCTTATCACTTTACTCTCACCCGGCCAGCTCCCGCCCTTCCTTCGCCCTACCTCAGTGTCAGAGGGGACGTGGTGCCGGCAGGGAGGCGAAGTGCCCACGGAGACGGGAGATGTAGTGCTTGCCGGCAGGCCGCCCAACAAGAGTAAAACGCCTCGGACCCACAAAGAAGCGCTCCAGCGCCACCGGCTAGGACCCGGGCGCGATCCGGAGTAATACTCTCCCTCACCCCACTCGGCCGCCATCTTCGGCCGAGCGTCGTTACCATGGAGTGCGTGACGCCTCCGTGCCCGGGACCATCCCTGCCCCTCGCCGCTCCCGGCAGCTGGAGCGACCAGCCGAAAAAAAGCCGTTTTTCGATTGGCTAGCGTCACCTACAAGACGATACCAGAAATAGCGTCCATCGCTTCTCATTGCGCAGAACCAGCCAGTAAATGCTATTTAACGGCTCACGTGAGTTGCACTGTGGAAACCGGAAAGGCTGGCGGATTGATGGTAGGCGGCTGGTGTAGTATGCGGATGTCTTTACAAAGGTAGGCTTTCGCGCCGTTTAATTCATTCAGGGGGTGTGACATCACTAGGTGTCAGGTACCCAAATGGACATATGTGCAGCTGCAACATATTTTATTTTATTTTTTTTTATAACATTTTTTTTAAATATTTTTTTAGTTGTAGATGGACACAATGTCTTTATTTTATTGCTTTGTACGTGGTGCTGAGGATCGAACCCAGGGCCTCACGCATGCAAGGCAAGCGCTCCACCGCTGAGCTACAATCCCAGCCCCCTGCAACATATTTTATAGTGTGGTCTTGTGTGAAAGGTGAGTGAAAAAGATTATGTTGTGTCACCAGTTTTAGTCCCATCTCCCTACTAAGCCATTTCCGACAAAATCAGTTATGTTCTTCACTGTTTTTCTCAACTCCGTTTTTTTGTTTTGCTTTTTGTACCAGGGATTGAACCATGAGACACATCCCCAGCCCTTTTTAAATTTTGTTTAAAGTCAGGGCCTCGCTAAATTACCGAGGCTGGCTTTGAACTGACAATCCTTATGCCTCAACCCCTGCAGCGACTGGGATTGCAGGAGTGCGCCACCGTGCCCGACTAACCAAGAATTACAGCTGTACTAAACCAGGAAGATTGGTGAACTCTGGCCGTTTAAGGAAACCACCTTAAAAATTGAGAAGTTACAACTCTGCCTGTAATCCACGAAAACAAAGAATTAAAAGCAGGAACTGGAAAGGCTGGAGATGTAGCTTAGTGGTAAAGCACTTGCCTAGAATGTGTGAAGCTAAATCCAATCCCCAGCAAAACCCTAGGGACTGAAAACAGCTTAAATATCACTCCAAGGGAAATGAGTATTAGGAAATGTAGTGGTCAGAAATAAAATCAATTTATAATATTGGCGGAGACAGTGTACTCAAATGAAGTGTGTCATAGTGCCTTATCACCATTTTACAATGACTTGGTGTATATATTGGTATGCTAAATCAAAACTTTTCAAAACGTTTTTTCCACTGCTAAGTGCACAAACTATTAAGGCTTCTAGTCCCACGCTGGGTAAAAGGCTTTTGATTTGTACTAGACACAAAGCCCATTTCTGTGAACCATTCAATTGTGGCAGTTTTGGCCAAAGTACCTTTGAACTTGAGTAGAACAGAAAAACAATGCACTTTCACAACTGCTGTATCATGTTCACAAACACATTTGCACACACAGCTAATTTGCCACTGCATACTAGGGTCACCACAAGGATGCTGTCAATTTTCTCAGCTTCACTCAAAAGCTCAGTTGTCCATCCTCAACCCGCCATCTTGTCTCATTCAGACATCTTCATTTAACTCCTACAAAGGGGACAGGCATGGATGAAGGCCTCTGCTCCTCTACGCGCCTAACCCAAACTAAACATCCATTTGCCTTCCTGGATGCCACAATGTCCTACATGGTCCTCAAATTCTTGGTGATGCTGGGGACTGAACCCAGGGACTTGTACACACTACCATGGAGTTACACACATTCTGGGCCCAATTTGCCAATCTTTGCTACCAATACAAAATCACCTCTGGTCTGTTAAATGTCATCCATTTAGCCACCAAAGCCAAGACCTGTTACCGTTGCAGCCTCCACTCCTAATATTTATGTAATCTGCTCTATTACGGCTCTCAAAAATTAGTTACAACCACAAAGCCTAGTTATTCCCCTTCCAGTTTATGTGGCATTACAACTGGGAACATTCCAATATTAAACTCATTCCTTTTCTAGGGCACAGGATCTTTCACATGGAAGTTTGACTTAATTCAATCATTTTGAGATTTAACCAAAGTGATTTATTGCGCAATTTTCAGCACATCTTTGAAACCTAAAATATTCTTTTTTTTTTTTGGTACTGGGGATTGAACTCAGGGGCACTCGACCACTGAGCCATGTCTCCAGCCCTATTTTGTGTTTTATGTAGAGACAGGGTCTCACTGAGTTGCTTAGCACCTCGCCATTGCTGAGGCCTAAAATATTCTTTTAAAAATATTTTTTGGTTGTCAATGACCTTTATTTTTATGTGGTGCTGAGAATCAAACCCAGTGCCTCACACATGCCAGGCAAGCACTGTACCACTGAGCCACAACCTAAATTCTTTAGAAGAAAATTTTAGTTGTAGATGGACACAATAATTTATTTTTATGTGGTACTGAGATCAAACCCAGTGCCTCAGAAGTGCTAGGCAAGCGCTCTACCACTGAGTCAAAACCCCAGCCCATGAAATTTAAAATATGCTGAAACCTTCCTCCTTATTAGTTTGCTAGATTATTTCAACCTGCACTATACATTAAAACATGAAACCAAGGAAAGCTATCTGTCCAGGTACTCTTCTATTCTGAAGTAGAATCATGTAGCATTAGGTTGACAATTTCAACTTGGATTCTACCACCTGTCAAGTAACATACACTGAAATCGTTTGTCTAGTCACAAATCCCAGCCCACCTGAAAATGCTAACAAATACCATCAATGTAATTTCCACTGAAATTATTCCCAATTCCATTTTCACTCATAAGATTCCCAACAAAGCAGGGTGTGGTGGTGCACGCCTGTAATCTCAGTATTTAGGGAGGCTGACACAGGAGAATCACGAGTTCAAAGCCAGCACCAGCAAGGCGCTAAGCAACTCAATGAGACGCTGTCTCTACACGAAACACAAAGTATGGCTAAGATGTGGCTCAGTGATCGGGTATCCGAGTTCAATCCCCAGTACCTCCCCACCAAAAGAGATTCCCTATCTATACTGAAATAGTACAAGCTATTACAAAGGTTTTTTGTTGTTTTTTTTTTGTAATGCTAGGGATAAAATAATCTCCCATGCTTTCATGCACTCTACCACTGAGCCACATCCCCAATCCTTTTGAGGTAATTTTATGCTTCTTTCAGTTAATAAGTCACCTTCCCACTTTCCCCAAAGCATATTTATTTCCTGCAAAATGCCTATGATACTCATGTTAATCTGTTACTTTCTAAATCTCTGTAACTGCTCCATACTGTCCATTACATACAGCCCTGACTTTCTTGTACTTGAAGATGCTACACAATTTCTACCATTTTAAGCATATAGCAAATCAAGTGAAGACTTTAAGTTTTTGAGCAATTAAATAAAAAAATACAACACAAATCCATCTTTATTTTCCATTAGTTTAAATCCTCGAGGGGTACAGCATCTGGGGAGAAAAGATATAAAAACATTAGGTGAATGTCATATACAAATTTACAAATGTTACTGATGGCTGTAATATGAATCTCTTATTATCCCATTTTTACTTTTTTAATTGTAGATGGACAGAATGCCTTTATTCATTTATTTTTTTTGTTGTTGATGGATCTTTATTTTATTCATTTATTATTTATATGTGGTGCTGAGGATCGAACCCAGTGCTTCACGCATGCTAGGCAAGCGCGCTACCACTGAGCTACAGCCCCAGCCCTCCCATTTTTATCTTAATTTTTTTTCCTATAGTGGTTATTGAATTCAGGGCCTTGCATATGCTAGACAAGCACTCAAGCACTGAGTTACATCCCTAGCCTCATTAGTCATCTCCAAAAGGCAATCAAGGACTTATACTCTAGTTAATCAAGTTGTTATAGCATTGTTTCTAGAAGAACATGCTTAAGAACCACTACTCCCGTGGTGACTGAAGGCTTGCCTAACATTCACAAGGCCCTTGGTTCTATCCTCAGCATGGCAAATTAAAATAATCTGAAAAGTATCAGGAGAATATTTGATTTTGCTTCTTAGAATAAGAATCCTCTTATGATACAGCTCAACTGCTCAGCAGGGCTCCACAGTACCCCCATAACCCCAAGATAATGGTCAACTAAAAATGGATCCTAATGAAGAAAAAGCAGGAGTTAGTTGAGGAAAATCAGTCTCAGGATCTGGAGTCTAAGACTTAAGCCAACACACCCTGAGACCTCAAGATATGTTTTTCTTTTCATGTACAAAATAAAGTCGGTAACATCGAAGTTTTGGAGGTAAAATAGCACATGCTTGTTATTCCAGAGACTAGGAAGCTGAGGTAGGAATATCTCACAAGTTTGCTGCCAGCCTGAGCAATTTGGCAAGACCCTGCCTTAAGATAAAAATAAAAAAGGGTTGGGGATGTAGCTCAGTGTTTTTTTTTTTTGAGTGCCCCTGGATTCAATCTCCAGTACTGAAAAAACAAAAACAAAACAAACTTATTTCCCCCTCAGGTAGGTTTGGCAAAACTGAAATTTAGGCACAAATTTTCTATTTTTTAACTGAGGATTATTAACCCAGGGGTGCTTTATGGCAAAGCTACACCCCCAGCCCTTTATTTTTATTTTGAGACGGTCTCATCACGTCCTCCTGCCTTACCTTCCTGAGTCCCTAGGATCACAGGTATGTGCCACCATGCACAGCTAGGCACAATATGTTTGAACTTTTTGCTATTACCTTCCTATAATATGCCAAATCAGATGTTACATAATACTTATTTGCAATACAGTCACTGACTAAGCATAATTTTCTGGCTTCATTTTACACCCACAAAAGTCCTTAGAAGTTACAGTCCAATCTCTTTTTAGTTTAGTTTGTTGCAAAAGACGCCCGTTTTGCTAGTATTTCTACTTACCACACGGATTCTGTGTCCAATGGCCTTAGCAGGGAGGTTGCTTCGGAACTTGGCCCGAACCATGCCACTATTTCCATGGGCGCGAGTTACCTTTCCCCAGATTACTCTGGTTTTGTTTGGTTTGCCACCAGGAGTCACTGTGTTGCTAATTTTGAAAGGGAACAGAAAAGGAGTAAGAACTCACGTAAACAATATAGTTTGATACAAATTCATGGTTACTAACCTCTAGTACTTCTCAAACTTGGTTACCCACCGAATATGTCTGAAACACCTTTAATTCCACAGATAAAATAACTACTGTATACCAAGCACCTTTATCAAGGGATGACCATGACAGGCAGAAGGAACAGCAGGAGCTGGGGAAGTAGTTCAGTTGAAGTACTTCTTACCTTGCATGCACAAGGTCCTGATTTCAACTCCCAGCCCCCACCCCCACACACCAGAAACCTTAAGTAATATTGCCAAGTTAGTGAGACTACAGGTACAAAGGTGAGCCCAAGCTGGGGTAAGAGCAAAAATGTGGAGTCCTCAATGCACATGTTCTTAAGAGGCTCCTTACTGACTGGCTTTTTTACTGAATCGGATAAACCACTGGGGTTTAAACAACCTACACATATCAGAACTAGAAATTTTAAAGGAATACTCTGACTAGACAGGGAAAAGAGGCCAGGGATTGAAGTATTTCCCCAGAGATTTTAATTTGTCTGGAGTGGGCTAAAAACCCAGGATTAAGCTGGGTACCTAGTAGCACACTCCTGTAATCCCAGGACTGGGGAGGCTAAGGCAGGAGGACAAGTTCAACACCAGCTCAAGCAACTCAGCAAAACCTTGTCTCCAAATAAAATAAAAAGGGCTGGGGATCATGAACTGAAACTGATTTCCATGGACACATGAATCTATTGGGATGAAACCAACTATACGTGTTAACTACAGGGTGGGGGAGTGGGGGAGCAGAAAATTCAAGGTGGGGGTGTGTGGCTTAGTAGTAGAGTGCCCTGAGTTCAATCCCCAGTATACTCACTCCCACAAGCCCAGTATTAAGAACCAATGTTTGGGCTGGGGGTACAGCTGGGGGCTTGTGCAAAACCCTGGGTTCAATCCCCACATCAAAAAAAAAAAAAAAAAAAAAAAAACCAATATTCTTAGAAAGGTAACATCTAAAAGCACACGTGAATAATACCTTGAAGAACAAAATTAACTAAGGTACATGAAAAAAGTATCATATAAACCATCAAGAGGACTGCAATACAAGGAAATAGTTCTTGAAACAAATGACAGCTGTAATTTTTCCAAGTGCAACACTACCCACAAAAGGTTAAAAAAAAAACAACAAAAAAACTGTGTAACTTTCCATTAAGTTCCTTAAAAGCCTAAAGCAGAAGCCACAGCAGTACCAATTACTTTAGCAACATTATTTATCCTTTCAATAGGAAAATGAGGCAGAGTAAAAAGTAAAAATTCCAAGGCACAACAGTAGTATAAACTTACTTTTTTGCTTTGTACACGTAAGCACATCTCTTGCCCAAGTAGAACTCGGTTTCATCTCTGGCATAAACGCCTTCAATTTTTAAAAGAGCTGTGTGCTCCCTTTGATTCCGGAGACCCCGCTTATAGCCAGCAAAAATGGCTTTACACCACAGCCTATAAGAAACACATGATATATGTTATGTTACATGTAACTGATCTCGTTTTTTTTCCATAAACCAATATGATTTGACTTGTGAGGACCCCCATTCAAAAGTTATCTACAGCAAACACCAAATTTTTAGCCAGCATTTAGGTTTACCGCTAATTGAGTGGCATAGGGACAGAAAAAATATATTTAATAAGCATACCTTCCAGACATATCTGCCTTTTAGAAGTCCTGTTCCCAGCAGGCCTTAAAACAAACAAAACTAAAGTTTAAAACCATGCAAAACAAGCCTCTCACCACCTACGTGAAGCGCAGAGCTTAGCAAAACATTCAAACCTCAGAGAATGATACCTGAGCAAATTCCAAAACGAAGACAATAAACAGCAGAGAACGCTAGAAACCGCAATCGCAAGCCCTGAGCAAACTCGGCCGCCATCAGTAGCAACAGATAAAATTCACTGAAAAATGAAGATCTGCGTACGAAGCTGGCGGTAAAGCACATTTAAGACATGCTTTGGCTAAGGGAGAAAGGTTGAGGTTGTAAACATGCAAAACAATGTACGGAGTAGGAGCAAAAAAAAAAAGGCAGCTTAAAGGAGCCACTGCTTCACAAGCAATTGCAAACGGAGTAACAGTTTCACTCCGCTTGGGCCCAAGAATCACCTAAAATTACCGCAGCACCCATTCACCAGGCGACAGGAGCCCAGCACAATCAGTCCCACATCTCCTCCATCCCATCCTCCCTCTTCCCAGAATCCGTAGAAATCACTGGCTGGCAGAGCCTCCGAGCCGAACCGGTGCCTCGCCGAGGTATATGGATAAAGTCAACCGAGTTATTTGCCTCCAAAGTTCAGCAGCGAAGGCTTTACTCACCTCCACAGACTCCAAGATGGCGGAAAGAGAAAGACGAGGTCCCGCCGCATGGCCTTGTGGGATAAACATTTCTCCGCCCCGCCCCTAATTTAGGCATCTTCCGCGACTGCCAGAAAAATAAACCCCAGAAATCGTCTTCGGACTGAAAAAGCCACATTCAAGAACACCATTACAATTTTTCTCTAAGTCCTTTCATATTCGCAAGCTACACCTGTAGCGTTTGGCAACAAAGGGAGGCAGATTTGTTAGTCAGCTAAAGGAGGAGCGAAAACGGTTCCCTTCCCTCAATCTGCGTTGCCATAGCAACATCTTAGCTAGTTTCGGAAGGCTGGAGGTGCCGCAGGTAAAGCTGGACCAGAGAACATCCCCCGGCTTCAGATGTCAAACTTTTGATTCTCGAATATAAGGAGTGTCTTTCCCTCCTCCCTCACAGGCGTAGGACGAACTCAGCCCCTCGGATCCTACCACAGCCTGGAAGAGAAAGGCCGGGAGCCCGAAGGCAGGATGATCAATTCCTTCTCTACTTCCCCGCGCCTTGGCTCTTCCTTTCTCTTTACTCCTTTCACTTTTGCATGAAACGACTTAAAAGTTGGGCGTAGTGGCGCACTCCTGTGGTTCCAGCTGCCCAGAAGGCTGAGGAGGGAGGATAGGTTGAACCCACGAGTTCGAGGCCAGCCTGGGCCACAGAGTGAGACACCCCTCCCCCATCTCAAAGAACAAGAGAAATGCCTTGAAAGTTTTATCTCCCTCCGCTTTTACTCGGAGGGCGAGGATGTCTGTTCTGCGAAGGCCTTGCCGCCTCCTTAGGATAATTCTTTGAGCTGCCAAACTCAGGGCGCTCAGCGTCCTGCCATGCTTAATAGGTCTCGAGAAATACTTGTAAGACTAGAATGAGACGGATTAGAGGAGTCAAGAGATTTCCATTTTCTACTTATTGTGCATTTACTTGGGTACCCCTATTTGTTGATTTAATCAACAACTAGTTTATTGAATGGCTACCACGGATCGAGAATTGTAGACTTGGAGGACACTGCAGTAAACAAAAATCTGTCCTCATGGACCTTACATCATACTAGGGGAGCAAGTAAAATGTATGGTACGTTAGAAAGTGATAACTTTTGTGGAGAAAAATTAAGAGGCTTATCTTTTTCCCCCTCTCTAACATGGGAAGCCCTGGCCCCTAGATCCATGGTAACCAAGGGGAAGGAGAACTTTCCTCCAGATTCCAGTAGGTCTAGGATGTCACTCAGGGGTAGGGCTCTTACCTAGCATGATGAGGTCCTGAGTTCCATCCCCAGCACTGCAAGAAAAATTATTTGGCTTCAGAATCTTCATATTCCTTGGGCTACTCGGTGGGTCTGTGAGGCGCATAGTGGGTGCTTCATATTGGCTAGCCCCGCTTGACTCTGCGTGCCCTGGACTGGAGTTTCCTCCAGTAGGTTTGCTATCGGCCACCAGAGGGCGATAGAGCATCCTTGTGGGTAAGAGCCATCTAATGAGTGACTAGATCTGATATGGTGACTGTTGAAATTGAAGGGAGGTAGAGGAAGCAGCAGGAAGATCAGTTAGGAGGGTACTGTAATGATCCTGTTGAGAGATGATGGACATTCAGTACAGGTGGTAAGCCCTGAGTATTTTAAATGTATTGATGACATAATTAATGAGAGAGGAGTAAAAGATGACTCCAAAATTTTATGAAATAGATGTATGTCACATCGAAAATCAGTTACTCTATTAAATACAACAGGATGGAGTTATGTACCTTGTAACGCACTATCCCATCCAGTTTTTCTCTATCCCAGAAATATACTAAAAATTCTGCTCTTTAAGAGATTCATTCTTCAGCAGCACACATTCTAAAGTTGGAATGGTGCAGAGAAGATTAGCATAGCCCCTGTGCAAGGATGACACACAAATTCGTGAAGTGTTCCATACTTGTAAAGCACTTAGAAGTCTGACAATAGCATACTCTTTTTGAGAAGTAAACTTCAAGGTACAATGGAGGTACCCAGGAAAGTAGACTTCAAGGTACCCAATATTGAAATTGTGACTTTCATACAAAAATATTTGTGTAATCTATGAAATGAGAACTGAGTGGAGTTACACGTGAAATGCTATGTGCAAATATGTCATTAGTGTGTACCTCAAATATGAGAACATGCCAGCATGCTTCTCCCCTTCATTTAACTTAAAAAAGATAGATTCATTCCTGAAGGTATTCAATACTTACTGAGCACAGTGCCTGTGTTTATGATACAATAGTGAGCTTTATTGTTGTGGTTTCTGCTCTCATGAAACTTAACAGACTAGTGGGTAAAACTGACATAAACATTACAAATTGTAAGGAGAGCTTTGCAGTGAAATAGAGTTCTATGAGTACTTGAATAAAGGAAGCATGATCCATCCTTTTGGGTCAGGGAAAGGATCACCTGGAAAAGTGTCATTTAAGGCATTTTTTTAGGAGAGTACTGGGAATTGAACTCAGGGATACTCACCCACCGACCCACATCCCTACCCCTATTTTGTGTTTTATGTAGAGACAGGGTCTCACTGAATTGCTTAGCGCCTTGCCATTGCTGAGGCTGGCTTTGAACTTGTGATTCTCCTGTCTAAGCCTCCCAAAGTGCTGGGATTACAGGCATGTGCCACCATGCCCAGCTGATTTAAGGCATTTTTTAAACTGCAGGTGATGATCCATTAGTAGATCATGATCATACTTTTAAAAACAGAATATGATAGAATAAAACAAAGTATCATATATAGTAAGTTGTTTTATGAAATGTCTTTCAGTTATTTGTGTGTCTGTGTTTGTGTCTGTGTCTAGTTGGCATGATTGAGAGTTTAATGAAGGACCTTACAAACTTATAGGCAGGAATAAAATTAAGAGAGATAATGTAGTCCCCACGCACAGGGAAAGAAGTAGTTAACTAAGCCAGGAGTAGGGTGAAGGGTTGGAGAGGATTGCCTGCCAGGAACCATAACATTCAATAAACATGGCCAGCCAATGATAATATGTCAGGGAGAGAGCTGGAAACAAAAACAACTTGACCTCACTCTCCTGCACTTGGATCTCTTTCTGGACTCTCCCATTGATGGATTCCATGAGTCAGTCTCTCAGAGCACAGAAAATAATGGAGATTGGATTTAGAGAGGTAAATGGCAGATATCTCAAAAAATGCTACTGTTTAAAGTTGGTACCTGATTGGTCAGTGGGGTTTTACTAGGTGAAGAGATGAAAAGAATGAAGGAATAGCATGTGCAAATATTCTGAGTTGGAAGGGAGCATGATTCCATAGAAGAATTGAAAGGAACCTATTAAAGCTAAAGAAAAGAGAAAGAAAACAGCATTGCCAGATGGGTCTGGATCATGCAGACCTTATGGGGCAACATAAGAATTTTTTTTTTTTTTGTTACTAGAGAGTGAACTCAGGGGAACTCGACCACTGAGCCACACCCCCAGCCATATTTTGTGGTTTATGTAGAGACAGTGTCTCACTGAGTTGCTTAGTGCCTCGACGTTGCTGAGGCTGGCTTTGAACTCGTGATTCTCCTGTCTCAGCCTCCCTAAATGCTGAGATTACAAGCTTGCACCACTGTGCCTGGCTCCAATTTAAGAATTTTGATCCTTGTTCTAAGGTAATGGGAAACAATGAAAGTGTTCTAAGGAGAGATATGTTTGTGTTTTCAATTTTTAAAAAATCTTTCTTTTACTAGGCTTGTCTGTAAACACCTATAATCCCAGGTACTTGGGAAGCTGAGTCAGGAGGATCACAAATTTGAGGCTATCCTCTGCAACTTAGCAAGACCCTATCTATCTCAAAATAAAAAATAAAAAGGGCTGTGCTGGGGCTGGGGTTGTGGCTCAGTGGCAGAGCGCTTGCCTCCCACATGTGAGGCACTGGGTTCAATCCTCAGCACCACATAAAAACAATAAACAAAACAAAGATATTAAAAAAATAAATTAAAAAACAAAAGGGCTAGGCTGTAGCTTAGTGTTAAAGGGCTTACCTGGCATGTGCAAGCACCCAGATTTGATCCTCAGTATTGCAAAAAGGAGGAGGAAGAGGAAGAGAAGAAAAGGAGTGCATATATCTTACATTTGGGTAAAATAATAATTAAGCTGACTACTTGTTAGACCTGTACCCCATGATATCAGTATTTCTTTTATTTCAGGGACTGCACTACTAAGCAAAGTGAGAGAATAAACCACAGCTCTTGTAATTTTTAAATTTTCTCTTAAAGGGCATATAAATAACTGAAACATCATTCAGCACTCCCTTCAACTAATCTCAATGTTTCCTTCTCATTTTAGTTGACTGCATTTTTGTGAGATTATAAACACATTGTGGAGGATAACCAAACGAAAGAATGGAAGAGTATGTTCAAAATCCTAATTCATTTTGCATGTATATTTTTAAATTATGCTTTATGGTAAATTTCTGTGTATTATTTATCTATTGCTGTTTAACAAATCACCCCAAAACTTAGTGAGTTAAAAATATAAACATTTATTATTTCACACAATATCTGTGGGTCAAGAGTTTGGCAGTAGGGGCTGGGATTGTGGCTCAGCGGTAGAGCGCTTGCCTTGCATGCGTGAGGCCCTGGGTTCGATCCTCAGCACCACATACAAAGCAATAAAATAAAGACATTGTGTCCATCAACAATTTAAAAAAATATTTAAAAAAAAAAAAAAAGAGTTTGGCAGTAGCTGGCTGGATGGTTCTGTTTTGGTTCTCTCATGAAGTTGAAGTGCTCCTGGGGCTACAATTACCTGGACTTTGGGGGCTAGAGGATCCACTTCCAAGGTGGTGCATTAGCTGGCAAGTTGATGCTGCTGATGACAAGAGGCCTTTAGTTCTCACTCTCATGCATGTCTGCACAAAGCTGGTCAAGTGTCCTCATGACAAAGCAACTCACTTTCCTCAGAGGAAGGGACGAGAGAGTAAGGTAGAAACTGCAATGTCTTTTATCACCTAACTTTGGAAGTCACACTCTTGTTATTTTCACAATATCCTTTTGGTCACATAGGTTAGTTCTACTCCCTGTGGGGGAAATTATACCAGAAAGTGAAAACTATTTGGACCATCTTGGAGGCTGCTTACCACATTCTTTAATCATGAGAAAATTTGATTAGCATTTAAAGATGATGTTTAAAAATAAAGTTGATTTTGTCTCAAATTTAAATTGGTTAAGCATAGCCAAATAGCATGAGCTAAATGTCTTTATTAAACAATATTTTTTGTCCTTGTTTGATCAAAGTGGAAGGTATTTAGCAAGATACCTAGTAAGCACCTACTTTAAAAAAAATCTAAGTTATATTATATGACAGTACAACCTTCACAGGAGCCAATCTATATGCTGCCAATGCTTTTGAATTTAAATATATTTAAACATTGGTCATTAACTTCTTTTTTCTTTATTCTTTCTTTAGAGACAGGCCAGAAAATTTGTCCCTTCCTCCAAAAGATTGGAATTCTGAGGTAACAGTGTTGGTGACAGGCCAGCCACCTAGTGCTGTAGAAGAAGAAGAAGAAGAGGAAGAGACAACTAGTGTAGTAGATGTAGAAGTCATCCCGGAAATCAGAGAGCCACTCTCCCTTCTAGAGGTGCTGAGACTGTCTGCAGTTCTGGAGGATACCCTTGACCAACTTTCTATTCTGAACTATATCATGCCAATTCACTATGAAAGAAGACAAAGCATTAGCATGGTAAATAAACTCACCATTATTTAATTTTGCTTTCTTTCCTTTTTATCTATCATTTATTGTACATTTAACTTGGGGAATAGCACCTTTATCTCAGATAAATGGCTGTCATAATTATCTGAGACATGTAATCTCAATTGTTGGAATAAAATTGTCCTAGCTCAAGGTACATGATGAGGCAGAATATTCTTTTCTAATATTTTTGCATTATTCCAAAAGGTATATGGTTAGATCACTGTAAATATAGTACAGTCAGCCCTTCATATATACAAGTTCTGCACCCATGGATTCAAATAACCTCTCATCAAAAATATTCAGAAAAATATTGTGTCTGTAGTGAATAAGTTCAGATTTTTTTCCTCAATGGATTCAAATAACCTCTCATCAAAAATATTCAGAAAAATATTGTGTCTGTAGTGAATAAGTTCAGATTTATTTCCTCATGATTGTTCCGTAACAATATGGTATAACAATCATTTTACACTGCATTAGTTACTATGAGTAATCTAGAGATGACAAAGTATATGGGAGGATGTACATAGGTTGTATGCAAATACTGTGCCATTTTATGTAAGGGACTTGAGCATCCACAGGGGTCCTGAAATCAATTCACTATGGGTGCTGAGGGATGGCTGTATATATACTGAGGAGATCAAGTTACTGCGTTGTCCTATCTTGTATTTCTCAGTTGCTAAAAGTTAACTAATAGAGGGAGGAAATTCAACTGGACTCTCAACATTGTTTTAATCTAAAATGATTTTGTAGGGGCTGGGATTGTAGTTCAGTGGTAGAGCACTTGCCTCACATGCGTGGGGCACTGGGTTTGATCCTCAGCACCACATAAAAATAAATAAAGATATTGTGTTCATCTACAACTAAAAAAATATTTAAAAATAATAAAAATAAAATGATTTTGTAGTCTAGCATGGTGGTACATGCCTTAATCCCAGTTATTCAAGAGGCTGAGGTAACCAGCAGACACCTTTAGGCTGGCCGTGATGGCATGTGTCTGTAATCCCAGTGACTTAAGGCAGGAGGCAGGAGGATCACAACTTCAAAGCCAGCCTTAGCAACTTAATGAGGCCTTAAGCAAGACCCTGTCTCAAAATAAAAAAATAAAAAGGGCTGGGGACATGACTCAGTGATAAAGTGCCCCTGGGTTCAGTCCTCAGTACCAAAAAAAAAAAACAAAAACAAAAAACAAACCCCCCAAAACAAACAAACCTCTGGGGCAGGAGATTTACAAGTTTAAGGCCAGCCTGGGCAACTTGGTGAGACCTTGTCTCAAAATAAAAAACAAAAAGGGCTAGGGATGTAGATCAGAGGTAGAATGCCCCAGGTTCAATCCTTTGTGCCAAAAAATAAAATAATAATAAAAAACTGAAAAATAACCTTGTTGTAATTACTGAATATATTGTATCCTGTAAATCTCAATAACTTAAGTTGTAGATACAAAATGGAAACAATTTATAAATACAAATATATATTAAGTTTAGAAAAAACATATGATTTGTACAAAATATATTCTTACTTCTGATCCTATGAAAAATGAAATTGCTGTAGAGATGAGAGGGTAAATTGCTTTCCAGGTCTAAAGGAAAGAAGTCCATATTAAGAAAAGAAAATTGGGGCTGGGGTTATGGCGCAGTGGTAGCGTGCTCGCCTAGCACGCAGGAGGCACTGGGTTCGATCCTCAGCACCACATAAAAATAAAATAAAGCTATTGTGTCCACCTACAACTAAAAAATAAATATTTAAAAAAAAAAAAAAAGAAAAGAAAATTAATTTCCCCTTAATTGCCCATACTAATTTTTAAATTTCTTTTTTATAGGTTTTTTTTTTCTTTTGGTACCGGGAATTGAACTCAGTGGTACTCTACCACTGAGCCACATCCCAGCCCTATTTTGTGTTTTATGTAGAGACAGGGTCTCACTGAGTTGCTTAGCGCCTTGCCATTGCTGAGGCTGGCTTTGAACTTGTAATTCTCCTGTCTCAGCTTCCCAAAGTGCTGGGATTACAGGCATAGGCATGCGCCAATGCACCCGGCTATTGTTTTTATTATTAGTAGTATAGTCTGGAATCTTAAAACTTTTATTAACATTTAAAAGTTTATATAGGATTTTAATAGGATACCAGATTTTGTGTGAGGAAACCTTTGGGTTTAGTTGTAGACAATAAGCAACTAATTTCACTTTCTTGGTCTTAGTTTTCTCATTTGCAAATTATAATGGAGTTTTATCTTAAATGACCCATATATCCCTTCCAGTTCTAAAATTCTATGAATTTCAAGGTGTTTTGGTTGTTGCTTTTTTCTTTTGTTTTGTTTTTGGTAGTACTGAGAGTTAAACACAGGGCTTTGTACATGCTAGGTGAATACACTACCATTGAGCTACACTCCCAGCCCTTTATTATATTTTTGTTTTGAAACAGGGTATCACTAAGTTGCCCAGGCTGACCTCAAACTTGCAGATCCTCCTGCCTCAGCTTCCCCAATTAGTGGAATTAGAGGTGTGTACCATGCCTGGTTTGAGAGAGTTTTAAAATAACATTAATGGGGGCTGGGATTGTGGCTCAGTGGTAGAGCACCTGCCTCGCATGCGTGAGGCGCTGGGTTCAATCCTTAGCACCACATACAAAGCAATAAAATAAAGACATTGTGTCCATCTACAACTAAAAAAATATTTAAAAAAAATAACATTAATGGACTGGAGATTTAACTCAGTAATAGAGTGTTCGCCTACCATGAGTAAGGCCTTGAGTTTGATCCGCAGCACTGCCATAAGTAAGCAAGCAAGTAAATAAATAAATAAACAAACATCAGTATTACAAGAATTTTATAATATAAATTAATTTCCTTATCACCTTATAAGAAGCAAATACATTAGAGACCAAGAACTAAATCTTTCAATGCATTTAAAACAAGAAACTAGTTTTTATTGTAGTTAACAATCCAGAAAAGGTAGTATTTTCTTCCTATTTTTGTTGTCTTTTTCAGTAAGAATCAAAAGCATAATGGGAAAATATTCAGTTAACAAATGAGGTCTTATCAATTGTTCTTTTTTTTATAATTGATGGATCTTTTTATTTTATTCATTTATTGTTTATATGTGGTGCTGAGGCTCGAACCCAGTGCTTCACGTGTGCTAGGCAAGTGCGCTACCACTGAGCTACAGCCCCAGCCCCTTATCAATTGTTCTTACTCTCAGACTTTAAAAAGAGTAATTTGCCTTCATAGAAACTCAAGAGAGTATGAAAAACCTAAATTGATAGTGTTTAGCAGAGGTCACCACTCCAATAAATATAAGAGTGAACTTTTGTGCTGTTTATTCTGATTTATGATACTGATTATTCACCTCCAAAATTTTCTGACTTAACAAAAACACTCCTTGTGATTTTTTTTTTAAACATTTATTTTTTAGTTGTAGGCAGACAGAATATCTTTATTTTATTTTTATGTGGTGCTGAGGATCGAACCCAGTGCCTCACGCATGCCAGGCAAGCACGCTACCACTGCGCCATAATCCCAGCCCCACTCCTTGTGATTTTATAGTAGTGTAAATAATAGCTTGTACTATTGTCATAAATGAGCTATATCACCAACATAGAGACTAAACATGTTTGTGTCTTTCCACACTGTCAGAATTTGTAGAATAGCAATAAATTCACGGCCTACACCACTTTCATCTGTGACAGTTCACTGAGTACTTGTGGATCACTTGTAGTCATAAGCCAAGTAAATACAAGTTCTAATATTCCTATCTTGTACATAGTGTGTACTATATAAAATACCTTTTAGTGCCAGGCTGGGTGGCACATGCCTATAATCCCAGCAGCTGAGGAGGTTGAGGCAGGAGGATCCCAAGTTCAAATCCAGCCTCAGCAACTGAGTAAGGCCATAGACAACTTAGCGAGACTCTATCTCAAAATTCAAAATTTTAAAAAGGGTGGAGATGTGGTTCAGTGCTTAAGCATCCCTGGGTTCAATTTCTGGTACAAAACAAAATAGTGAATAGACTAGAACATTTAGCCAGTTTAAATTCTCTTCTAAAAATTCATATTTATTTCCAGTAATCAGTAAATTTGGCCATGTGACATATTTGCTTCCTTTTCCAGCTGTTCAAGCATAAAAATAGAAAAATGAGGCCTCCTGAGCCTCATATTTAATCTTTTCCTCACTAGACAAAATATAAAATATTAATCATCCATTTTGCCAATGGGAAATGAAGGCACAGAGCTGTTAAATAGTTACCTATTTAACTAGGTCAGCGTCGTTTAGTAAGGGATACAGTCAAGGAGGCCAAATCTGGCTAGAGTCTAAATTTGTGGTTACTCTCAATAGCTCAAGCTTTTAGCCACTGATTAAGTAAGAATCATCAATTAATAGAATACATGTTGTTCCTATGACCTCTTAGTATTTGAGTTTGGGTTTGAAAAATAAATTATTTTGGCTTTTCTGTACATGACTGTTAGTCAGCTTTTTGTGTCTATGACTAAAATATCTAACAAGAACAACTTATAGGAGGAAAAGTTTTTTTGGATCACAGATTTAGCATTTCAGTCCCTGCTTGACCAATTGCATTTCACTGAGCCCATATTTCACAAAGAACTGTGTGTGTGTGTATGTGTGTGTGCATGTGTGTGTACGTGCTGGAGATTGAACTCAAGGCTTTGCACATACTAAGGGTGAGCTCTTCCACTGAGCTGCACCTTCAGCTCCAAGCTTTACCTTTTCTTTTAGATACCAGAGATTGAACTCAGGGGGACTTGGCCACTGAGCCATATCCCCAGCCCTATTTTGTATTTTCTTTAGAGACAGGGGCTCATTGAATTGCTTAGCGCCTCACCATTGCTGAGGCCTTGAACTCGCAATCCTCCTGCCTCAGCTTCCAGAGCCACTGGGACTACAGGTGTGCCCCCCGCCACCCCCTGTGCTGGGCCCAAACTTTACCTTTGAATAGAGTGTTGTAGTTTACCAGGTAGTAAGTTGGGGAATGACAGCAAATATTGTGTGAAAGCAGGAAGACACAAAGCAGCAGGACATGTGGACTTGATGTGACTAATGAAGAGGGAACATTTTTTGGAGTATAGCATACAAGTGGGAGAAAATGAGGTTAAAAAATACAGAGGCCCTTTTAGAGTATTGTCTCTTCATTTAAAAAAAATCTTTCTTAACCTTATTTATTGTTAGAAGGTCAGTAGCCTAGAAAAATCTGTGCTGGTCTCTACAAGCAAAATATCTACTCCAGTCTCACATAAAGAAAAATCCACATTGCCAGAAATCCAGCAAGGAGGTGAATTTTCCACCGAGTTTAACAAAACACCGGACCTTGTCTTTAAAAAACCTACAATGCAGTCCATAATGACTACAGAGACACTGAAGAAAATTCAGATTGATAGGTAAGGAGAGCATATTTCGGAAATGTAATGATGCATTTATACATAGATGAGAGAATGGGTACAAGTGTTGTTGACTGCTATGTTGCCTTACGGTTAGTCATTATATTTGAAGTGATTGCTGATAATAGGGTTGTCTGAAGACTGCCTGGAAAGCATGGTGGCTATATTATCTTAGGCAAGTTATTGAGCCTTTGTTTCCAATTTTTTAAAATGACAACAAGGCTAAGGGTATTCCTCAGTGGTAGAGCACATGCTTGGCATGTGCAATGCCCTGGGGTCCATGCCCAGCAGCCCCTCCAAAAGGATAATAGTAGCAACCTTACAACATTAATGTAAGGACTAAAAATAAGGCCTTTGGTCAGGCTTGGTGGTGCATGTAATCTCAGTGACTTGGGAGGCTGAAGCAGGAGGATCATGAGTTCAAAGCCAGCTTCAGCAATTTAGCGAGGCCCTAGCAACAATTTAGTGAGACTCTGCCTCAAAATAAAATATAAAAAGGGCTAGGGACATGGTTTGGTGGTTAAGTGCCCTGGGGTTCAATGCCCAGTACCGCCTCCCCCCCCCCCCAAAAAAAGAGGTGTTAGCCTAGTGCCTAGTACACACTGGTAGTTACTGTGATGCTTTATCTATTAATAAGAAATAGCTACTATCAAAGTAGCCAAATTCTAAAAATTATGTTTTAATCCTGAGGATTTCTTTTTCTTTTTCTTTTCTTTTCTTTCTTTCTTCCTTTTTTTTTAGTACCAGGGATTGAACCCAGGGTTGCTCAACCACTGGGCCACATCCCCAGCCCTTGCTAAATTGCTTAGAGCCTTGCTAAGTGGCTGAGTTTGGCTTTGAACTCGCTGTCCTCCTGCCTCAGCCTCCTGAGCCTCTGGGATTACAGGTGTGTGACACCGCACGCACCACCACACCCGCTAATGCTGAGGATTTCTTAAAAACAGTCTCAATTTCTATTAATCAGTTTTTTTGTTGTATAGTAAAAGATTCTTGGTAAGTTAAAGCTTACTGCATTTATCCAAAGTCACTAAATTCAGCCTGGAAGTATGTTTTTGAGACGTTTTATTGGAATATAACATTGCCCATTTTTTCACACAATGTCAAGGGCTGCTTTCATGCTATAATCCATGAGTAGAGTAGTTGTAAAAGAGATCTTATGGCCTACAAAGCCAAAAATATTTATTCTTTTTCCCTTTGCAGAAAAAGTTTTTCAGTCTCTGTATTAGACCCTAAATAACGGTAATGATTCTTGCTAAAAATCAATCTGACCCAGATTTGCACATATGACACAAAGGTATCCTGCTTATAAACTTCCCAATATGGTTAATGTATATATATATATATATAATTTTTCTTTTAGTTGTTGATGGACCTTTATTTTATTTATTTATTTTTATGTGGTGCTGAGAACCAAACCTAGTGCCTCACACATGCTAGGCAAGTGCTCTACCACTGAGCCACAACCCCAGCCCATGTTCTTTTCATTCTTACTGTGATGGCTTATATATTTTCCTGAGAGATGCAAAATACCAGTCTCAGATTATTTTCAGAGGGTTTGTGTTAGATATATAGTCTTTAAGAATTCCACTTATGAGAGCTGGGTGCGGTGGCTCACGCTTGTAATCCCAGCACTTTGGGAGGTTGAGAAAGGAGAATCACGAGTTCAAAGCCAGCCTCAGCAACAATGAGGTGCTAAGCAACTCAGTGAGACCCTGTCTCTACATAAAACACAAAATAGGGCTGGGGATGTGGCTCAGTGGTCAAGTGCCCCTGAGTTCAATCCCTGGTACCAAAAAAAAAAAAGAATTCCACTTATGAACCCTAGAGTGATATATAATCATGAAATGTACAATTTTACCTGTTATCTAGAATGGAAGTGAAAAATATCAAAGGCAGGAAAATTACAGTAGTTTATGCATTTCAAGTGAGATTTTGTAGCAAGTTTCTATATACTTCCCTTGTTCTAGTATTTTCATACCTTATAATCTTACCACATCAAATTAAGAATTTTAAATTGTTTTATCTTAACCTACGACATCAGAGATAAGTTCTTGTTGCTCAAATTCCTATGCTTTAGTTTCTTACTTCTGTATAGTTATTTTCTTTTTTAGGGGGGATACGGTACTGGGAACTATTTTTTTCTTAATATAGCAATTGAACCTTTCGTTCAGTTGAACTGTTGTTAATAAAATAGTAATGGTTCCAACTATTCCATGTTTTTGGTATGAAAACATCAAATAGGGGTTTTCTCCCTGCCTCCCTCCTGCACCACTCCCCACCCACCCCGTCTTTCTTTCTCTCTCTCTTTGCAGTCCTGGGAATTGAACCCAGTGCCCATATAGTAGGCAAGTGCTCTATCACTGAGTTACATGCCCAGCCCTAATAGCAGTTTTTAAAATTCCCACTTAGAAGAATATTATAAAAAGCAATAGACTAGGAGACTAGAAACTAAGGTTATATGGTGCTGTGTCTTTCTCAAGCTAGTTATGTAGCCTTGGGCACATCACTTAACCTTCCTGAACCTAGATTTACTCATCTCTAAAATGTGAGGGTTTTATTGCTCTTTAAAAAATTTTTAAATTAACTTTTTCAAAAATTTGAAATATTTTAAATATACAGAAAAGTGTAAAGTATGAAATAATAAATCTTATGTATGGAACCACCAGATGTTAACATTTTAGCATATTTGCTTTGGTATTTTTAAGAAATATATTTCAGATGCAATAAAAACTTCCAATCTCAGTCCTCTTACTTTTTCCCAAAGCCAAACACTCTTTTGAATTTGGTGTTTATTATTCTCTAGTATGTTCTAACAGTTTTAGTATGCATGTATATGTTTTCTTTAAACAATACAAGTAGTTCTGCATGTTTAAAATGTTATGCAGGGGCTGGGCTGTAGCTCAGTGACAGCGCTTGCCTTACATGCATGAGTCACAGGGTTCGATCCTCAGCACTACATAAAAATAAATAAATAAAATAAAGATATTGCGTCTATCTACAACTAAAAAAATAAAATGTTATGCATATGGTATCATACAGTTCGTTCAACATTTGTTGTTGGTGCTTGGTTTGTAAACATTTTTAGGTTAAGGAAGTTATATTTACAGTTTGTGGATTTTCTTGTTTTTGTTTTATTTGCTATACTAATGATTGAACCCAAGAGTTCAATCTCTGAGCTACATCCCCAGATCTTTTCATTTATTTTGAGACAGGGTCTCAATAAATTGTGCAGGCTGACTTCAAACTTGGAATCCTCCTGCAGCAGCCTCCTGAGTAACTGGGATTATAGGCATTCATCACTGCACCCAGCTGAGTTTATTGTTTTTGTTGTTTCTTTTAAAATTATAAGTGGGCACTGAATTTTGCTAGATGCCTTTTCTGTATCTATTGAGATGATTATATGGTTTTCTCCTTGAGTCTTTAGTAATCTGGTGTATTCCATTACTAAACTTTCTAGTGATTAACTATTATCATTCCTGGGATATAATCATACAAGTTAAAAGCCAGAAAGAACATCCTAATCAATGTTCCAGTGATCCATGGTTGATTGAATCCATGGATGTGGAACTCACAGATATGAAGGGTTGACTATATTTGGAATGAAAAAGTGGTTATTTTGTCTAGGTAGGTGGAATTGTTTTCCCTTTTCTTTCTTTCCTGTAGTATTGCTAATGAACTCTACACCAGAGTTACTATGTTTACATTATATCCTAATCAATTTAGGATGTTCTTTCTGGCTTTTAACTTGCATGATTTCCACAGCTCTTTGTGAAGGTAGGGAAATACAGCTCATTAACTTTTTTTCTGTTTCTCTTTATAGGATGTTTTTCAGTGATGTGATTGAAAATACTATGAAGGAGTTACAAGATTCAGGCACTTTCACAACTCTCCTGCAAACTTTGAGCAAAGAAAGAGAAAACAAAATGCATTTCTATGATGTCATTGCCAGGTGAAAGTAATGTTATGATTTTTTTGCTTTGCTTTGCTTTATTTGTTTTTTTATATGGGATCTTGCTATGTTGTACAGACTGGCCTCAAGTGCCTGGGTTCAAGTGGTGGTCCTGCCTCAGCCTCCTGAATAGCTGGGACTGCAAACTATTCCGGTAGTGTGCCTACCAAGCCTCACTCAGAAGCTCTTGATTTCTAAAACAAACCATGTATATACTTTCCAGAGAAGATATAACTGAATAAGTGAGAAATTTGGATTCTATTCCTAGCTTATCTGGGATAATAACTCAGATTTCTTGGGAGCCTTAGTTATCTGAATCTATAATAAATCAAGGATATTCTCCCTCCTATAGTAATCTCTCTCTCTCTCTCTCTCTCTCTCTTTCCTTTTTTCTTTTTCTTTTTTTTGTGATTGAAACCAGAAGTGCTCTACCACCAAACTACATTCTCAATCCTTTATTTTTTTTTAATTAAATCCAGGGGTTTCTACAACTGAGCTATATCCTAAGCCCTTTACTTTTTATTTTCAAATAGGGTCCTACTTAATTGCCCAGGCTGGCCTTAAACTTGCAATCCTCCTGTTTCAGCCTCCTGAGTCACTGAAATCACAAACATGCAGCACTGTGCCTGAGACTGAGTTCACTGAAAAATCTTTGATTAAATAACAAGTTTATGGGCTGGGGCTGTAGCTCAGTGGCAGAGTGCTTGCCTAGCATGTGTGAGGCACTGGGTTCAATCCTCAGCACCACATGTAAATAATAAATGAATAAAATAAAGATCCATCAATAACTAAAAAAAATACTTATAAAAAAATAACAAGTTTATGCTAGGGCTATGGTATTGTTGTAGGGACAGACGAGGCAAGATAACGGATAGGAAACAGGAAGCAGATTTATTTGACTACAGTTGGTTCAGAGGGTACAGCTTTCACTGTAATCAGTTGATTCCCCTAAACCCCAAGTTCAGGCAGTTTCAGAAGTTTATACCCAGCGTATAAGGGGAGGGGCTTAGAAGTTCACAGTCTGCAGAAGTTCACACAAAAGCAGCTTTTTCTTTAATGTTTTGGGTAAGTTAACACTTCAAGGATAGCACCTGAGAAGGGGAGAGCTTCTTTTCTCCTTTTCCTCCCCTAGCAGCTGTTATCATGGAGCCCAATTAGTAACATCTCTTATCTCTGAAATGTAAACATCTTTGTGAAGCTCAGGCTCCAGGCCAGAGGCCTTGTCAAAGGAACTGTCCTTCCTGTTACACTTTGCATTTACACACCCACTTCCCACTTAAAAAACAAAAACAAACAAACAAAAAAAAACTTTTGTAAACCATTATATTGTTACTACACTAGATAGTCCAAAAATGTTTTTGAAAAACTAGTAAGGGGGCATTCAACACCTGGAGTGCTGATTTGTTTTAGGCTAGTGGCCAAGACAGACATAGCAACAGGAAATAGGAACTTTAACTACATTGAACTCTTTGGTAGAGATTTTTTTGCTAATAGTCCTGAGATCAGTTAGGTGAAGATTTCTGAAGAAGCTTAATTAAGACTTTCTGTGGAGTAGGGGGTGCCACTATAGTATAGCTCCTTGATATAGCACTTGACTAACATGTACACAGCCCTGGGTTTTATCCCAAGCATCAGAAAACAATAAAACAAACAAAAAAGCAAATGCATACCAGGAGAAGTTTTCTTTTACAGAAACTTTCACTGTACCAAAGATTTTTATGCTTTAAGAATATTTCACACAAGGCTGGGGGTATAGCTCAATGGTAGAGCACATGCTTAGCATGTGTGATGCCTTGGGTTCAGTTCCCAGCATCTCTCTCAAAAACAAAACAAAACAAAATCAACACATTTAAGTTCTTTGGGACTATAATAAAATTCCTTTCTATGAGTCCATATATCTTAACATCTGCAAGGGCTTGATTCCAGGATCCCCAGTGGATACCAAAACTGTAGTTGCTCAAATTCATTGTATGAATGACCTATATTTACATATAACCAATGCACATTCTCTCATGTATTTTGATCATCTCTAGATTACTTATTATAACTAATATAAAATAAATGTTATATACCTAGTTATTATTATTATTATTATTTTTGGTACTAGGGATTGAACTCAGGGGTACTCGACCACTGAGCCACATCCCCAGCCCTATTTTGTGTTTTATGCAGAGACAGGGTCTCACTGAGTTGCTTAGCGCCTCGCCATTGCTGAGGCTGGCTTTGAACTCGCGATTCTCCTGTCTCAGCCTCCCTAAGTACTAGGATTACAGGCTTGCGCCACCGCGCCCGGCTTATACCTAGTTATTATATTGTTTAAGGAATAAAGGCAAAAAAAAGTTTGTACATGTTCAATACTGCCCCTCCCCACTTTGGTACTGGGGTTTGAACCCAGGGGCACTTTACCACTGAGTTACAGAGTCTCACTAAGTTACTAGGGCCTCACTAAATTGCTGAGGCTGACCTTGAACTTGCAATCCTCCTGCCTCAATCTCCTGAGTCACTAGGATTACAGGTTTGCAGCACTGTGCCTGGCTTCTTATTTTTATATTGTTTTGTCATTTTGTTTATTTGAAACCTAAATACTGGGATTTCTAGAGAAAAGCAAAATTCTGTTTCTCAGGATAACCTGAGAATCAGTCACACAAAATAGTTAAATTCTCAGGTCTAGTGTTTAACAATACTGAGTTTAAACCATGTCTGTTATTTACTAATTTTGTGACTATGGAAAGTATATTAATTCAGGTGCCCTGAGAAATAGAGGTCAAGATGGGATTATTTATGCAAAGATGTTATCAGGGGAAACACCTGTGTGAGAGAAATGGGGGTTGGGGAATCTTCAGATCCAATGCAAGACTGACCCCAAGTGAAGGAGAGGGAAATCTGTATGGAAAAGATCACTGGGCACTCTAAAGGTGGTTTGGCAAGGTCATCAAGGAGCGCTTGAGCAAAGTCAACCATTAGAGAAGTCCTGGCTCTCCCAGGAAAGGCCTGCCCTGGCATCTCTGCCACACTCAGTAATTGGCTTAGCTCCTTCTTTGGGAAGTGTGACTCTAGAATACACACAATGAAGAATTTCAGAGCTTGGAAGCTGGGACCTGTTCACATGAACTCCCTAAAGTTGGAGGTCTGTGAGGTACATTTTTGTGCCCACCATAGCAAAGATAGGAATAATGTTATACTCTCTCCTAAGATTATTCTGAGATAAGAATATATAATTAAAGTATTCAGAATAGAAGAGATCCTCTGTTTTCTCTTCCTTTTCCTTGTCTTGTTCATTTTTTCTCAGCAGCAACTATTTTAAATACAGTACTGATAAGCCAGAAAATCTACAAATTTATGAAAAAAAAACATAGTCTTTTAGAAAAGTGTTATGAAAGTATACTCCATGGACTAGCACCAGTAGCATTGCCTGAACTCATTAGAGATGCAAATTCCAGGGTCTCATCCCAGGACTACTGAGTAAGACTCTCTGGAGGAACTCAGAGAATCTGCTTTGAATTTCCTGGTGATCCTAGTACATACTACAGTTGAGAAGCCTTGCCCTAAACACAAAATGTTCTTTTTTCTTCTAGGGAGGAAAAAGGAAAAAAACAGATAAAATCCCTTCAAAAACAGCTAATTAATGTCAAAAAAGAACGCCAAGCTGAAGTACAGGTAAGAATTACCTGGAAAAATACAAAAAGTACCTATAAAAAGTACCTGGCAAATATAAAATCAGAGAGGGTGGTAAGCAATTTTCAGGGAACTTAAAGATTATATCTTTTTTTAAAGGTATTTAACCTTTATTTATTTGCTGTTTATTTATTTATTTTTTTAAATGTGGTGCTGAGGATCGAACCCAGGGCCTTATCCATCCTAAGCAAGTACTCTACCACTGAGCCATAACCCCAGCCCTAAAGATCATATCTTGGGAGCTTGGCATACACGGTTATAACCCTAGCAACTCGGGAGGCTAAGTAAGGCAGGAGGATTGCAAGTTGGAGATCAGTATCAGCAACTTATTGAAACATTGTCTCAAAAATTAAAAAGGGCTGGCTATGTAGCTCAGTGGTAGAGTGCCCTGGTTTCAAAAGAAACAAAAGTCCTTATGTTTATAGGTTGAAGACTCAACATTAGAAAGATGTCAGTTTTTCCAAAATCAATCTACAAATTGATTTTCATCTCAGTTAGAATCCTGACTGAATTTTATGTTATTTCATCTTATTTTTCATTTGTTTCTTAGAAACTTGATAAAGTGATCCTAAAATTTATAAAGAAATGCTAAGGCTAGAGTTGGGCACAGTGATACATACCTATAAACCCAGCAACTCTGGAGGCTAAGACAGGAGGATCACAAGTTCAAGACCAGCCTCAGCAATGCAGCAAGGACCTAAGTACTTAGTGAGAACCTGTTTCAAAAAAAATAAAAAAGGCTGGTGCTCTAGCTCAGTGGCAAATCACCCCTGGGTTCAGTCCTCAGTACTGAGGGGTGGGGGAGTGGAGACAAGAAAGAAAGAAAAGTAAGGGATAAAAAACAGTCAACAGTATTGAAGAAGAACAAGGCAAAAGGACTTATTTTCTTGAATTTTCAGAATTATTATACAGTTGCACTAATTAAAACAGCATATTTATGAAAAAGAACCAAAACAAAACAAAACAAAAAAACCTAGCATTTATCAGTGCAAGAACTGACAGAGCAATGGTACAGAATATAAAGAAAACCATGACGGATTTGTGACAGGTTGGTGTAGTGGCACTTCCTCCTCCACAAAAAATCTTAAGCTTTTCCAGAGACCCTCACCATAACTGTTCTTAGACTATCAGCAAGAATTTCTGCAACAGAGTTTTCAGGTGGGAGGTGTGTTGCAGAAGCAGGATATTATAAGAAAGACTAATCCAAGATCTCTACAGAGGAGTTTGCATTTTTGTATTTAGGCCTGGGTTCAGTGCCCAGAACAGTGAAAAAAGCTGCTTTCATATGGACTTCAACAGATTGTGAGCCTCTGAGCCCCTCCCCCTACACACTAGGTATAAAGTTCTGAAAATTTCTGAACTTGGAGTTCAGAGGGATTGATAGACTGTGGCAAAAGCCCCGCCTCTGAACTTGGCTGCAACCAATAAACCTGCTTTCTGATAATTCC
This sequence comes from Geosciurus inauris, assembly GCA_004024805.1. Lineage (NCBI taxonomy): Eukaryota > Metazoa > Chordata > Mammalia > Rodentia > Sciuridae > Geosciurus > Geosciurus inauris. Next base: position 185,346 of record PVHX01000792.1, on the reverse strand, counting down.
TCAGTATCCAACCTTGTCTGTCCCATAATAATGGTACAACAGTGCAGTGGCAGACGGTATTTTTAATAAATAATGCCAAAGAAATTGCACACCTGTATGGAAAGAAATTAGACTTTCCTCTGACCTGATGCCATACACAAAAATCAATTCCATATCATATATGTATTAGTCAGGGTTCTCTAGAGGAACAGAGTCAACAGGAAGTACAATTACAAAAAGGGGATTTACTATTGGCTTACAACCAGAAGCTGGATAGTCCACAATGGCCATCTGCAGGCTGGAGAACCAGAGGAACCAGTAGCTGCACAATCCAAGAGGCTGAAGCCTCAGAATAATAGGGATCAACAGTGCTACCCTAGTCCGAGACCAAATGCTTCTGGAAACTCCTTGGAGAATCATTGGCAGAGTCTGCTTTAGAAGAGTGAAGGAATGGGCTGGGGATATAGCTCAGTTGGTAGAGTGCTTGCCTTGCATGCACAAGACCCTGGGTTTAATCCTCAGCACCACCAAAAAAAAAAAAAAGAGTGAAGCAGCTCTAGTCAAGAAGCCATTCATCAAACTTGTATCTGCGGCTGCTTCTTTGTTCTTCCAACTTTTATTCCATCCAAGCCATCATCCGAGTGGATGGTGCTGCCCATGCTTAGAAAAGTTCTCTCTTTCAGTTGCTATCCCACATGCCAATCATTCCTAGACTTTTAAAAAATTTATTCTAATTAGGTATACATGACAGCAGAATGCATTTTGATTCATTGTACACAAATGGAGCACAATTTTTCAGTTCTCTGGTTGTACACAGTGTAGAGTTACTCCATATGTGCAGTCATACATGTACCTAGGGTATTTTTGTCCATCTCATTCCACCATCTTCCCTGCCCCCATGTCCAATTCCCTTCTTCCCCTTTGACCAAAGTTTCTCCATTCTTGCCATGCCCATTCCCTATTATGGTTCAGCATCCATTTGTCAGAGAGAACATTCGGCATTTGTTTTTTTGGGACTTACTTCACTTAGCATGATGTTCTCTAACTCCATCCATTTACCTGCAGATGCCATAATTTTATTCTCTTTTAATGCTGAGGAATATTCCATTGTGTATATATGCCACAGCTTCTTTATCCATTTATCTGTTGAAGGGCATCTGTGTTGGTTCTACAGTTCAGCTGTTGTGAATTGAGCTGCTATAAACTTTAAAGTGGCTGTGTCATTGTAGCATGCTGTTTTTAAATCCTTTGGGTATAGACTAAGGAGTGAGATAGCTGGGTCAAATGGTGGTTCCATTCCAAGTTTTCTGAGGAATCTCCATACTGCTTTCCAGATTGGTTGTAGCAATTTGCAGTCCCGCCAGCAATGTTTGAGTGTGACTTTTCCCCACATCCTCGCCAACACTTACTGTTGTTTGTATTCTTGATAACTGCCATTCTGACTGGCATGAGATGAAATCTTAGAGTAGTTTTGGTTTGCATTTCTCTAATTGCTAGAGAATTGAACATTTTTTCATATGTCTGTTGATCGATTGTATATCTTCTTCTGAGAAGTGTCTGTTCAGCTCCTTAGCCCATTTATTGATTGGATTGTTTGTTTTTTTGGTGTTAGTCTTTTGAGTCTTTTTGTATCCTGGAGATCAGTGCTGTATCTGATTTGTGTGTGGCAAAGATTTGTTCCCAGAATGTAGGCTCTCTGTTCACCTCACAGATTGTTTCTTTTGCTGAAAAGAAGCTTTTTAGTTTGAATCCATCTCATTTATTGATTATTGCTTTTGTTTCTTGTGCATTAGAAGTCTTGTTAAAGAAGTTGAGGCCTATCCGATATGAAGATTTGGGCCTACTTTTTCCTCGGTTAAGCATAGGGTGTCTGGTCTAATTTCCAGGTCCTTGATCCACTTTGAGTTGAGTTTTATGCATGATGAGAGATAGGGGTTTAGTTTCATTTTGCTGCATATGGATTTCCAGTTTTCCCAGCACCATTTGCTGAAGAGGCTCTTTTCTCCAGTATATGTTTTTGGCACCTTTGTCGAGTATGAGATAACTGTACTTATGTGGGTTTGTCTCTGTGTCTTCTATTCTATGCCATTGGTCTACATGTCTATTTTGGTGCCATGCTGCTTTTGTTTTTATAGCTTTGTAATATAGTTTAAGGTCTTGTATTGTGATGCCTCCTGCTTCACTCTTCTTGCTAAGGATTTCTTTGGTTATTCTGAGTTTCTTAGTTTTCCAAGTGAATTTCATGATTGCTTTTTCTATTTCTATAAGGAATGATGTTGGAATTTTAATTGGAGTCACATTGAATCTGTATGATACTTTGGGTAGTATGGTCATTTTGACAATATTGATTCTGCCTATTCAAGAGCATGGCAGATCTATCAATCATTTAAGGTCTTCTTCAATTTCTTTCTTTAGTGTTCTGTAGTTTTCATTGTAAAAGTCTTTCACCTCTTTTATTAAATTGATTCCCAAGTATTTTTTTGAGGCTACTGTGAATGGGTTAGTTTTCATAATTTTTCTTTCAGAGGATTCATTATTATTATTATTATTATTATTATTATTATTATTTGGTACCAGGGATTGAACTCAGTGGCATTCAACCACTGAGTCACATCCCCAGCCCTATTTTGTGTTTTATGTAGAGACAGGGTCTCACTGAGTTGCTTAATGCCTCGCCATTGCTGAGGCTGGCTTTGAACTTGCGATTCTCCTGTCTCAGCCTCCCTAAGTGCTGGGATTACAGGCTTGTGCCACTGTGCCTGGCTAGAGGATTCATTATTGATGTATAGAAATGCATTTGATTTATGAATATTGTTTTTATATCCTGCTACTTTGCTGAATTCACTTATTAATTCTAGAAGTTTTCTCTAAGTAAAGAATCATGTCATCAGCAAATAATGATAGTTTAAGTTCTTCTTTTCCTATTTGTATCCCTTTAATTTCTTCTGTCTGTCTAACTGCTCTGGCTAGAGTTTCAAGGACTATGTTGAGTAGAAGTGGTGAAAGAGGGCATCCCTGACTTGTTCCCATTTTTAGAGGGAATGTTTTCAATTTTTTCCCATTTAGGATGATGTTGGCCTTTGGTTTAGCATAGAAAGCTTTTACAATGTTGAGGTATGTTCCTATTATCCCTAGTTTTTCTAGTGTTTTGAACATGAAGAGGTGCTGTGTTTTGTCAAATGCTTTCTCAGCATCTATAGAGATAATCATATGATTCTTGTCTTTAAGTCTATTGATGTGATGAATTACATTTATTGATTTCTGTATGTTGAACCAATCTTGCATATCTGGGATGAAACTCACTTGATCATGGTGCACTATCTTTTTAATGTTTTTGTATGTGATATGCAAGAATTTTATTGAGAATTTTTGCAGTCATGTTCAGCCTTTAAAATATATATATATTTTTAGAGACAGGGTCTTGCTGAGTTGCTTAGAGCCTTGCTAAATTGCTGAAGCTGGCTTGACCTTGAACTTGCAATCCTCCAGCCTCAGCCTCCTGAGGATTAGAGGTGTCCACCAGTGTACCTGGCTAGTTATTTGTGTCTTAGTTGATATATTTTTCAGTTGTAGAATTTTCATCTAGTTATTGTTTATAGTTTTTATTTATCTGCTTAGATTTTCTATCCTTTTATTTATTATGAGCATATTTCCCCTTTATTGAGCTTGTAGAAAATCCTTATCTGCTGATTCCAGTTTTGGGACGTTTCAAAGTTAATCTCTGATTATTAAAATTTTTTTTAAAATTTTTTAAAAATTAAAAAAAATTTTAGTTGTAGATGGGCACAATACCTTTATCTTATTTATTTATTTTTATGTGGTACTGAGGATTGAACCCAGTGCCTCACATATGCTAGGCAAGTGCTCTGCCACTGAGCTATAACCTCAGCCCTCTGTTGATTATCTTTCTTGAGAATAGTTCACATTTTCATCATCTTCAATGTGGAGTAATTTTGTAATATGTTGTAGACTGAAGAGATGTTATATTGTGGAGACTCTGCATTCTATTCCATCCCCCAAGAGCATGTTGACAATTTTATTTTAGCAGGTACTTAAATTGGTCGAATTCAAACTGAAAATTCTCTCTTGCTTACAGAGGGCATCCGCTGAAATCTTAGCTCAGTTCTTTTATCCTTCCAGAGCTGCCTGCGTTCTTCCTGATACATTTGGGATGAGTGTATAAACAGAATTTTGTGTTTCCTTTCTCTGGATTAGGTTTATTTTCCTTTCAGTTTTTTTTTTTTTAATATTTTTTAGTTGTAGATGAACACAATGTCTTTATTTTATTGCTTTGTATGTGGTGCTGAGGATCGAACCCAGGGCCTCATGCATGCGAGGCAAGCGCTCTACCACTGAGCTACAATCCCAGCCCCTTCCTTTCAGTTTTATTCTCACCTTTCAGAGGCTGTGATTGCCCCCAAATCTGCCCTGTTCTTCAGTCTAAAGCTGTTTGATGTGCATTCTCCCTCACCCCACCTTAGTGCTGACAATGGTCTAATAAAGGTCATGAAAGCGGGAACTCGTCCTATGCTATTTCCTTCTTACAAGTGTCTATTCTATTACAGAGTATGCCTGCTTTTGTACATTCTCTTATGCTTTTGTTATTTCCTTTCTTATTGTTTTCAGAGTTTATATTTATTAACTGTATGAGGGTCATTCTGATAGAAGCTTAGTAGCAAAAGTAAAAATGGAACTTTTAAAGAATCAATTGGGAGACAGAGCTTGAGGTACATAAGGGACTAAAGAAGGCCAGTATAGTTGAAGTTTGGAGAGAAATGCAGAGGGCGGCCTCAGATGAGGGTAGATGGGGAATTAGCCAGCAGATTATGGAGAGCCTTTAGGCTATGCTCTTCTGGGCAAACGTCATCAGTGGACAAAATATAAATGGAGGAGGCACATTATTATTATTATTATTATTATTATTTTTGGTACTGGGGATTGAACTCAGGGTCACTCAATCACTGAGCCACATCCCCAGCCCTATTTTGTGTTTTATGTAGAGACAGGGTCTCACTGAGTTGCTTAGTGCCTTGCCATTGCTGAGGCTGGCTTTGAACTCCTAATTCTCCTGTGTCAGCCTCCCTAAGTGCTGGGATTATGGGCTTGCGCCACCACACCCGGCTTTATTTATATCTTGAGACAAGGTCTTGCTAAGTTGCCCAGGCTGGCCTTGAATTTGGTGATCCTGCTGCCTCAGCCTTCCTGTCAATGGGATTATAAGTGTGTGCCACCATGCCCAGCCTGACCTAGTGTTTCTTAAGGCAGTTGCCTTTACCTCGTTGTCCTGCCTTTAGCACATGCAATAAACCTTTCCAATGTTGGAGCTGTCTGAAATATTTAGCATTGAGGAGGTATTATCAAATAGGAAGCCAAGGAGGAGTTATTTTCCTAGACCAATTGGGTGGGGTTGAGGGGAATACACATACACACGCGCGCATACACACACACACACACACACACACATTCTCTAAGATAGAGGCCTGAGCCTTTAAGAAACTTGGTCAATGAAAAAAATTTCTTTTTTTAAAAAATATTTTTTAAGTTGTAGACAGACATAATACCTTTATATTATTTATTTATTTTTATATGGTGCTGAGGATCGAGCCCAGTGCCTCACACGTGCTAGGCAAGTGCCCTACCACTGAGCCACAACCCCTGCCCCAAGAAGAGTTCTTTATTTACTCCAGGTTTGCCATGATGTTTGAATCTAGCTATAGTGACCATGAAGGTTATGATCCCATTCCTACTCCTTTTGGTTGGTTATAAAAGGAACCAATGGTTACAAAACTGGGTATTCTGGAACCCTAAATGTTATTGCAATAGTAAGAGACATTTTCCCAGTATATTTACTGATTTTGAATACAAACCATTGCCCTTTCGACTCTTTTAGTGCCCTACTTTTATTTTAGTGCTTAATGAAAACATCTTATACCTCCTTCTTAGTAGGAGGTAATCATGGAAATTTGCTCCTCAGACCTGGGCTCACATGAATGTCTACTGGGTGCCTCTAAGCCAGCACAGCACTATTAATTCCTTGCGCTTTATTCTTCACTTCACCCACTGCCATGGTCATTGAAGATACTCTGGAAAGCTCAGTGCTCTAGGAAGCTTTGCCTGATATATTAGAACGGACCCGAACTACTCCACCCTCTATACCAGGATTTGTTTTCCCCTGGCCTCCCTATTACTAACTTTGCATGTTACCTAGCTCTTTTCCTCACTTACTCCCCCACTTTTTAAAAAAAAAAATTTTTTTTTAGTCTTAAATGGCCACAACATCTTTATTCATTTTTTTATTTTTGTGTGGTACTGAGGATCGAACCCAGTGCCTCACATGTGGGAGGCAAGTGCTCTACCACTGAGCCACAACCCCAGCCCCAGTCCCTCACTTTTTTGCACTCTTTGAAGACTACTTCCTTTTTCTTTTTCTTTTGGCTAGATATAGAATGAGTACCAGAGAGAGTAGATTGAGATGACTGTGATGATATCTAGGCTTTAAAGTGGGTTAAAGAAATTAAAGATAGAAACATACTCACTAAATTTGTAGCTTCAAGCTGAAAAGTAATAAGTAATGGACATCATTGTAATGTTGATTATGAGAACACTGAACTAGTCAGGCACGGTGGTACATGCCTGTAATCCCAGCGGCTCAGGAGGCTGAGACAGGAAGATCACAAGTTCAAAGCTAGCCTCTCAGCAACTTACTAAGGCCCTAAGAACTTAGTGAGACCCTGTCTCTAAATAAAAAGGGCAAGGAATGTGGCTCAGTGGTTAAGTGGCTCTGAGTTCAATTCCTAGTACCAAACAAAAACAAAAACAAACAAATGAAAAACACTGAAATGACTCTAACAAGATGTAAAGGTGAACCTGAAGTCCTGATTATGATTAGGAACACTATAAATTTGTAATTATGAACACCCAACTTGTCAGTTTTGTTTTTTTGTTTTTTTGTACTAGGGATTAAACTCAGGGGCACTCAACCACTGAGCCACATTCCCAGCCCTATTTTGTGTTTTATTTAGAGATAGGGTCTCATTGAGTTGCTGAGGCTGGCTTTGAACTTGCAATTCTCCTGTCTAAGCCTCCCAAAGTGCTGGGATTATAGCGTGCACCACCGCGTCCGGCCCAACTTGTCTTCAACCATTTCTTTAGATGCTTAACCAAGTTGGTTATGAATACTTAAGTGTAGGACCTCACTACTAGCTGTTGTAGGAACAGCAATTTTAAAAGGTCCCTGCTTTCTCTGTCTTTTCTAGATTTTTTTTTTAATTTTTTTTTTAGTTGTAGATGGACACAATGTCTTTATTTTATTGCTTTGTATGTGGTGCTGAGGATTGAACCCAGGGCCTCACGCCTGCAAGGCAAGCGCTCTACCACTGAGCTACAATCCCAACCCATCTTTTCTAGATTTTTAAGTCTTCTTTCACAATGGTGCTTTTTTTTAAAAAATATTTTTTTATTTGTTGATGGGTGTTTATTTTATTCATTTGTTATTTATATGTGGTGCTGAGGATTGAACCCAGTGCCTCACGCATGCTAGGCACGCGCTCTACCACTGAGCTACAGCCCCAGCCCAACACAATGGTGCTTTCAATGGCTTTTCATTAGTCTTAACAAATAGACAACATATTACCACAAAATATTGTGAAATATTGGAATGCTTTCTTTTTTTAATTACTGCAGTTAGTGGCACTGAATGCTCCCCTGCCCTCTGTTGTGGTTAGACATCTACAACATCGTGCACAGTTTTAGGTATCACATTTAAGAAGTTTACTCAGAGGTATTCAGTCAAAGCAGTAAGGTGTGTAGAAGTTTTATTACAGAAAGCAAATGTTTTAGTCAGCTGTTTCGCCATTGTAACTAAAAGACCCAACCAGAACAATTGTAGAGGAGGAACAGTTTATTTGGGGGCTCATGGTTTCAGAGGTCTCAATCCACAGACAGCAGGCTCCATTCCTTGGGGCTCAAGGGGAGGCTGAACATCATGGTGGAAGAGTGTGGTGGAGGGAAGTGGCTCACATGATGATCAAGAAGCAGAGAGAGAGACTGCACTTGCCAGATACAAATATATACCCCAAAGTCACACCCCAATTCCCACCTTCTCTATCCATACTCCACCACCTTCAGTTACCACTCAGTTAATCCCTATCAGGGGATTAATTCACTGATTGGGTTAAGACTCTTACAACCCAATCATTTCTCCTCTGAACCTTCTTGTATTGTCTCACACATGAGCTTTTGGGGGACACCTCACATCCAAACCACAACAGTAAGGTAAAAGGACATTGGTATTGGTATTCTCTTGGGAAAGGGAGTAGTTGAAATGGAAATGAAAACTGGGTAGACTGGAGCCAGAAACTTAAGAAATTTGGATTTGATTGTCTCCTTTGCATCTCAGAATGACAGACTGTTTTAGAGACTGTTTTTTTTTTTTTTTAAATTTTTTGTTTAGTTGTAGATGGACACAATGTCTTTATTTTACTGCTTTGTATGTGGTGCTGAGGATCGAACCCAGGGCCTCACGCATGCGAGGCAAGCGCTCTACCGCTGAGCTACATTCCCAGCCCTTAGAGACTGTTTTAATAGGCTTTTATGGAATAAGTCATTATTCTTAGTCATAGATAGACAAATATAAATATCAATTTAATATGGAACTGTATTTTTGGGTAGCTTTTATCACTTTTATAGACCTCATCCCCATTTTCCTTTTGTTTTCCAACCCAAGAGGCAATCAAATTCCAACTTCTCCAGATAACAGATTCCAACATTTCCAGAATCAATGCTCTCTCTTTTCTACTTTATGTTTAATTATGAAAACAGATACCATCATTAAAAGCCTTTGGCTCACAATATCATGGCAGCCATCAGAGCCTTATGAACTCTAATTGGTTGACTGCTTCTTTCCATTACTAAGTTATGTTTCTCTGAATTCAAATAACAAGTCCAGAAGACCAGGTCTGAAGGAATTTTGGAATTTGGAATTTGGATTTGTATTTAAAGTTCGGTCTGCCACAAAAACCTGCAGCTATGCTGCATTAGTCCATGGACCTTGATCATTGGGAAAGCTCCAGATTCCATGGACAGTCAGAGCTACAAGTTGTAATGAAGGCAGATCTTTTCTTAGTGAAAATGTTAAAAAGAACTTATTTATTTAGGTGGTGCTGAGGATCGAATCCAGGGCCTCATGCATGCTAGGCAAGCACTCTACCATTGAGCTACATTCCTGGCCTTTAAAAGAATTTATGTAACACAAGACTCAGCTGAAACCCACTGCTTCTTGGCTGGCTCTTGTTGCACAGTAGGAAAATGAGGCAATGAAATGGCACTTCAGTGCCATTAGTATAAAATCATGATCAAGTCATACTCACTAGCTAATTAGTATTTTATATCTTACTCTGTGCTTCCACACTGTCACCATGGAGGGCCATAAAAATATTTGTGCAAAATAGCAATACAGAAAGGAAATCAGTAACCAGAGGCTCAAGGCAACAGCATTAAAACCAGATGCCTTTGGCTTGGCATAGCCAATGTTGTATGAACTTAAAAGTTATATAATGAAATACTTTCTGTTTGCCATGGGCAGAAGCTTCTAGACTCTGCTTTTCTAATCTTCCAATTGTTACTTTGAAAGTATTAGATTTTGTGAAAAACAAAACTATAGTTAGTTATGTGGGCTTAGCTTTTCTGGAAGAGTCTGCATGTCTGTAAGTGATGTGTGAGCTGGGCTGGAGGAAGATCTAGGGATTAAATAGTTTAAAAGACTCCTGTTGGTGAAGGAGTGAAACCATCTTATTTCACCTTAACACGAGTCTAGAGATTCAAACCTCATTATTGACTGCCATACAATTTGGAAATAGAAGGGAGGGAAAGCTAGAAAAGAAGAAAAAAAAATGAGCCCAAAGAGATAGTGGTTAAAATTCATTTAATAAACATTTACAGAACATCTAAGTTGTGCCAGGCCCTAAGCAAGATTTTACAGATAAGAAAGTAGGCTTAGAGAGGTTAAAGAATTTATTACAATCCTACAGTTTATAAAACAACATAAATTACTGAGACATATTATTCTCTGCCAGGGACACCTGTGTCCTGGGCGTGGTTCTGTTATGTTGGAATAATAATTATACAGATAGAATAATTATATAGAATAACATCAAGAAGTCAGACAAGGGGCTGGGGCTGTAGCTCAGAGGTAGAGTGCTTGCCTGGCATGTGTGAGGCACTGGGTTTGAGCCTCAGCACCACATATAAATAATAAATGAATAAAATAAAAATCCATCAACAACTAAAAAAATAAAATATTTAAAAAAAAGAAGTCAGACAAAATAATGTGAAAGATTGTTTTCTGATTAATCTTAGGGACCTATGATCCTTTTAACTGTTCGCTTTTCATTATGGATGATTTTGATCAATTTCTGCTTTGTTTCTTTTTCCAGTGTTTACTTAGAACTAATTCTATCCAGCTTACATGGTAAGGTTGTTGCTATCTAGAGAAAGAGATCTTTGATGAATTCATGCATCCCTACCCTACTCCCACAGGATCTTGCTGTGTTGCTCAGGCTGGCCTCAAACTCCTGATCTCAAGCAATCCTCATGCCTCATCCTCCTGAAAAGCTGGGATAGAGGTGTGCACCACAAAGCCTGGCTTAGTCATACATTTTTATAAATAGTTTTATATTTGCTTGTTATACTATCAGCTAAATCTGATCACCTCTCTGTGAAGTTGCTCACACTTTGATTCTTTTGAAACTGTTGTTACATCCCTGACTAGAACCTTTCCAAGGATTCCCATGCACTTGGAATAAAACCTAAATTTCTTACTAAGAGCCTCTGAGGTCCTGATTGGTTTAGTCTTACCTACCTCTCCAATTTCATTTTGTCCCACTCTAAATCCTTATTGAAAGGTTTTCTTTCCGTTCTTGAAATGTGTCCAGGTCTTGACTGTCTCAGGACTTTGGAGTACACTTTTCTTGTTTTTGGAATTCCTCTTGGCTCCATTTTTCGTGTGAGGAACTTATTTATCCATCATGTGTCAGAACAAATACAGCCTCTCAGAGAATCCTCCTCAGGCTATCCAGTCTAACAGGTCTCTCTTGTTTTCTCCCATAGCCTTTACCTTTTTTTTCTTTTTTTTCAAGAAGATTTTTTTAAACCTTTATTTATTTATTTATGTATTTTGTATGTGGTGCTGAGGATGGAACCCAGTGCCTCACACGTGCGAGGCAAGTGCTCTACCACTGAGCCACAACTCCAGCCCCTGCCCTTTCTTTCATACCACTTTGCACTCATTTAAATAAGTTTACACATGTTTATTTCCTTTTAACCGTATATTCCCCATTAGACTCTAAACTCCAATAGTCAGGCATGGTGGCACATACCTGTAATCTCAGAGACTTAGGAGGCTGAGGCCTGAGGATCAAGGTCAGCTGCAGCAGTTTATCAAGTCCCTAAGCAACTTAGCAAGACCCTATCTCAAAATAAAAAATAAAAAGGGCTGGGGATGTAACTCTGTGGTAAATCACCCCTGGGTTAAGTCCTCAGGAAAAAACAAAGAAACAAAAAACTCTTAAGTTCTAGGAGGGCAAGGGATATATGGCTATATTTAGATCTCCACTGTTTGTCTACTAGCTCAGGACCTGGCACTGAATAAGTATTTTCCTTCATGAATACTGAGACATTAAAATTACTAAGTACTTAGTGACCTGCAGTTTTCATACATATGCTCAATGACTCCTTATATAGTCAGCCATGAACCATGTCTACAGGTTCTGCATCTATAGACTCAGCCAACCATGTATAAAAAGTATTTGAAAAATAATTACATATTTACTGTACATACACTGTAAAAAGGACTTGACCATCTGCAGATTTTGTTATCCATGGGAGGTCCTGGCACCAATCCCTAGTGCATACTGAGGCGTGACTGGATTCATTCTCCAAGATGTTTCAGGCAGCATAGATATTAGTGTTTCTGTTTTATGGAAGGTAAAACCTAGAGAGTTTAACTGACTTGGCCAAGTTCACATATCTGTTGGGGGTTGGGTGGGAAGTCAGGACTTTTGATCAGTTTGATCATTGGTGTTTCTACCAAAATGAGATTATAATGGGAAATCTGTGTGGGGAAAAAAGAGAGTACTCAAACAGTGTACTTATGAAATAATCTCATTGTCTTCACATGTAGAACTACTTTCTTATGTTTTATTTTCATGTGGTTGGTATAACATTCACAATTATTGGCTTAACTTCCCTTAGTGTGATAGCAGAAAAATAATTCCAGTTCCTTGATTTATAAATTTGAAATAATCTTAAGCCACTGACTCAACTGAATGGAGACAGAATATATATATTTTTATTTTTAAAAAAATTTGTTCTAGGGCTGGGATTGTAGCTCAGTGGTAGAGCGCTTGCCTCACATGAGTGAGGCACTGGGTTCAATCCTCAGCACCACATAAAAATAAATAAATAAAGATATTGTGTCCATTTTCAACTAAAAAATATTTTTAAAAAATTTGTTCTAATTAGATATACATGACAGTAGAATGCATTTTGGGGGGGGTACTGGAGATTGAACTCAGGGGCACTCGACCACTGAACCACATCCCCAGCCCTATTTTGTGTTTTATGTAGAGACAGGGTCTCACTGAGTTGCTTAGCGCCTCGCCATTGCTGAGGGTGGCTTTGAACTCACAATTCTCCTGTGTCAGCCTCCCTAAGTGCTGGGATTACAGGCTTGCGCCACCACGCCCGGCTAGTAGAATGCATTTTGACACATTGTATACAAATGGAGCACAACCTCTCATTCCTGTGGCTACATGGTGCATAGTCACACAGGTGGTGTAATCATACATGTACATAGGGTAATAATGTCTGTCTCATTCCTCCATCCTTCCAAACCATACATCCCCTCCCCTCCCCTCACTCCCCTCTGCCCAATCTAAAGTTCTTCCATTCTTCCCTACTCCACCTCCCATTAGGGATCAGCATCTGCTTATCAGAGAAAATATTAGGCCTTTGGTTTTTTTGGGATTGGCTTATTTCATTTAGCATGATATTCTCTAGCTCCATCCATTTACCTGCAAAAGCCATAATTTCATTCTTCTTTAAGGCTGAGTAATATTCCTTTGTATATATGTACCACATTTTCTTTATCCATTCATCTGATTGGTTCCATAGTTAAGAAATTGTGAATTGAGCTGCTATAAACATTGATGTGGCTGTGTCACTGTCAAAAATTGAAAAATAATGACATATTTTAAGTCCTTTGGGTATAAAGTGAGGAGTGGGATAGCTGGGTCAAATGGGGGTCAAATGAGGGTTCCATTCCAAGTTTTCTGAGGAATCTTCATACTGCTTTCCAGAGTGGTTGCATCAATTTGCAGTCCCACCATCAATGTATGAGTTGCCTTTTTCCCCATATCTTTGCCAACATTTATTGTTACTAGTGTTCTTGATAATTGCCATTTTGACTGGAGTGTGATGAAATCTTAGAGTAGTTTTGATTTGCATTTCTCTAGTGGCTAGAAATGATGAACATTTTTTCATATTTTTTATTTGTTCTAATTAGTTATATGTGACAGCAGAATTCATTTTGATTCACTGTACACAAATGGAGCACAATTTTTCATTTCTCTGGTTGTACACGATGTAGAGTTGCACCATATGTGCAGTCATACATGTACCTAGGGTAATGATGTTCATCTCATTCTCCCATCTTTCCTGTCCCCAAGTCCCCTCCCCTTTGCTCAATCAAAGTTCCTCCATTCTTCCTATGCGCCCCAGCGCCCCATTATGGATCAGCATCCACTTATCAGAGAGAACATTTGGCCTTTGGTTTTTTGGGATTGGCTTACTTCGCTTAGCATGATTCATATGTTTTTTGATTGATTGTATTTCTTCTTCTATGAAATGTCTGTTCATTTCCTTAGCCCATTTATTTTATTTTATTTTTTTAATTTTTTTTTTTTAGTTATTGATGGATCTTTATTTTATTCATTTATTATTTATACGTGGTGCTGAGGATCGAACCCAGTGCCTCATGCATGCTAGGCAAGCACTCTACCACTGAGCCACAGCCCCAGCCCCTCCTTAGCCCATTTATTGATAAGGTTATTTGTTTTTTTGGTGTTAAGTTTTTTTTTGGTACTGGGGATTGAACTCAGGGGTACTTGACCACTGAGCCACATCCCCAGCCCTATTTTGTGTTTTTTTTTTTTATGTAGAGACAGGGTCTCACTGAGCTGCTTAGCGCCTTGCTGTGGCGATTCTCCTATCTCAGCCTCCCAAAGTGCAGGGATTATAGGCATGCACCACCACACCCGGCTGGTGTTAAGTTATTTGAGTTCTTTATATATCCTGGAGAGTAGTGCTTTATCTGAGGTGCATGTGGTAAAGATTGTCTCTCATTCTATAGGTTTCTCTTCATGTTATTGATTGTTTCCTTTGCTGAGAAGCTGCTTTTTAGTTTGAATCCATCCAATTTATTGCTTCTTAGTTCTATTTCTTGAGCTTTATGAGTCCTGTTAAGGAAGTCATTTCCTAAGCGGACATGGTGGAGACTTGGTCTTACTTTTTCTTTTTGGTACCGGGGATTGAACTCAGGGGTACTTGACCACTGAGCTACCTCCCTAGCCCTATTTTGTGTTTTACATAGAGACAGGGTCTCACTAAGTTGCTTAGCACCCTGCCCTTGCTGAGGCTGGCTTTGAACTCTTAACTCTCCTGTCTCAGCCTCCCAAAGTGCTGGGATTACAGGTCTGTGCCACCACACCCGGCCTACTTTTTCTTCTATTAGGTACAGGGCCTCTGTTCTAGTGCCTAAGTCTTCCATCCACTTTGAGTTGAGTTTTGTGCAAGGTGAGAGATAGAGGTTTAATTTCATTTTACTACATATGGATTTCCAGTTTTCCCAGCACCATTTGTTGAAGAGTTTTTTTTTTTCTCCAGTGGTATCTTTTCTTCAATGTATGTTTTTGGTGCCTTTGTCTGGATAACTGTATTTATGTGGGTTTTTCTCTGTGTCTTCTATTCTATACCATTGATCTACGTGTCTATTTTGGTGCCAATACCATGCCACTTCTGTTACTATTGCTTTGTTATATAATTTAAGTCCTGGTATTGTGATACCTTCTGCTTCACTCTTCTTGCTAAGAATTGCTTTGGCTATTCTGGGTCTCTTATTTTTCCAAATGAATTTCATGATTGCTTTTTCTATTTCTATGAAGAATGTCATTGGGATTTTAATAGGAATTGCATTAAATCTGTACAAAACTTTTGATAGTATATAGTTTTAATTTAGAAACCTCGTCTTTTCTCTTAAGAGACGGAATGAATATATTGCTCACCTCAAAGACCAACTGCAAGAGATGAAGGCAAAAACCAACTTGGAGAATCACTACATGAAAAGAAATACTGAGCTTCAGATTTCCCAGACTCAGAAAAAATGTAACAAAACGGAGGAACTCTTGTTGGAAGAGATTGAGGTAATTATTGCTACATTAGGAAAAACCAGGAAGGCTGGGGTTATAGCAAGATGGTAAAGCACTTACCTAGCATGCACCAGGACCTGGGTTCAATCCCACACACACACAACTATTTGAACTGTCACTTCTGGTATTGTCTCACCTAAGAAAGGAAGGGGCAGAGGGTAATCTCGCTCTGTAAGCCTTAGGGTTGAAATTAAAGACTAAACAAGGCTTTGGATATTTGCAAGCAGAGATTCTCATGGGTGACCTTCATTTGAGAAGGAAGGCTGAGCAGTTAAAGGAGCCAGCAGGCCAGAAGGAGGAATAGCCATTACTAGCAGGTACAAGGATTCCTTTTTCTGAGACCTCTACTAATGTGGAGAGCTCACTTCCCATGTGGTGTTCCCAACCCTGCCTAAGAAAAGTGTGCCCTTGAAGCATTGTTTTTCTCTTTAAATTGACATCCCTTTCTAGATATCAGGATTGTGGGCCTTTTATTCTGGGGCCCTTGTGTGTACCTAGCACAGTGCCAGGACATGGCTCTGCAGCGTTTGTGAATGTGAATGGAGTTGAATGGAGCCAAACTGCAGCTCTGGAGCAATGCACTAGCATTTCTGGGATCCCTGCTGGAAAAAGAACCTTGTATGTTACTCTGGAGCCACAGTCACCTGATAACTTCTGATTTCCAACCTTGCCAGATAGAATTCCTGGTATTTAATTTTTGTTTTTACAGAAATTAAGGATGAAAACTGAAGAAGAGAACCGAATTCATATGGAGATTGAAATGTTCCTTAGAAAAGAGCAGCAGGCAAGTCACCAAAATGTTTTTATCTCCTGATTTAAAAAAAATTTCACCTATAAAAGAACAAAAAAATTGTAGTAAGGGAAAGAAAGATCAACCATAGTTCTTTCAGTCTAATGAATGAAGTCTAGCTTACATATCCTTTCAGAGTTACTCATCTGAATAGTTATTTTTTTGTTCTTTGTTTTTAATTTATTGGTTCTTTTTAGTTATTCATGACAGTAAAATCCATTTTGATATAATTCTATAAGCATAGAATATTCTAGTTAGGATCCCATTCTTATAGTGTAATTCCCAGACTCATGAGACCACCAGAGACCACCAGGAGTCCGATTCTGATGCAATCACAAAAGGGGTCTTTATTATAAGCTCGAGCAGGGTCTGCACACCTTCGCCAACGCAGCAGGTAGGGAGGTGCGGCCCTGAGTCTAGGGGAACGGGGATTTTTATGAGTTTCAATCGCAAGCAGGGGAGTACATACCTTGGCGTTGCAGGATTGGGTAAGAGAAAGCGTGCTCAGGGGGACAGCAGTCTTGTCATTCTAGGATTGGGTGAAGATGAGTGTGATCAGCATGAGGTCAGTTGACCTTTAGGCTGATAGGTTTGGCTGAAGTGGGCCCCATATCTAGTTTCCTGATTGGTTGGCCCAAATTGCAAACCGACTTACTGGCGCCTGAGCAGGATGCCCCTACGGGTGTTGCAACTTTTCAGGAACTGGGTGGGGGCTGCTGATTTGGGGACAAAGGTCAACAATCTCAAGATGGCGTTTGTCCTGTCCTCTCAATAGATGTACATGATAATGGGATTCACTCTGTTGTTTTCATATATGTACATGAAAACTTATGTCAGATTCATTCCACTGTTGAGTAGTTATTTTATATACCTCTAATTTGAGGACAGGTAAAAATTTTTTTTTGCCTTTATAATTTAATTTATATAAGAAACTGTTTCTTGTTTCTATAGTGCTTTGTAGTCATAATTTAAGAATAAAGTTTTTTAATCTTTTAAATTATAAAAACATCATTCTCAGTTGAGGGAAGTTTTTTTAAATTACCAATTGTTTTTTCATTCATTTTATTTATGTTATTACAGTCTGTTTTTAAAAAAATTTTAAAATTTGTTCTAATTAGTTATACATGACAGTAGAATTCATTTTGATGCATTGTACACAAATGGAGCACAACCTCTCATTCCTCTGGCTATACATGATGCATAGTCACACTGGTAGTATAATCATACATTTATACACAGGGTAATAATGTCTGTCTCATTGCACTGTCCTTTCCATCCCTATGCCCAATCTAAAGTTTCTTCATTCTCCTCCCACCCCCATTATGGATTAGAATCCACTTATCAGAGAAAACATTCTGCCTTTGGTTTTTTGGGATTGGCTTATTTCACGTAGCATGATATTCTCCAGATCCATCCATTTACCTGCAAATGCCAGAATTTCATTTTTCTTTAAGGCTGAATAATATTCCATTGTGTATATGTACCACAGTTTCTTTATCTATTCATCTGTTGAAGGGCATCTAGGTTGGTTCCACAGTTTAGCTATTGTGAATTGAGCTGCTAGAAACATTGAAGTAGCTGCGTCACTGTAGTATGCTGATTTTAAGTCCTTTGGGTATAAACTGAGGAGTGGGAGAGCTGGGTCAAATGGTGGTTCCATTCCAAGTTTTCTGAGGAATCTCCATACTGCTTTCCAGAGTGGCTGTACCAATTTGCAGTCCCACCAGCAATGTATGAGTGTGCCTTTTCCCTCATATCCTCGCCAACAGTTATTGTTGCTAGTATTCTTTCTTTTTTAAATTTTTTTTAGTTGTTAATGAACCTTTATTTTATTTTATTTTATTTTTTTATTATTATTTTTTTTTAATATTTTTTTAGTTGTAGATGGACACAATGTCTTTATTGCTTTGTATGTGGTGCTGAGGATCGAACCCAGGGCCTCATGCATGCGAGGCAAGCGCTCTACCGCTGAGCTACAATCCCAGCCCTGAACCTTTATTTTATTTATTTGTATGTGGTGCTGAGAATCGAACCCAGTGCCTTGCACATGCCAGGCAAGCGCTCTGCCACTGAGCCACCACTCCAGCCCCGTTGCTAGTATTCTTGATAATTGCCATTTGGATTGGGGTGAGATAAAATCTTTTTTTTTAATATCTTTGTTTTTATTTATTTTATGTGGTGCTGAGGATTGAACCCAGTGCCTCATGCATGCGAGACGAGCGCTCTACCACTGAGCCACAATCCCAGCCCCGAGATAAAATCTTAGAGTAGTTTGATTTATATTTCTCTAATTGCTAGAGATGATGAACAGTTTTTCATGTTTGTTGATCAATTGTATTTCTTCTGTGAATTATCTGTTCAGTTCCTTAACCCACTTATTGATTGGGTTTTTTTTTCTTTTGGTGTTAAGTTTTTTGAGTTCTTTATATATCCCTGTGTGCTCTGTGTGAGGTGTGTGTAGTAAAGATTTTCTCCCATTCTGTAGGCTCTCTCTTCACATTATTGATTGCTTCCTTTGCTGAGAAGATGCATTTTAGTTTGAAGCCATCCCATTTATTGATTCATGGGCGCTCAAAACCTAAAACTATGACTTTCAGTCAAAATGCGTGATTATGGGTGGAATCTTAACTAAAGTTTGACTTACTGTCCACTTGTTCTATAGCTCCATGCTGTGGTTACTGCCTAAGTTACTAGATGTATAATAGGAATAGAGGTACTTTCAGGCCATTATGATAGTAAGGGCCAACTAGGAGTCTTAGGACTTCCTCCTCTTACCAAAATATTAAAACAAAGGCATTGTTGCAACCCTGATGGAACTGTGGATTAGTGAGAACATCAGAAACTTGAAGCCAGGTGCAGTGGCTCATGCCTGTAATCCCAGTGGCTGGGGAGGCTGAGACAGGATGATAGTGAGTTCAAAGCCAGCCTCAGCAACAGTGAGGCGCTAAGCAACTCAGTGAGACCCTGTCTCTACATAAAACACAAAATAGGGCTGGAATGTGGCTCAGTGGTCGAATGCCCCTGAGTTCAATCCCCAGTACCAAAAGAAAAACCAAAACCAAAACAAAAACAAAGCAAAACAAAAAAAACTCGAAAGAAGCAGCGGTGATGATACTTAACACATCCCCATTTAACACATGTGTTTGGCTTGTGTAGAAATTGAATAGATCTTGGAAAATGACAAGTAATCAGGTGGTGATGTTACTTGTGACTACTATTCAGACATAGTATCTTTACTGCAACAAATCTTCAGTGGCCCCTGGTACTTGGTATGAAGCTGTTAACCTGGTCAAAGCCCCTGTCTCCAATCCAATTTGGGGAAAACACCAAACCAAAACCAAACCAAACAAAAAAACACCAGAAGTAGTTGATTTGATCTGGCAGGGCCAGTGGTACACCTTCATAGTCTCACTTTAGGGCTATGTCAGTTCTTCTGTTCTCTCCTGTAATATGGTCTACGGAGAGATTGCTCACTTGGACTTTTCACAAAACATGACAGTAGCCCACCGCATTAATGACATTATGCTGATTGTATCTGATGAGAAAGGAGTAGCAAGTAGTTTAGATGACTTTTAGTAAGACATGAACTAGAAGGTGGGAGATAAACTCCACTTCTGGTACCAATTCTGCATCATTAATGATCCATTTAGATGACAGAGACCATACAATAATTTGTGCAGAGAAAGGTTAACAAAAGAGTTGTGAGCTATTAATAAGAACTGGCAGGGGCTGGGGTTGTGGCTTAGCGGTTGAGCGCTTGCCTCGCATGTGTGAGGCACTAGGTTTGATCCTCAGCACCACATAAAGTAGATAAAGATATATCTATATCTATATCTATATCTATATATCTTTATTTACTATATATATATTTACATATATATATATGTGCTTAAAAAAAAAAAGAACTGGCTACTAGGAAGGGATAAAAAACAACTCTAAAGAACACTGTAAGGGCTGGGTATGGGTAGCCTAATGCCTATAATTCCAGCTACACTACATGGGAGGATTACAAGTTTGAAGGTAGTCCGGGCAATATAGGGAAAGCCCATCTCAAATAAATAAATAAACAAAAAATAAAAAATAAACACCCTATGACTGATTGACAATATCCAAGGAAGGAATAAACTTGGAAAGTGGGGGAGAGGAGGATCCTTCCCAATGCTATGATTCAGACCTCATTGGGGAGGGTGTGGCTGTGGCCCCTTGGATAGCAAAGATGTTTGCTGGTTGCTCTGGTCTGAGCCAGCCACATTTAGCAGGATAAACCTAGTGAGCAGGCAACTATGGACTTTGCTAAAAGTTCTTTTTTTTTTTTTTTTTT